>JAKDEW010000216.1:0-525193 GCA_021963965.1 Artemisiospiza belli | reverse complement strand
CATTTGATCCTATCTCCTTTCCAGAGTGTTTGTAAGCCTTTCTTTTGGGATTCGCAAGATTCCTTTTCCCTTCCAGAAAGGAAATTTTCATTTCCTTTCGGGAAGGGAAAAGGAATCTTGCGATTTCAATGGGGACCAATAGAGGAATCTTTGGTGCATGTCCCTGCACTTGATGGCAGGCCATGCCTTTTGATGGCTTTGACTTTGGAAAGATTTTTTTCCTTTTTTGGTTTGTTTCTGAAGTGTTCATGCCATGTCCCTCATATCTTGCCCCCTAAGTTGTGTCTTCCTCCTTTGACTTTTTCCCCTGCTTTTGCAACATCTGTGAGCTTAGTTTTGGCATCTTTGGTGCTTTGCACTGCACATGATATACTGCCAGGCCATTTTCTTAGAGTCACTAAATTTCCCACATTTTCTATTTTCTCCTCCAATTGCAATTCCTTTGATGTTGTCTCCATTCCAGCGTGTTTGTAGGTCCTTCTTTTCTGTTTTGGCCTTCAGTGGGGATCAATTTTGGCAAGCTTTGCTCCATGTGCCTGCCCTTGGTGGCGTATGGCCTGCCTGCATTTTGATGGCTTTGACTTTGGGAAAGATTTTTTCTAATTTTTTTTTTTGTTTGTTTTAAGTATTCATGCCATGTCCCTCACATCCTTGCCCCCTAAGTTGTGCCTTCCTCCTTGACTTTTTCCCCTGCTTTTGCAACATCTGTGAGCTTAGTTTTGGCACCTTTTGGTCCTTTGCACTGCACCTGGTAAAACCACGGGCCATTTTCTTAGAGTCAGTAAATTTCCCAAATTTTCATTTTTTCTCCGCCAATTGCAATTCCTTTGATGTTGTCTCCATTCCAGCGTGTTTGTAGGTCCTTCTTTTCTGTTTTGGCCTTCAGTGGGGATCAATTTTGGCAAGCTTTGCTGCATGTGCCTGCCCTTGGTGGCGTATGGCCTGCCTGCATTTTGATGGCTTTGACTTTGGGAAAGATTTTTTCTTTTCTTTTTTTTTCATTATTTTAAGTATTCATGCCATGTCCCTCACATCTTGCCCCCTAAGTTGTGTCTTCCTCCTTGACTTTTTCCCCTGCTTTTGCAACATCTGTGAGCTTAGTTTTGGCACCTTTTGGTCCTTTGCAATGCAGCTGATTTCCTCACAGCCTATTTTTTAAGAGACTAAAATTCCCGATTTTCTGCTTTTTTCAATTGCATTTCATTTGATCCTATCTCCTTTCCAGAGTGTTTGTATGCCTTTCTTTTGGGATTCGCAAGATTCCTTTTCCCTTCCAGAAAGGAAATTTCATTTCCTTTCGGGAAGGGAAAAGGAATCTTGCGATTTCAATGGGGACCAATAGAGGAATCTTTGGTGCATGTCCCTGCACTTGATGGCAGGCCATGCCTTTTGATGGCTTTGACTTTGGGAAAGATTTTTTTCCTTTTTTGGTTGTTTTCTGAAGTGTTCATGCCATGTCCCTCATATCTTGCCCCCTAAGTTGTGTCTTCCTCCTTGACTTTTTCCCCTGCTTTTGCAACATCTGTGAGCTTAGTTTTGGCATCTTTGGTGCTTTGCACTGCACATGATATACTGCCAGGCCATTTTCTTAGAGTCACTAAATTTCCCACATTTTCTATTTTCTCCTCCAATTGCAATTCCTTTGATGTTGTCTCCATTCCAGCGTGTTTGTAGGTCCTTCTTTTCTGTTTTGGCCTTCAGTGGGGATCAATTTTGGCAAGCTTTGCTGCATGTGCCTGCCCTTGGTGGCGTATGGCCTGCCTGCATTTTGATGGCTTTGACTTTGGGAAAGATTTTTTCTATTTTTTTTTTTTTGTTTATTTTAAGTATTCATGCCATGTCCTTCATATCTTGCCCCCTAAGTTGTGTCTTCCTCCTTGACTTTTTCCCCTGCTTTTGCAACATCTGTGAGCTTAGTTTTGGCATCTTTTGGTCCTTTGCACTGCACCTGATAAAATCCCGGGCCATTTTCTAAGAGTCACTAAATTTCCCAAATTTTCTTTTTTTCTCCTGCAATTTCAATTCCTTTGATGTTGACTCCTTTCCAGCGTGTTTGTAGGTCCTTCTTTTCTGTTTTGGCCTTCAGTGGGGATCAATTTTGGCAAGCTTTGCTGCATGTGCCTGCCTTTGGTGGCGTATGGCCTGCCTGCATTTTGATGGCTTTGACTTTGGGAAAGATTTTTTCTTTTTTTTTTCTTTTTTGTTTTAAGTATTCATGCATGTCCCTCACATCTTGACCCCTATTTTCTGTCTTCCCTCCTTGACTTTTTCCCCTGCTTTTGCAACATCTGTGAGCTTAGTTTTGGCATCTTTTGGTCCTTTGCACTGCACATGATATACTGCCAGGCCATTTTCTTAGAGTCAATAAATTTCCCAAATTTACTTTTTTTCTCCTCCAATTGAAATTCCTTTGATGTTGACTCCTCTCCAGCGTGTTTGTAGGTCCTTCTTTTCTGTTTTGGCCTTCAGTGGGGATCAATTGTGGCAAGCTTTGCTGCATGTGCCTGCCCTTGGTGGCGTATGGCCTGCCTGCATTTTGATGGCTTTGACTTTGGGAAAGATTTTTTTCTTTTTTTTTTCTTTTTTATTTTAAGTATTCATGCCATGTCCCTCACATCTTGCCCCCTAAGTTGTGCCTTCCTCCTTGACTTTTTCCCTGCTTTTGCAACATCTGTGAGCTTAGTTTTGGCACCTTTTGGTCCTTTGCACTGCACCTGGTAAAACCACGGGCCATTTTCTCAGAGTCACTAAATTTCCCAAATTTTCATTTTTTCTCCTCCAATTGCAATTCCTTTGATGTTGTCTCCATTCCAGCGTGTTTGTAGGTCCTTCTTTTCTGTTTTGGCCTTCAGTGGGGATCAATTTTGGCAAGCTTTGCTGCATGTGCCTGCCCTTGGTGGCGTATGGCCTGCCTGCATTTTGATGGCTTTGACTTTGGGAAAGATTTTTTCTTTTCTTTTTTATTCATTATTTTATGTATTCATGCCATGTCCCTCACATCTTGCCCCCTATGTTCTGTCTTCCTCCTTGACTTTTTCCCCTGCTTTTGCAACATCTGTGAGCTTAGTTTTGGCACCTTTTGGTCCTTTGCACTGCACATGATATAAACCCAGGCCATTTTCTTATAGACACTAAATATACCAAATTTTCTTTTTTTCTCCTCCAATTGCAATTCCTTTGATGTTGACTCCTTTCCAGCGTGTTTGTAGGTCCTTCTTTTCTGTTTTGGCCTTCAGTGGGGATCAATTTTGGCAAGCTTTGCTGCATGTGCCTGCCCTTGGTGGCATATGGCCTGCCTGCATTTTGATGGCTTTGACTTTGGGAAAGATTTTTTCTTTTTCTTTTCTTTTTTGTTTTAAGTATTCATGCCATGTCCCTCACATCTTGCCCCCTAAGTTCTGTCTTCCTCCTTGACTTTTTCCCCTGCTTTTGCAACATCTGTGAGCTTAGTTTTGGCATCTTTTGGTCCTTTGCACTGCACATGATATACTGCCAGGCCATTTTCTTAGAGTCACTAAATTTCCAAAATTTTCTTTTTTTCTCCTCCTATTGCAATTCCTTTGATGTTGACTCCTTTCCAGCGTGTTTGTAGGTCCTTCTTTTCTGTTTTGGCCTTCAGTGGGGATCAATTTTGGCAAGCTTTGCTGCATGTGCCTGCCCTTGGTGGCGTATGGCCTGCCTGCATTTTGATGGCTTTGACTTTGGGAAAGATTTTTTTTTTTTTCCTTTTTTATTTAAAGTATTCATGCCATGTCCCTCACATCTTGCCCCCTAAGTTGTGTCTTCCTCCTTGACTTTTTCCCCTGCTTTTGCAACATCTGTGAGCTTAGTTTTGGCACCTTTTGGTCCTTTGCAATGCAGCTGATTTCCTCACAGCCTATTTTTTAAGAGACTAAAATTCCAGATTTTCTGCTTTTTTCAATTGCATTTCATTTGATCCTATCTCCTTTCCAGAGTGTTTGTAAGCCTTTCTTTTGGGATTCGCAAGATTCCTTTTCCCTTCCAGAAAGGAAATTTCATTTCCTTTTGGGAAGGGAAAAGGAATCTTGCGATTTCAATGGGGACCAATAGAGGAATCTTTGGTGCATGTCCCTGCACTTGATGGCAGGCCATGCCTTTTGATGGCTTTGACTTTGGGAAAGATTTTTTTCCTTTTTTGGTTGTTTTCTGAAGTGTTCCTGCCATGTCCCTCATATCTTGCCCCCTAAGTTCTGTCTTCCTCCTTTACTTTTTCCCCTGCTTTTGCAACATCTGTGAGCTTAGTTTTGGCATCTTTGGTGCTTTGCACTGCACATGATATACTGCCAGGCCATTTTCTTAGAGTCACTAAATTTCCCAAATTTTCTATTTTCTCCTCCTATTGCAATTCCTTTGATGTTGACTCCTTTCCAGCGTGTTTGTAGGTCCTTCTTTTCTGTTTTGGCCTTCAGTGGGGATCAATTTTGGCAAGCTTTGCTGCATGTGCCTGCCCTTGGTGGCGTATGGCCTGCCTGCATTTTGATGGCTTTGACTTTGGGAAAGATTTTTTCTATTTTTTTTTTTTGTTTGTTTTAAGTATTCATGCCATGTCCTTCATATCTTGCCCCCTAAGTTGTGTCTTCCTCCTTGACTTTTTCCCCTGCTTTTGCAACATCTGTGAGCTTAGTTTTGGCATCTTTTGGTCCTTTGCACTGCACCTGATAAAATCCCGGGCCATTTTCTAAGAGTCACTAAATTTCCCAAATTTTCTTTTTTTCTCCTCCAATTGCAATTCCTTTGATGTTGTCTCCATTCCAGCGTGTTTGTAGGTCCTTCTTTCTGTTTTGGCCTTCAGTGGGGATCAATTTTGGCAAGCTTTGCTGCAAGTGCCTGCACTTGCTGGCGTATGGCCTGCCTGCATTTTGATGGCTTTGACTTTGTGAAAGATTTTTTCTTTTTTTTTTTTTTATTATTTTAAGTGTTCATGCCATGTCCCTCATATCTTGCCCCCTAAGATGTGTCTTCCTCCTTGACTTTTTCCCCTGCTTTTGCAACATCTGTGAGCTTAGTTTTGGCACCTTTTGGTCCTTTGCACTGCACCTGATTAAACCACGGGCCATTTTCTTAGAGTCACTAAATTTCCCAAATTTTCATTTTTCTCCTGCAATTGCAATTCCTTTGATGTTGACTCCTTTCCAGCGTGTTTGTAGGTCCTTCTTTTCTGTTTTGGCCTTCAGTGGGGATCAATTTTGGCAAGCTTTGCTGCATGTGCCTGCCCTTGGTGGCGTATGGCCTGCCTGCATTTTGATGGCTTTGACTTTGGGAAAGATTTTTTCTTTTTTTTTTCTTTTTTGTTTTAGGTATTCATGCCATGTCCTTCATATCTTGCCCCCTAAGTTGTGTCTTCCTCCTTGACTTTTTCCCCTGCTTTTGCAACATCTGTGAGCTTAGTTTTGGCACCTTTTGGTCCTTTGCACTGCACATGATATAAACCCAGGCCATTTTCTTATAGACACTAAATATACCAAATTTTCTTTTTTTCTCCTCCTATTGCAATTCCTTTGATGTTGACTCCTTTCCAGCGTGTTTGTAGGTCCTTCTTTTCTGTTTTGGCCTTCAGTGGGGATCAATTTTGGCAAGCTTTGCTGCATGTGCCTGCCTTTGGTGGCGTATGGCCTGCCTGCATTTTGATGGCTTTAACTTTGGGAAAGATTTTTTCTTTTTTTTTTCTTTTTTGTTTTAATTATTCAATCATGTCCCTCACATCTTGCCCCCTAAGTTGTGTCTTCCTCCTTGACTTTTTCCCCTGCTTTTGCAACATCTGTGAGCTTAGTTTTGGCATCTTTTGGTCCTTTGCACTGCACCTGATATACTGCCAGGCCATTTTCTTAGAGTCAATAAATTTCCCAAATTTTCTTTTTTTCTCCTCCAATTGCAATTCCTTTGATGTTGGCTCCTTTCCAGCGTGTTTGTAGGTCCTTCTTTTCTGTTTTGGCCTTCAGTGGGGATCAATTTTGGCAAGCTTTGCTGCATGTGCCTGCCCTTGGTGGCGTATGGCCTGCCTGCATTTTGATGGCTTTGACTTTGGGAAAGATTTTTTCTTTTTTTTTTCTTTTTTATTTTAAGTATTCATGCCATGTCCCTCACATCTTGCCCCCTAAGTTGTGTCTTCCTCCTTGACTTTTTCCCCTGCTTTTGCAACATTTGTGAGCTTTTTTTTGGCACCTTTTGGTCCTTTGCAATGCAGCTGATTTCCTCACAGCCTATTTTTTAAGAGACTAAAATTCCCGATTTTCTGCTTTTTTCAATTGCATTTCATTTGTACCTATCTCCTTTCCAGAGTGTTTGTAAGCCTTTCTTTTGGGATTCGCAAGATTCCTTTTCCCTTCCCGAAAGGAAATTTCATTTCCTTTCGGGAAGGGAAAAGGAATCTTGCGATTTCAATGGGGACCAATAGAGGAATCTTTGGTGCATGTCCCTGCACTTGATGGCAGGCCATGCCTTTTGATGGCTTTGACTTTGGGAAAGATTTTTTTCTTTTTTTGGTTGTTTTCTGAAGTGTTCATGCCATGTCCCTCACATCTTGCTCCCTAAGTTGTGTCTTCGTCCTTGACTTTTTCCCCTGCTTTTGCAACATCTGTGAGCTTAGTTTTGGCATCTTTTGGTCCTTTGCACTGCACCTGATAAAATCCCGGGCCATTTTCTAAGAGTCACTAAATTTCCCAAATTTTCTTTTTTTCTCCCCTAATTGCAATTCCTTTGATGTTTACTCCTTTCCAGCGTGTTTGTAGGTCCTTCTTTTCTGTTTTGGCCTTCAGTGGGGATCAATTTTGGCAAGCTTTGCTGCATGTGCCTGCCCTCGGTGGCGTATGGCCTGCCTGCATTTTGATGGCTTTGACTTTGGGAAAGATTTTTTCTATTTTTTTTTTTTTATTATTGTAAGTATTCATGCCATGTCCCTCACATCTTGCCCCCTAAGTTGTGTCTTCCTCCTTGACTTTTTCCCCTGCTTTTGCAACATCTGTGAGCTTAGTTTTGGCACCTTTTGGTCCTTTGCACTGCACCTGGTAAAACCACGGGCCATTTTCTTAGAGTCACTAAATTTCCCAAATTTTCATTTTTTCTCCTCCAATTGCAATTCCTTTGATGTTGTCTCCATTGCAGCGTGTTTGTAGGTCCTTCTTTTCTGTTTTGGCCTTCAGTGGGGATCAATTTTGGCAAGCTTTGCTGCATGTGCCTGCCTTTGGTGGCGTATGGCCTGCCTGCATTTTGATGGCTTTGACTTTGGGAAAGATTTTTTCTTTTCTTTTTTTTTCATTATTTTAAGTATTCATGCCATGTCCCTCACATTATGCTCCCAAAGTTGTGTCTTCCTCCTTGACTTTTTCCCCTGCTTTTGCAACATCTGTGAGCTTAGTTTTGGCACCTTTTGGTCCTTTGCACTGCACCTGATAAAACCACGGGCCATTTTCTTAGAGTCACTAAATTTCCCAAATTTTCTTTTTTTCTCCGCCAATTGCAATTCCTTTGATGTTGACTCCTTTCCAGCGTGTTTGTAGGTCCTTCTTTTCTGTTTTGGCCTTCAGTGGGGATCAATTTTGGCAAGCTTTGCTGCATGTGCCTGCCCTTGGTGGCGTATGGCCTGCCTGCATTTTGATGGCTTTGACTTTGGGAAAGATTTTTTTTTTCTTTTTTATTTAAAGTATTCATGCCATGTCCCTCACATCTTGCCCCCTAAGTTGTGTCTTCCTCCTTGACTTTTTCCCCTGCTTTTGCAACATTTGTGAGCTTAGTTTTGGCATCTTTGGTGCTTTGCAATGCAACTGATTTCCTCACAGCCTATTTTTTAAGAGACTAAAATTCCCGATTTTCTGCTTTTTTCAATTGCATTTCATTTGAACCTATCTCCTTTCCAGAGTGTTTTTAAGCCTTTCTTTTGGGATTCGCAAGATTCCTTTTCCCTTCCCGAAAGGAAATTTCATTTCCTTTCGGGAAGGGAAAAGGAATCTTGCGATTTCAATGGGGACCAATAGAGGAATCTTTGGTGCATGTCCCTGCACTTGATGGCAGGCCATGCCTTTTGATGGCTTTGACTTTGGGAAAGATTTTTTTCTTTTTTGGTTGTTTTCTGAAGTGTTCATGCCATGTCCCTCATATCTTGCCCCCTAAGTTGTGTCTTCCTCCTTGACTTTTTCCCCTGCTTTTGCAACATCTGTGAGCTTAGTTTTGGCATCTTTGGTCCTTTGCACTGCACATGATATACTGCCAGGCCATTTTCTTAGAGTCACTAAATTTCCCAAATTTTCTTTTTTTCTCCTCCAATTGCAATTCCTTTGATGTTGACTCCTTTCCAGCGTGTTTGTAGGTCCTTCTTTTCTGTTTTGGCCTTCAGTGGGGATCAATTTTGGCAAGCTTTGCTGCATCTGCCTGCCCTTGGTGGCGTATGGCCTGCCTGCATTTTGATGGCTTTGACTTTGGGAAAGATTTTTTCTTTTTTTTTTCTTTTTTGTTTTAACTATTCATGCCATGTCCCTCACATATCGCCCCCTAAGTTGTGTCTTCCTCCTTGACTTTTTCCCCTGCTTTTGCAACATCTGTGAGCTTAGTTTTGGCACCTTTTGGTCCTTTGCACTGCACCTGATGTAAACCCAGGCCATTTTCTTATAGACACTTAATTTCCCAAATTTTCATTTTTTCTCCTCCAATTGCAATTCCTTTGATGTTGACTCCTTTCCAGCGTGTTTGTAGGTCCTTCTTTTCTGTTTTGGCCTTCAGTGGGGATCAATTTTGGCAAGCTTTGCTGCATGTGCCTGCCTTTGGTGGCGTATGGCCTGCCTGCATTTTGATGGCTTTGACTTTGGGAAAGATTTTTTCATTTTTTTTTCTTTTTTGTTTTAAGTATTCATGCCATGTCCCTCATATTATGCTCCCGAAGTTCTGTCTTCCTCCTTGACTTTTTCCCCTGCTTTTGCAACATCTGTGAGCTTAGTTTTGGCACCTTTGGTCCTTTGCAATGCAGCTGATTTCCTCACAGCCTATTTTTTAAGAGACTAAAATTCCCGATTTTCTGCTTTTTTCAATTGCATTTCATTTGATCCTATCTCCTTTCCAGAGTGTTTGTAAGCCTTTCTTTTGGGATTCGCAAGATTCCTTTTCCCTTCCAGAAAGGAAATTTCATTTCCTTTCGGGAAGGGAAAAGGAATCTTGCGATTTCAATGGGGACCAATAGAGGAATCTTTGGTGCATGTCCCTGCACTTGATGGCAGGCCATGCCTTTTGATGGCTTTGACTTTGGGAAAGATTTTTTTCCTTTTTTGGTTGTTTTCTGAAGTGTTCATGCCATGTCCCTCATATCTTGCCCCCTAAGTTGTGTCTTCCTCCTTGACTTTTTCCCCTGCTTTTGCAACATCTG
This sequence comes from Artemisiospiza belli, assembly GCA_021963965.1. NCBI lineage: Eukaryota > Metazoa > Chordata > Aves > Passeriformes > Passerellidae > Artemisiospiza > Artemisiospiza belli. The sequence continues at coordinate 515,823 of JAKDEW010000216.1, read as the reverse complement.
TGAGCTTAGTTTTGGCATCTTCGGTGCTTTGTACTGCACATGATATACTGCCAGGCCATTTCCTTAGAGTCACTAAATTTCCCACATTTTCTATTTTCTCCTCCAATTGCAATTCCTTTTATGTTGTCTCCATTCCAGCGTGTTTGTAGGTCCTTCTTTTCTGTTTTGGCCTTCAGTGGGGATCAATTTTGGCAAGCTTTGCTGCATGTGCCTGCCCTTGGTGGCGTATGGCCTGCCTGCATTTTGATGGCTTTGACTTAGGGAAAGATTTTTTCTTTTTTTTTTTTTTATTTTTTTAAGTGTTCATGCCATGTCCCTCACATCTTGCTCCCTAAGTTGTGTCTTCCTCCTTGACTTTTTCCCCTGCTTTTGCAACATCTGTGAGCTTAGTTTTGGCACCTTTTGGTCCTTTGCACTGCACATGATATACTGCCAGGCAATTTTCTTATAGACATTTAATTTCCCAAATTTTCTTTTTTTCTCCTCCAATTGCAATTCCTTTGATGTTGACTCCTTTCCAGCGTGTTTGTAGGTCCTTCTTTTCTGTTTTGGCCTTCAGTGGGGATCAATTTTGGCAAGCTTTGCTGCATGTGCCTGCCCTTGGTGGCGTATGGCCTGCCTGCATTTTGGTGGCTTTGACTTTGGGAAAGATTTTTTCTTTTTTTTTTCTTTTTTGTTTTAAGTATTCATGCCATGTCCCTCACATCTTGCCCCCTAAGTTGTGTCTTCCTCCTTGACTTTTTCCCCTGCTTTTGCAACATCTGTGAGCTTAGTTTTGGCATCTTTGGTCCTTTGCAATGCAACTGATTTCCTCACAGCCTATTTTTTAAGAGACTAAAATTCCCGATTTTCTGCCTGTTTCAATTGCATTTCATTTGAACCTATCTCCTTTCCAGAGTGTTTGTAAGCCTTTCTTTTGGGATTCGCAAGATTCCTTTTCCCTTCCCGAAAGGAAATTTCATTTCCTTTCGGGAAGGGAAAAGGAATCTTGCGATTTCAATGGGGACCAATAGAGGAATCTTTGGTGCATGTCCCTGCACTTGATGGCAGGCCATGCCTTTTGATGGCTTTGACTTTGGGAAAGATTTTTTTCTTTTTTTGGTTGTTTTCTGAAATGTTCATGCCATGTCCCTCATATCTTGCCCCCTAAGTTCTGTCTTCCTCCTTGACTTTTTCCCCTGCTTTTGCAACATCTGTGAGCTTAGTTTTGGCATCTTTGGTCCTTTGCACTGCACATGATATACTGCCAGGCCATTTTCTTAGAGTCACTAAATTTCCCAAATTTTCTTTTTTTCTCCTCCAATTGCAATTCCTTTGATGTTGACTCCTTTCCAGCGTGTTTGTAGGTCCTTCTTTTCTGTTTTGGCCTTCAGTGGGGATCAATTTTGGCAAGCTTTGCTGCATGTGCCTGCACTTGCTGGCGTATGGCCTGCCTGCATTTTGATGGCTTTGACTTTGGGAAAGATTTTTTTTTTTTTTTTTCTTTTTTGTTTTAAGTATTCATGCCATGTCCCTCATATTATGCTCCCTAAGTTGTGTCTTCCTCCTTGACTTTTTCCCCTGCTTTTGCAACATCTGTGAGCTTAGTTTTGGCACCTTTTGGTCCTTTGCACTGCACCTGATATAAACCCAGGCCATTATCTTATAGACACTTAATTTCCCAAATTTTCTTTTTTTCTCCTCCAATTGCAATTCCTTTGATGTTGACTCCTTTCCAGCGTGTTTGTAGGTCCTTCTTTTCTGTTTTGGCCTTCAGTGGGGATCAATTTTGGCAAGCTTTGCTGCATGTGCCTGCACTTGCTGGCGTATGGCCTGCCTGCATTTTGATGGCTTTGACTTTGGGAAAGATTTTTTCTATTTTTTTTTTTATTATTGTAAGTATTCATGCCATGTCCCTCACATCTTGCCCCCTAAGTTGTGTCTTCCTCCTTGACTTTTTCCCCTGCTTTTGCAACATCTGTGAGCTTAGTTTTGGCACCTTTTGGTCCTTTGCAATGCAGCTGATTTCCTCACAGCCTATTTTTTAAGAGACTAAAATTCCCGATTTTCTGCTTTTTTCAATTGCATTTCATTTGAACCTATCTCCTTTCCAGAGTGTTTGTAAGCCTTTCTTTTGGGATTCGCAAGATTCCTTTTCCCTTCCAGAAAGGAAATTTCATTTCCTTTCGGGAAGGGAAAAGGAATCTTGCGATTTCAATAGGGACCAATAGAGGAATCTTTGGTGCATGTCCCTGCACTTGATGGCAGGCCATGCCTTTTGATGGCTTTGACTTTGGGAAAGATTTTTTCCTTTTTTTGGTTGTTTTCTGAAGTGTTCATGCCATGTCCCTCATATCTTGACCCCTAAGTTCTGTCTTCCTCCTTGACTTTTTCCCCTGCTTTTGCAACATCTGTGAGCTTAGTTTTGGCATCTTTGGTCCTTTGCACTGCACATGATATACTGCCAGGCCATTTTCTTAGAGTCACTAAATTTCCCACATTTTCTATTTTCTCCTCCAATTGCAATTCCTTTTATGGTGTCTCCATTCCAGCGTGTTTGTAGGTCCTTCTTTTCTGTTTTGGCCTTCAGTGGGGATCAATTTTGGCAAGCTTTGCTGCATCTGCCTGCCCTTGGTGGCGTATGGCCTGCCTGCATTTTGATGTCTTTGACTTTGGGAAAAATTTTTTCTTTTTTTTTTTTTTATTATTTTCAGTGTTCATGCCATGTCCCTCACATCTTGCTCCCTAAGTTGTGTCTTCCTCCTTGACTTTTTCCCCTGCTTTTGCAACATCTGTGAGCTTAGTTTTGGCACCTTTTGGTCCTTTGCACTGCACATGATATACTGCCAGGCAATTTTGTTATAGACATTTAATTTCCCAAATTTTCTTTTTTTCTCCTCCAATTGCAATTCCTTTGATGTTGACTCCTTTCCAGCGTGTTTGTAGGTCCTTCTTTTCTGTTTTGGCCTTCAGTGGGGATCAATTTTGGCAAGCTTTGCTGCATGTGCCTGCCCTTGGTGGCGTATGGCCTGCCTGCATTTTGGTAGCTTTGACTTTGGGAAAGATTTTTTCTTTTTTTTTTCTTTTTTGTTTTAAGTATTCATGCCATGTCCCTCACATCTTGCCCCCTAAGTTGTGTCTTCCTCCTTGACTTTTTCCCCTGCTTTTGCAACATCTGTGAGCTTAGTTTTGGCATCTTTGGTCCTTTGCAATGCAACTGATTTCCTCACAGCCTATTTTTTAAGAGACTAAAATTCCCGATTTTCTGCTTTTTTCAATTGCATTTCATTTGAACCTATCTCCTTTCCAGAGTGTTTGTAAGCCTTTCTTTTGGGATTCGCAAGATTCCTTTTCCCTTCCCGAAAGGAAATTTCATTTCCTTTCGGGAAGGGAAAAGGAATCTTGCGATTTCAATGGGGACCAATAGAGGAATCTTTGGTGCATGTCCCTGCACTTGATGGCAGGCCATGCCTTTTGATGGCTTTGACTTTGGGAAAGATTTTTTTCTTTTTTTGGTTGTTTTCTGAAGTGTTCATGCCATGTCCCTCATATCTTGCCCCCTAAGTTCTGTCTTCCTCCTTGACTTTTTCCCCTGCTTTTGCAACATCTGTGAGCTTAGTTTTGGCACCTTTTGGTCCTTTGCACTGCACATGATATACTGCCAGGCCATTTTCTTAGAGTCACTAAATTTCCCAAATTTTCTTTTTTTCTCCTCCAATTGCAATTCCTTTGATGTTGACTCCTTTCCAGCGTGTTTGTAGGTCCTTCTTTTCTGTTTTGGCCTTCAGTGGGGATCAATTTTGGCAAGCTTTGCTGCATGTGCCTGCCCTTGGTGGCGTATGGCCTGCCTGCATTTTGATGGCTTTGACTTTGGGAAAGATTTTTTCTATTTTTTTTTTTAATATTTTAAGTATTCATGCCATGTCCCTCACATCTTGCCCCCTAAGTTGTGTCTTCCTCCTTGACTTTTTCCCCTGCTTTTGCAACATCTGTGAGCTTAGTTTTGGCACCTTTTGGTCCTTTGCACTGCACCTGGTAAAACCACGGGCCATTTTCGTAGAGTCACTAAATTTCCCAAATTTTCAATTTTTCTCCTGCAATTGCAATTCCTTTGATGTTGTCTCCATTCCAGCGTGTTTGTAGGTCCTTCTTTTCTGTTTTGGCCTTCAGTGGGGATCAATTTTGGCAAGCTTTGCTGCATGTGCCTGCCCTTGGTGGCGTATGGCCTGCCTGCATTTTGATGGCTTTGACTTTGGGAAAGATTTTTTCTTTTTCTTTTCTTTTTTGTTTTAAGTATTCATGCCATGTCCCTCACATCTTGCCCCCTAAGTTGTGTCTTCCTCCTTGACTTTTTCCCCTGCTTTTGCAACATCTGTGAGCTTAGTTTTGGCACCTTTTGGTCCTTTGCACTGCACCTGATATAAACCCAGGCCATTTTCTTATAGACACTTAATTTCCCAAATTTTCTTTTTTCTCCTCCTATTGCAATTCCTTTGATGTTGACTCCTTTCCAGCGTGTTTGTAGGTCCTTCTTTTCTGTTTTGGCCTTCAGTGGGGATCAATTTTGGCAAGCTTTGCTGCATGTGCCTGCACTTGCTGGCGTATGGCCTGCCTGCATTTTGATGGCTTTGACTTTGGGAAAGATTTTTTCTTTTTCTTTTCTTTTTTGTTTTAAGTATTCATGCCATGTCCCTCACATCTTGACCCCTATGTTCTGTCTTCCTCCTTGACTTTTTCCCCTGCTTTTGCAACATCTGTGAGCTTAGTTTTGGCATCTTTTGGTCCTTTGCACTGCACATGATATACTGCCAGGCCATTTTCTTAGAGTCACTAAATTTCCCAAATTTTCTTTTTTTCTCCTCCTATTGCAATTCCTTTGATGTTGACTCCTTTCCAGCGTGTTTGTAGGTCCTTCTTTTCTGTTTTGGCCTTCAGTGTGGATCAATTTTGGCAAGCTTTGCTGCATGTGCCTGCCCTTGGTGGCGTATGGCCTGCCTGCATTTTGATGGCTTTGACTTTGGGAAAGATTTTTTTTTTTTCTTTTTTATTTAAAGAATTCATGCCATGTCCCTCACATCTTGCCCCCTAAGTTGTGTCTTCCTCCTTGACTTTTTCCCCTGCTTTTGCAACATCTGTGAGCTTAGTTTTGGCACCTTTTGGTCCTTTGCAATGCAGCTGATTTCCTCACAGCCTATTTTTTAAGAGACTAAAATTCCCGATTTTCTGCTTTTTTCAATTGCATTTCATTTGAAACTATCTCCTTTCCAGAGTGTTTGTAAGGCTTTCTTTTGGGATCCGCAAGTTTCCTTTTCCCTTCCCGAAAGGAAATTTCATTTCCTTTCGGGAAGGGAAAAGGAATCTTGCGATTTCAATGGGGACCAATAGAGGAATCTTTGGTGCATGTCCCTGCACTTGATGGCAGGCCATGCCTTTTGATGGTTTTGACTTTGGGAAAGATTTTTTTCTTTTTTTGGTTGTTTTCTGAAGTGTTCATGCCATGTCCCTCATATCTTGTCCCCTAAGTTCTGTCTTCCTCCTTGACTTTTTCCCCTGCTTTTGCAACATCTGTGAGCTTAGTTTTGGCATCTTTGGTGCTTTGCACTGCACATGATATACTGCCAGGCCATTTTCTTAGAGTCACTAAATTTCCCAAATTTTCTTTTTTTCTCCTCCAATTGCAATTCCTTTGATGTTGTCTCCATTCCAGCGTGTTTGTAGGTCCTTCTTTTCTGTTTTGGCCTTCAGTGGGGATCAATTTTGGCAAGCTTTGCTGCATGTGCCTGCCCTCGGTGGCGTATGGCCTGCCTGCATTTTGATGGCTTTGACTTTGGGAAAGATTTTTTCTATTTTTTTTTTTATTATTGTAAGTATTCATGCCATGTCCCTCACATCTTGCCCCCTAAGTTGTGCCTTCCTCCTTGACTTTTTCCCCTGCTTTTGCAACATCTGTGAGCTTAGATTTGGCACCTTTTGGTCCTTTGCACTGCACATGATAAAACCACGGGCCATTTTCTTAGAGTCACTAAATTTCTAAAATTTTCATTTTTCTCCTGCAATTGCAATTCCTTTGATGTTGACTCCTTTCCAGCGTGTTTGTAGGTCCTTCTTTTCTGTTTTGGCCTTCAGTGGGGATCAATTTTGGCAAGCTTTGCTGCATGTGCCTGCCCTTGGTGGCGTATGGCCTGCCTGCATTTTGATGGCTTTGACTTTGGGAAAGATTTTTTCTTTTTTTTTTCTTTTTTGTTTTAAGTATTCATGCCATGTCCCTCACATCTTGCTCCCTAAGTTGTGTCTTCCTCCTTGACTTTTTCCCCTGCTTTTGCAACATCTGTGAGCTTAGTTTTCGCACCTTTTGGTCCTTTGCACTGCACCTGATATAAACCCAGGCCATTTCCTTATTGACACTTAATTTCCCAAATTTTCTTTTTTTCTCCTCCAATTGCAATTCCTTTGATGTTGACTCCTTTCCAGCGTGTTTGTAGGTCCTTCTTTTCTGTTTTGGCCTTCAGTGGGGATCAATTTTGCAAGCTTTGCTGCATGTGCCTGCCTTTGGTGGCGTATGGCCTGCCTGCATTTTGATGGCTTTGACTTTTGGAAAGATTTTTTCTTTTTCTTTTCTTTTTTGTTTTAAGTATTCATGCATGGCCCTCACATCTTGACCCCTATGTTCTGTCTTCCTCCTTGACTTTTTCCCCTGCTTTTGCAACATCTGTGAGCTTAGTTTTGGCATCTTTTGGTCCTTTGCACTGCACCTGATATACTGCCAGGCCATTGCCTTAGAGTCAATAAATTTCCCAAATTTTCTTTTTTTCTCCTCCAATTGCAATTCCTTTGATGTTGACTCCTTTCCAGCGTGTTTGTAGGTCCTTCTTTTCTGTTTTGGCCTTCAGTGGGGATCAATTTTGGCAAGCTTTGCTGCATGTGCCTGCCCTTGGTGGCGTATGGCCTGCCTGCATTTTGATGGCTTTGACTTTGGGAAAGATTTTTTCTATTTTTTTTTTTTATTATTGTAAGTATTCATGCCATGTCCCTCACATCTTGCCCCCTAAGTTGTGTCTTCCTCCTTGACTTTTTCCCCTGCTTTTGCAACATCTGTGAGCTTAGTTTTGGCACCTTTTGGTCCTTTGCAATGCAACTGATTTCCTCACAGCCTATTTTTTAAGAGACTAAAATTCCCGATTTTCTGCTTTTTTCAATTGCATTTCATTTGAACCTATCTCCTTTCCAGAGTGTTTGTAAGCCTTTCTTTTGGGATCCGCAAGTTTCCTTTTCCCTTCCCGAAAGGAAATTTCATTTCCTTTCGGGAAGGGAAAAGGAATCTTGCGATTTCAATGGGGACCAATAGAGGAATCTTTGGTGCATGTCCCTGCACTTGATGGCAGGCCATGCCCTTTGATGGTTTTGACTTTGGGAAAGATTTTTTTCTTTTTTTGGTTGTTTTCTGAAGTGTTCATGCCATGTCCCTCATATCTTGTCCCCTAAGTTCTGTCTTCCTCCTTGACTTTTTCCCCTGCTTTTGCAACATCTGTGAGCTTAGTTTTGGCATCTTTGGTGCTTTGCACTGCACATGATATACTGCCAGGCCATTTTCTTAGAGTCACTAAATTTCCCAAATTTTCTTTTTTTCTCCTCCAATTGCAATTCCTTTGATGTTGTCTCCATTCCAGCGTGTTTGTAGGTCCTTCTTTTCTGTTTTGGCCTTCAGTGGGGATCAATTTTGGCAAGCTTTGCTGCATCTGCCTGCCCTTGGTGGCGTATGGCCTGCCTGCATTTTGATGTCTTTGACTTTGGGAAAAATTTTTTCTTTTTTTTTTTTTTATTATTTTCAGTGTTCATGCCATGTCCCTCACATCTTGCTCCCTAAGTTGTGTCTTCCTCCTTGACTTTTTCCCCTGCTTTTGCAACATCTGTGAGCTTAGTTTTGGCACCTTTTGGTACTTTGCACTGCACATGATATACTGCCAGGCAATTTTCTTATAGACATTTAATTTCCCAAATTTTCTTTTTTTCTCCTCCAATTGCAATTCCTTTGATGTTGACTCCTTTCCAGCGTGTTTGTAGGTCCTTCTTTTCTGTTTTGGCCTTCAGTGGGGATCAATTTTGGCAAGCTTTGCTGCATGTGCCTGCCCTTGGTGGCGTATGGCCTGCCTGCATTTTGGTAGCTTTGACTTTGGGAAAGATTTTTTCTTTTTTTTTTCTTTTTTGTTTTAAGTATTCATGCCATGTCCCTCACATCTTGCCCCCTAAGTTGTGTCTTCCTCCTTGACTTTTTCCCCTGCTTTTGCAACATCTGTGAGCTTAGTTTTGGCATCTTTGGTCCTTTGCAATGCAACTGATTTCCTCACAGCCTATTTTTTAAGAGACTAAAATTCCCGATTTTCTGCTTTTTTGAATTGCATTTCATTTGAACCTATCTCCTTTCCAGAGTGTTTGTAAGCCTTTCTTTTGGGATTCGCAAGATTCCTTTTCCCTTCCCGAAAGGAAATTTCATTTCCTTTCGGGAAGGGAAAAGGAATCTTGCGATTTCAATGGGGACCAATAGAGGAATCTTTGGTGCATGTCCCTGCACTTGATGGCAGGCCATGCCTTTTGATGGCTTTGACTTTGGGAAAGATTTTTTTCTTTTTTTGGTTGTTTTCTGAAGTGTTCATGCCATGTCCCTCATATCTTGCCCCCTAAGTTCTGTCTTCCTCCTTGACTTTTTCCCCTGCTTTTGCAACATCTGTGAGCTTAGTTTTGGCACCTTTTGGTCCTTTGCACTGCACATGATATACTGCCAGGCCATTTTCTTAGAGTCACTAAATTTCCCAAATTTTCTTTTTTTCTCCTCCAATTGCAATTCCTTTGATGTTGACTCCTTTCCAGCGTGTTTGTAGGTCCTTCTTTTCTGTTTTGGCCTTCAGTGGGGATCAATTTTGGCAAGCTTTGCTGCATGTGCCTGCCCTTGGTGGCGTATGGCCTGCCTGCATTTTGATGGCTTTGACTTTGGGAAAGATTTTTTCTATTTTTTTTTTTAATATTTTAAGTATTCATGCCATGTCCCTCACATCTTGCCCCCTAAGTTGTGTCTTCCTCCTTGACTTTTTCCCCTGCTTTTGCAACATCTGTGAGCTTAGTTTTGGCACCTTTTGGTCCTTTGCACTGCACCTGGTAAAACCACGGGCCATTTTCGTAGAGTCACTAAATTTCCCAAATTTTCTTTTTTTCTCCTCCAATTGCAATTCCTTTGATGTTGTCTCCATTCCAGCGTGTTTGTAGGTCCTTCTTTTCTGTTTTGGCCTTCAGTGGGGATCAATTTTGGCAAGCTTTGCTGCATGTGCCTGCCCTCGGTGGCGTATGGCCTGCCTGCATTTTGATGGCTTTGACTTTGGGAAAGATTTTTTCTATTTTTTTTTTTATTATTGTAAGTATTCATGCCATGTCCCTCACATCTTGCCCCCTAAGTTGTGTCTTCCTCCTTGACTTTTTCCCCTGCTTTTGCCACATCTGTGAGCTTAGTTTTTGAACCTTTTGGTCCTTTGCAATGCACCTTATATAAACCCAGGGCATTATTTTAGAGTCAGTAATTTCCCAAATTTTGTTTTTTTCTTTTCCAATTGCAAATCCTTTGATGTTGACACATTTCCAGCGTGTTTGTAGGTCCTTCTTTTCTGTTTTGGCCTTCAGTGGGGATCAATTTTGGCAAGCTTTGCTGCATGTGCCTGCCCTTGGTGGCGTATGGCCTGCCTGCATTTTGATGGCTTTGACTTTGGGAAAGATTTTTTCTTTTTTTTTTCTTTTTTGTTTTAAGTATTCATGCCATGTCCCTCACATCTTGCTCCCTAAGTTGTGTCTTCCTCCTTGACTTTTTCCCCTGCTTTTGCAACATCTGTGAGTTTAGTTTTCGCACCTTTTGGTCCTTTGCACTGCACCTGATATAAACCCAGGCCATTTCCTTATTGACACTTAATTTCCCAAATTTTCTTTTTTTCTCCTCCAATTGCAATTCCTTTGATGTTGACTCCTTTCCAGCGTGTTTGTAGGTCCTTCTTTTCTGTTTTGGCCTTCAGTGGGGATCAATTTTGCAAGCTTTGCTGCATGTGCCTGCCTTTGGTGGCGTATGGCCTGCCTGCATTTTGATGGCTTTGACTTTGGGAAAGATTTTTTCTTTTTCTTTTCTTTTTTGTTTTAAGTATTCATGCATGGCCCTCACATCTTGACCCCTATGTTCTGTCTTCCTCCTTGACTTTTTCCCCTGCTTTTGCAACATCTGTGAGCTTAGTTTTGGCATCTTTTGGTCCTTTGCACTGCACATGATATACTGCCAGGCCATTTTCTTAGAGTCACTAAATTTCCCAAATTTTCTTTTTTTCTCCTCCAATTGCAATTCCTTTGATGTTGACTCCTTTCCAGCGTGTTTGTAGGTCCTTCTTTTCTGTTTTGGCCTTCAGTGGGGATCAATTTTGGCAAGCTTTGCTGCATGTGCCTGCCCTTGGTGGCGTATGGCCTGCCTGCATTTTGATGGCTTTGACTTTGGGAAAGATTTTTTCTATTTTTTTTTTTATTATTGTAAGTATTCATGCCATGTCCCTCACATCTTGCCCCCTAAGTTGTGTCTTCCTCCTTGACTTTTTCCCCTGCTTTTGCAACATCTGTGAGCTTAGTTTTGGCACCTTTTGGTCCTTTGCAATGCAGCTGATTTCCTCACAGCCTATTTTTTAAGAGACTAAAATTCCCGATTTTCTGCTTTTTTCAATTGCATTTCATTTGAACCTATCTCCTTTCCAGAGTGTTTGTAAGCCTTTCTTTTGGGATCCGCAAGTTTCCTTTTCCCTTCCCGAAAGGAAATTTCATTTCCTTTCGGGAAGGGAAAAGGAATCTTGCGATTTCAATGGGGACCAATAGAGGAATCTTTGGTGCATGTCCCTGCACTTGATGGCAGGCCATGCCTTTTGATGGTTTTGACTTTGGGAAAGATTTTTTTCTTTTTTTGGTTGTTTTCTGAAGTGTTCATGCCATTTCCCTCATATCTTGTCCCCTAAGTTCTGTCTTCCTCCTTGACTTTTTCCCCTGCTTTTGCAACATCTGTGAGCTTAGTTTTGGCATCTTTGGTGCTTTGCACTGCACATGATATACTGCCAGGCCATTTTCTTAGAGTCACTAAATTTCCCAAATTTTCTTTTTTTCTCCTCCAATTGCAATTCCTTTGATGTTGTCTCCATTCCAGCGTGTTTGTAGGTCCTTCTTTTCTGTTTTGGCCTTCAGTGGGGATCAATTTTGGCAAGCTTTGCTGCATGTGCCTGCCCTTGGTGGCGTATGGCCTGCCTGCATTTTGATGGCTTTGACTTTGGGAAAGATTTTTTCTATTTTTTTTTTTATTATTATAAGTATTCATGCCATGTCCCTCACATCTTGCCCCCTAAGTTGTGCCTTCCTCCTTGACTTTTTCCCCTGCTTTTGCAACATCTGTGAGCTTAGATTTGGCACCTTTTGGTCCTTTGCACTGCACCTGATAAAACCACGGGCCATTTTCTTAGAGTCACTAAATTTCTAAAATTTTCATTTTTCTCCTGCAATTGCAATTCCTTTGATGTTGTCTCCATTCCAGCGTGTTGGTAGGTCCTTCTTTTCTGTTTTGGCCTTCAGTGGGGATCAATTTTGGCAAGCTTTGCTGCATGTGCCTGCCCTTGGTGGCGTATGGCCTGCCTGCATTTTGATGGCTTTGACTTTGGGAAAGATTTTTTCTTTTTTTTTTTTTTATTATTTTAAGTATTCATGCCATGTCCCTCATATCTTACCCCCTAAGATGTGTCTTCCTCCTTGACTTTTTCCCCTGCTTTTGCAACATCTGTGAGCTTAGTTTTGGCATCTTTTGGTCCTTTGCACTGCACCTGATATAAACCCAGGCCATTTTCTTAGAATCGCAAACTTACCCAAAATTTCTTTTTTTCTCATAGAAATTGCAATTCCTTTGATGTTGACTCCTTTCCAGCGTGTTTGTAGGTCCTTCTTTTCTGTTTTGGCCTTCAGTGGGGATCAATTTTGGCAAGCTTTGCTGCATGTGCCTGCCCTTGGTGGTGTATGGCCTGCCTGCATTTTGATGGCTTTGACTTTGGGAAACATTTTTTGTTTTTTTATTTTTTTATTCTTTTACGTATTCATGCCATGTCCCTCACATCTTGCCCCCTAAGTTGTGTCTTCCTCCTTGACTTTTTCCCCTGCTTTTGCCACATCTGTGAGCTTAGTTTTTGCACCTTTTGTTCCTTTGCAATGCACCTTATATAAACCCAGGCCATTATTTTAGAGTCAGTAATTTCCCAAATTTTGTTTTTTTCTCTTCCAATTGCAAATCCTTTGATGTTGACACATTTCCAGCGTGTTTGTAGGTCCTTCTTTTCTGTTTTGGCCTTCAGTGGGGATCAATTTTGGCAAGCTTTGCTGCATGTGCCTGCCCTTGGTGGCATATGGCCTGCCTGCATTTTGATGGCTTTGATTTGGGAAAGATTTTTACTTTTTTTTTTTTTTTTTTGTTTTAAGTATTCATGCCATGTCCCTCATATCTTTCCCCCTAAGTTGTGTCTTCCTCCTTGACTTTTTCCCCTGCTTTTGCAACATCTGTGAGCTTAGTTTTGGCACCTTTTGGTCCTTTGCAATGCATCTGATATAAACCCAGGCCATTTTTTTAGAGTCAGTAATTTCCCAAATTTTCTTTTTTTCTCCTCCAATTGCAAATCCTTTGATGTTGTCTCCATTCCCGCGTGTAAGTCCTTCTTTTCTGTTTTGGCCTTCAGTGGGGATCAATTTTGGCAAGCTTTGCTGCATGTGCCTTCCCTTGCTGGCGTATGGCCTGCCTGCATTTTGACGGCTTTGACTTTGGGAAAGATTTTTTCTTTTCTTTTTTTTTGTTTTTGTTTTAAGTATTCATGCCATGTCCCTCATATCTTGCACCCTAAGTTGTGTCTTCCTCCTTGACTTTTTCCCCTGCTTTTGCAACATCTGTGAGCTTAGTTTTGGCACATTTTGGTCCTTTGCAATGCACCTGATAAAATCCCGGGCCATATTCTTAGAATCATTAACTTACCCATATTTTCTTTTTTTTCTCATAGAAATTGAATTCCTTTCACGTTGTCTCCATTCCAGCGTGTTTGTAAGTCCTTCTTTTCTGTTTTGGCCTTCAGTGGGGATCAATTTTTGCAAGCTTTGCTGCATGTGCCTGCACTTGCTGGCGTATGGCCTGCCTGCATTTTGATGGCTTTGACTTTGGGAAAGATTTTTACTTTTTTTTTTTTTTATTTTTTTAAGTATTCATGCCATGTCCCTCATATCTTGCCCCCTAAGTTGTGTCTTCCTCCTTGACTTTTTCCCCTGCTTTTGCAACATCTGTGAGCTTAGTTTTGGCACCTTTTGGTCCTTTGCAATGCAGCTGATTTCCTCACAGCCTATTTTATGTAGAGACTAAAATTCCCGATTTTCTGATTTTTTCAATTGCATTTCATTTGAACCTATCTCCTTTCCAGAGTGTTTGTAAGCCTTTCTTTTGGGATCCGCAAGATTCCTTTTCCCTTCCCGAAAGGAAATTTCATTTCCTTTCGGGAAGGGAAAAGGAATCTTGCGATTTCAATGGGGACCAATAGAGGAATCTTTGGTGCATGTCCCTGCACTTGATGGCAGGCCATGCCTTTTGATGGCTTTGACTTTGGGAAAGATTTTTTCTTTTTTTGGTTGTTTTCTCAAGTGTTCATGCCATGTCCCTCATATCTTGCCCCCTAAGTTGTGTCTTCCTCCTTGACTTTTTCCCCTGCTTTTGCAACATCTGTGAGCTTAGTTTTGGCATCTTTTGGTCCTTTGCACTGCACCTGATATAAAACCAGGCCACTTTCCAATAGTCATTAAATTTCCCAAATTTTCATTTTTTCTCCTCCAATTGCAATTCCTTTGATGTTGACTCCTTTCCAGCGTGTTTGTAAGTCCTTCTTTTCTGTTTTGGCCTTCAGTGGGGATCAATTTTGGCAAGCTTTGCTGCATGTGCCTGCCCTTGCTGGCGTATGGCCTGCCTGCATTTTGATGGCTTTGACTTTGGGATAGATCTTTTCTTTTTTTTTTTTTTTTTTTGTTTTAAGTATTCATTCCATGTCCCTCATATCTTGCTTCCTAAGTTGTGTCTTCCTCCTTGACTTTTTCCCCTGCTTTTGCAACATCTGTGAGCTTAGTTTTGGCATCTTTTGGTCCTTTGCACTGCACCTGATATAAAACCAGGCCACTTTCCAATAGTCATTAAATTTCCCAAATTTTCATTTTTTCTCCTCCAATTGCAATTCCTTTGATGTTGACTCCTTTCCAGCGTGTTTGTAAGTCCTTCTTTTCTGTTTTGGCCTTCAGTGGGGATCAATTTTGGCAAGCTTTGCTGCATGTGCCTCCCTGGGTGGCGTATGGCCTGCCTGCATTTTGATGGCTTTGACTTTGGGAATGATTTTTTCTTTTTTTTTTCTTTTTTGTTTTAAGTATTCATGCCATGTCCCTCATATCTTGCCCCCTAAGTTGTGTCTTCCTCCTTGACTTTTTCCCCTGCTTTTGCAACATCTGTGAGCTTAGTTTTGGCACCTTTTGGTCCTTTGCAATGCAGCTGATTTCCTCACAGCCTATTTTTTGAAGAGACTAAAATTCCCAATTTTCTGCTTTTTTCAATTGCATTTCATTTGAACCTATCTCCTTTCCAGAGTGTTTGTAAGTCTTTCTTTTGGGATTCGCAAGATTCCTTTTCCCTTCCCGAAAGGAAATTTCATTTCCTTTCGGGAAGGGAAAAGGAATCTTGCGATTTCAATGGGGACCAATAGAGGAATCTTTGGTGCATGTCCCTGCACTTGATGGCAGGCCATGCCTTTTGATGGCTTTGACTTTGGGAAAGATTTTTTTCTTTCTTTGGTTGTTTTCTGAAGTGTTCATGCCATGTCCATGATATCTTGCCCCCTAAGTTGTGTCTTCCTCCTTGACTTTTTCCCCTGCTTTTGCAATATCTGTGAGCTTAGTTTCGGCACATTTTGGTCTTTGCACTGCACCTGCTAAAACCCCAGGCCACTTTCTAAGAGACAATAAATTTCCCGAATTTTCTTTTTTTCTCCTCCAATTGCAAATCCTTTGATGATGTCTCCATTCCAGCGTGTTTGTAGGTCCTTCTTTTCTGTTTTGGCCTTCAGTGGGGATCAATTTTGGCAAGCTTTGCTGCATGTGCCTGCCCTTGGTGGTGTATGGCCTGCCTGCATTTTGATGGCTTTGACTTTGGGAAAGATTTTTTCTTTTTTTTTTTTTAATATTTTAGGTATTCATGCGATGTCCCTCATATCTTGCCCCCTAAGTTGTGTCTTCCTCCTTGACTTTTTCCCCTGCTTTTGCAACATTTGTGAGCTTAGTTTTTGCATCTTTTGGTCCTTTGCACTGCACCTGATATAAACCAAGGCCATTTTCTTAGAGTCACTAAATTTCTCAAACTTTCATTTTTTCTCATAGAAATTGAATTCCTTTCATGTTGACTCCTTTCCAGCGTGTTTGTAGGTCCTTCTTTTCTGTTTTGGCCTTCAGTGGGGATCAATTTTGGCAAGCTTTGCTGCATGTGCCTGCCCTTGGTGGCGTATGGCCTGCCTGCATTTTGATGGCTTTATCTTGGGAAAGATTTTTTCATTTTTTTTTTTTTAATATTTTAAGTATTTATGCCATGTTCCTCATATCTTGCCCCCCTAAGTTGTGTCTTCCTCCTTGCCTTTTTCCCCTGCTTTTGCAACATCTGTGAGCTTAGTTTTGGCATCTTTTGCTCCTTTGCAATGCAGCTGATTTCCTCACAGCCTATTTTTTGAAGAGACTAAAATTCGCGATTTTCTGCTTTTTTCAATTACCTTTCTTTTCATCCTATCTCTTTTCCAGAGTGTTTGTAAGCCTTTCTTTTGGGATTCGCAAGATTCCTTTTCCCTTCCCGAAAGGAAATTTCATTTCCTTTCGGGAAGGGAAAAGGAATCTTGCGATTTCAATGGGGACAAATAGAGGAATCTTTGGTGCATGTCCCTGCACTTGATGGCGTATGGCCATGCCTTTTGATGGCTTTGACTTTGGGAAAGATTTTTTTCTTTTTTTAGTTTTTTTCTGAAGTGTTCATGCCATGTCCCTCATATCTTGCCCCCTAAGTTGTGTCTTCCTCCTTGACTTTTTCCCCTGCTTTTGCAACATCTGTGAGTTTAGTTTTGGCATCCTTTGGTCCTTTGCACTGCACCTGATATAAACCCAGGCCATTTTCTTAGAATCGCAAACTTACCCAAAATTTCTTTTTTTCTCATAGAAATTGCAATTCCTTTGATGTTGACTCCTTTCCAGCGTGTTTGTAGGTCCTTCTTTTCTGTTTTGGCCTTCAGTGGGGATCAATTTTGGCAAGCTTTGCTGCATGTGCCTGCCCTTGGTGGTGTATGGCCTGCCTGCATTTTGATGGCTTTGACTTTGGGAAACATTTTTTGTTTTTTATTTTTTTATTCTTTTACGTATTCATGCCATGTCCCTCACATCTTGCCCCCTAAGTTGTGTCTTCCTCCTTGACTTTTTCCCCTGCTTTTGCACATCTGTGAGCTTAGATTTTGCACCTTTTGGTCCTTTGCAATGCACCTTATATAAACCCAGGCCATTATTTTAGAGTCAGTAATTTCCCAAATTTTGTTTTTTTCTCTTCCAATTGCAAATCCTTTGATGTTGACACATTTCCAGCGTGTTTGTAGGTCCTTCTTTTCTGTTTTGGCCTTCAGTGGGGATCAATTTTGGCAAGCTTTGCTGCATGTGCCTGCCCTTGGTGGCATATGGCCTGCCTGCATTTTGATGGCTTTGATTTGGGAAAGATTTTTCCTTTTTTTTTTTTTTTTTTGTTTTAAGTATTCATGCCATGTCCCTCATATCTTTCCCCCTAAGTTGTGTCTTCCTCCTTGACTTTTTCCCCTGCTTTTGCAACATCTGTGAGCTTAGTTTTGGCACCTTTTGGTCCTTTGCAATGCATCTGATATAAACCCAGGCCATTTTTTTTAGAGTCACTAAATTTCCCAAATTTTCTTTTTTTCTCCTCCAATTGCAAATCCTTTGATGTTGTCTCCATTCCCGCGTG
The DNA here is from genome assembly GCA_021963965.1 of Artemisiospiza belli. NCBI lineage: Eukaryota > Metazoa > Chordata > Aves > Passeriformes > Passerellidae > Artemisiospiza > Artemisiospiza belli. Next base: position 498,737 of record JAKDEW010000216.1, on the reverse strand, counting down.
TAAGTCCTTCTTTTCTGTTTTGGCCTTCAGTGGGGATCAATTTTGGCAAGCTTTGCTGCATGTGCCTTCCCTTGCTGGCGTATGGCCTGCCTGCATTTTGATGGCTTTGACTTTGGGAAAGATTTTTTCTTTTCTTTTTTTTTGTTTTTGTTTTAAGTATTCATGCCATGTCCCTCATATCTTGCCCCCTAAGTTGTGTCTTCCTCCTTGACTTTTTCCCCTGCTTTTGCAACATCTGTGAGCTTAGTTTTGGCACCTTTTGGTCCTTTGCAATGCAGCTGATTTCCTCACAGCCTATTTTATGTAGAGACTAAAATTCCCGATTTTCTGATTTTTTCAATTGCATTTCATTTGAACCTATCTCCTTTCCAGAGTGTTTGTAAGCCTTTCTTTTGGGATCCGCAAGATTCCTTTTCCCTTCCCGAAAGGAAATTTCATTTCCTTTCGGGAAGGGAAAAGGAATCTTGCGATTTCAATGGGGACCAATAGAGGAATCTTTGGTGCATGTCCCTGCACTTGATGGCAGGCCATGCCTTTTGATGGCTTTGACTTTGGGAAAGATTTTTTCTTTTTTTGGTTGTTTTCTCAAGTGTTCATGCCATGTCCCTCATATCTTGCCACCTAAGTTGTGTCTTCCTCCTTGACTTTTTCCCCTGCTTTTGCAACATCTGTGAGCTTAGTTTTGGCATCTTTTGGTCCTTTGCACTGCACCTGATATAAAACCAGGCCACTTTCCAATAGTCATTAAATTTCCCAAATTTTCATTTTTTCTCCTCCAATTGCAATTCCTTTGATGTTGACTCCTTTCCAGCGTGTTTGTAAGTCCTTCTTTTCTGTTTTGGCCTTCAGTGGGGATCAATTTTGGCAAGCTTTGCTGCATGTGCCTGCCCTTGCTGGCGTATGGCCTGCCTGCATTTTGATGGCTTTGACTTTGGGATAGATCTTTTCTTTTTTTTTTTTTTTTTTTGTTTTAAGTATTCATTCCATGTCCCTCATATCTTGCTTCCTAAGTTGTGTCTTCCTCCTTGACTTTTTCCCCTGCTTTTGCAACATCTGTGAGCTTAGTTTTGGCATCTTTTGGTCCTTTGCACTGCACCTGATATAAAACCAGGCCACTTTCCAATAGTCATTAAATTTCCCAAATTTTCATTTTTTCTCCTCCAATTGCAATTCCTTTGATGTTGACTCCTTTCCAGCGTGTTTGTAAGTCCTTCTTTTCTGTTTTGGCCTTCAGTGGGGATCAATTTTGGCAAGCTTTGCTGCATGTGCCTCCCTGGGTGGCGTATGGCCTGCCTGCATTTTGATGGCTTTGACTTTGGGAATGATTTTTTCTTTTTTTTTTCTTTTTTGTTTTAAGTATTCATGCCATGTCCCTCATATCTTGCCCCCTAAGTTGTGTCTTCCTCCTTGACTTTTTCCCCTGCTTTTGCAACATCTGTGAGCTTAGTTTTGGCACCTTTTGGTCCTTTGCAATGCAGCTGATTTCCTCACAGCCTATTTTTTGAAGAGACTAAAATTCCCAATTTTCTGCTTTTTTCAATTGCATTTCATTTGAACCTATCTCCTTTCCAGAGTGTTTGTAAGTCTTTCTTTTGGGATTCGCAAGATTCCTTTTCCCTTCCCGAAAGGAAATTTCATTTCCTTTCGGGAAGGGGAAAAGGAATCTTGCGATTTCAATGGGGACCAATAGAGGAATCTTTGGTGCATGTCCCTGCACTTGATGGCAGGCCATGCCTTTTGATGGCTTTGACTTTGGGAAAGATTTTTTTTCTTTCTTTGGTTGTTTTCTGAAGTGTTCATGCCATGTCCATGATATCTTGCCCCCTAAGTTGTGTCTTCCTCCTTGACTTTTTCCCCTGCTTTTGCAATATCTGTGAGCTTAGTTTCGGCACATTTTGGTCTTTGCACTGCACCTGCTAAAACCCCAGGCCACTTTCTAAGAGACAATAAATTTCCCGAATTTTCTTTTTTTCTCCTCCAATTGCAAATCCTTTGATGATGTCTCCATTCCAGCGTGTTTGTAGGTCCTTCTTTTCTGTTTTGGCCTTCAGTGGGGATCAATTTTGGCAAGCTTTGCTGCATGTGCCTGCCCTTGGTGGTGTATGGCCTGCCTGCATTTTGATGGCTTTGACTTTGGGAAAGATTTTTTCTTTTTTTTTTTTTAATAATTTAGGTATTCATGCGATGTCCCTCATATCTTGCCCCCTAAGTTGTGTCTTCCTCCTTGACTTTTTCCCCTGCTTTTGCAACATTTGTGAGCTTAGTTTTTGCATCTTTTGGTCCTTTGCACTGCACCTGATATAAACCAAGGCCATTTTCTTAGAGTCACTAAATTTCTCAAACTTTCATTTTTTCTCATAGAAATTGAATTCCTTTCATGTTGACTCCTTTCCAGCGTGTTTGTAGGTCCTTCTTTTCTGTTTTGGCCTTCAGTGGGGATCAATTTTGGCAAGCTTTGCTGCATGTGCCTGCCCTTGGTGGCGTATGGCCTGCCTGCATTTTGATGGCTTTATCTTGGGAAAGATTTTTTCATTTTTTTTTTTTTAATATTTTAAGTATTTATGCCATGTTCCTCATATATTGCCCCCTAAGTTGTGTCTTCCTCCTTGCCTTTTTCCCCTGCTTTTGCAACATCTGTGAGCTTAGTTTTGGCATCTTTTGCTCCTTTGCAATGCAGCTGATTTCCTCACAGCCTATTTTTTGAAGAGACTAAAATTCGCGATTTTCTGCTTTTTTCAATTACCTTTCTTTTCATCCTATCTCTTTTCCAGAGTGTTTGTAAGCCTTTCTTTTGGGATTCGCAAGATTCCTTTTCCCTTCCCGAAAGGAAATTTCATTTCCTTTCGGGAAGGGAAAAGGAATCTTGCGATTTCAATGGGGACAAATAGAGGAATCTTTGGTGCATGTCCCTGCACTTGATGGCGTATGGCCATGCCTTTTGATGGCTTTGACTTTGGGAAAGATTTTTTTCTTTTTTTAGTTTTTTTCTGAAGTGTTCATGCCATGTCCCTCATATCTTGCCCCCTAAGTTGTGTCTTCCTCCTTGACTTTTTCCCCTGCTTTTGCAACATCTGTGAGTTTAGTTTTGGCATCCTTTGGTCCTTTGCACTGCACCTGATATAAACCCAGGCCATTTTCTTAGAATCGCAAACTTACCCAAAATTTCTTTTTTTCTCATAGAAATTGCAATTCCTTTGATGTTGACTCCTTTCCAGCGTGTTTGTAGGTCCTTCTTTTCTGTTTTGGCCTTCAGTGGGGATCAATTTTGGCAAGCTTTGCTGCATGTGCCTGCCCTTGGTGGTGTATGGCCTGCCTGCATTTTGATGGCTTTGACTTTGGGAAACATTTTTTGTTTTTTATTTTTTTATTCTTTTACGTATTCATGCCATGTCCCTCACATCTTGCCCCCTAAGTTGTGTCTTCCTCCTTGACTTTTTCCCCTGCTTTTGCCACATCTGTGAGCTTAGTTTTTGCACCTTTTGGTCCTTTGCAATGCACCTTATATAAACCCAGGCCATTATTTTAGAGTCAGTAATTTCCCAAATTTTGTTTTTTTCTCTTCCAATTGCAAATCCTTTGATGTTGACACATTTCCAGCGTGTTTGTAGGTCCTTCTTTTCTGTTTTGGCCTTCAGTGGGGATCAATTTTGGCAAGCTTTGCTGCATGTGCCTGCCCTTGGTGGCATATGGCCTGCCTGCATTTTGATGGCTTTGATTTGGGAAAGATTTTTCCTTTTTTTTTTTTTTTTTTGTTTTAAGTATTCATGCCATGTCCCTCATATCTTTCCCCCTAAGTTGTGTCTTCCTCCTTGACTTTTTCCCCTGCTTTTGCAACATCTGTGAGCTTAGTTTTGGCACCTTTTGGTCCTTTGCAATGCATCTGATATAAACCAAGGCCATTTTTTTAGAGTCACTAAATTTCCCAAATTTTCTTTTTTTCTCCTCCAATTGCAAATCCTTTGATGTTGTCTCCATTCCCGCGTGTAAGTCCTTCTTTTCTGTTTTGGCCTTCAGTGGGGATCAATTTTGGCAAGCTTTGCTGCATGTGCCTTCCCTTGCTGGCGTATGGCCTGCCTGCATTTTGACGGCTTTGACTTTGGGAAAGATTTTTTCTTTTCTTTTTTTTTGTTTTTGTTTTAAGTATTCATGCCATGTCCCTCATATCTTGCACCCTAAGTTGTGTCTTCCTCCTTGACTTTTTCCCCTGCTTTTGCAACATCTGTGAGCTTAGTTTTGGCACATTTTGGTCCTTTGCAATGCACCTGATAAAATCCCGGGCCATATTCTTAGAATCATTAACTTACCCATATTTTCTTTTTTTCTCATAGAAATTGAATTCCTTTCACGTTGTCTCCATTCCAGCGTGTTTGTAAGTCCTTCTTTTCTGTTTTGGCCTTCAGTGGGGATCAATTTTTGCAAGCTTTGCTGCATGTGCCTGCACTTGCTGGCGTATGGCCTGCCTGCATTTTGATGGCTTTGACTTTGGGAAAGATTTTTACTTTTTTTTTTTTTTATTTTTTTAAGTATTCATGCCATGTCCCTCATATCTTGCCCCCTAAGTTGTGTCTTCCTCCTTGACTTTTTCCCCTGCTTTTGCAACATCTGTGAGCTTAGTTTTGGCACCTTTTGGTCCTTTGCAATGCAGCTGATTTCCTCACAGCCTATTTTATGTAGAGACTAAAATTCCCGATTTTCTGATTTTTTCAATTGCATTTCATTTGAACCTATCTCCTTTCCAGAGTGTTTGTAAGCCTTTCTTTTGGGATCCGCAAGATTCCTTTTCCCTTCCCGAAAGGAAATTTCATTTCCTTTCGGGAAGGGAAAAGGAATCTTGCGATTTCAATGGGGACCAATAGAGGAATCTTTGGTGCATGTCCCTGCACTTGATGGCAGGCCATGCCTTTTGATGGCTTTGACTTTGGGAAAGATTTTTTCTTTTTTTGGTTGTTTTCTCAAGTGTTCATGCCATGTCCCTCATATCTTGCCACCTAAGTTGTGTCTTCCTCCTTGACTTTTTCCCCTGCTTTTGCAACATCTGTGAGCTTAGTTTTGGCATCTTTTGGTCCTTTGCACTGCACCTGATATAAAACCAGGCCACTTTCCAATAGTCATTAAATTTCCCAAATTTTCATTTTTTCTCCTCCAATTGCAATTCCTTTGATGTTGACTCCTTTCCAGCGTGTTTGTAAGTCCTTCTTTTCTGTTTTGGCCTTCAGTGGGGATCAATTTTGGCAAGCTTTGCTGCATGTGCCTGCCCTTGCTGGCGTATGGCCTGCCTGCATTTTGATGGCTTTGACTTTGGGATAGATCTTTTCTTTTTTTTTTTTTTTTTTGTTTTAAGTATTCATTCCATGTCCCTCATATCTTGCTTCCTAAGTTGTGTCTTCCTCCTTGACTTTTTCCCCTGCTTTTGCAACATCTGTGAGCTTAGTTTTGGCATCTTTTGGTCCTTTGCACTGCACCTGATATAAAACCAGGCCACTTTCCAATAGTCATTAAATTTCCCAAATTTTCATTTTTTCTCCTCCAATTGCAATTCCTTTGATGTTGACTCCTTTCCAGCGTGTTTGTAAGTCCTTCTTTTCTGTTTTGGCCTTCAGTGGGGATCAATTTTGGCAAGCTTTGCTGCATGTGCCTCCCTGGGTGGCGTATGGCCTGCCTGCATTTTGATGGCTTTGACTTTGGGAATGATTTTTTCTTTTTTTTTTCTTTTTTGTTTTAAGTATTCATGCCATGTCCCTCATATCTTGCCCCCTAAGTTGTGTCTTCCTCCTTGACTTTTTCCCCTGCTTTTGCAACATCTGTGAGCTTAGTTTTGGCACCTTTTGGTCCTTTGCAATGCAGCTGATTTCCTCACAGCCTATTTTTTGAAGAGACTAAAATTCCCAATTTTCTGCTTTTTTCAATTGCATTTCATTTGAACCTATCTCCTTTCCAGAGTGTTTGTAAGTCTTTCTTTTGGGATTCGCAAGATTCCTTTTCCCTTCCCGAAAGGAAATTTCATTTCCTTTCGGGAAGGGAAAAGGAATCTTGCGATTTCAATGGGGACCAATAGAGGAATCTTTGGTGCATGTCCCTGCACTTGATGGCAGGCCATGCCTTTTGATGGCTTTGACTTTGGGAAAGATTTTTTTCTTTCTTTGGTTGTTTTCTGAAGTGTTCATGCCATGTCCATGATATCTTGCCCCCTAAGTTGTGTCTTCCTCCTTGACTTTTTCCCCTGCTTTTGCAATATCTGTGAGCTTAGTTTCGGCACATTTTGGTCTTTGCACTGCACCTGCTAAAACCCCAGGCCACTTTCTAAGAGACAATAAATTTCCCGAATTTTCTTTTTTTCTCCTCCAATTGCAAATCCTTTGATGATGTCTCCATTCCAGCGTGTTTGTAGGTCCTTCTTTTCTGTTTTGGCCTTCAGTGGGGATCAATTTTGGCAAGCTTTGCTGCATGTGCCTGCCCTTGGTGGTGTATGGCCTGCCTGCATTTTGATGGCTTTGACTTTGGGAAAGATTTTTTCTTTTTTTTTTTTTTAATATTTTAGGTATTCATGCGATGTCCCTCATATCTTGCCCCCTAAGTTGTGTCTTCCTCCTTGACTTTTTCCCCTGCTTTTGCAACATTTGTGAGCTTAGTTTTTGCATCTTTTGGTCCTTTGCACTGCACCTGATATAAACCAAGGCCATTTTCTTAGAGTCACTAAATTTCTCAAACTTTCATTTTTTCTCATAGAAATTGAATTCCTTTCATGTTGACTCCTTTCCAGCGTGTTTGTAGGTCCTTCTTTTCTGTTTTGGCCTTCAGTGGGGATCAATTTTGGCAAGCTTTGCTGCATGTGCCTGCCCTTGGTGGCGTATGGCCTGCCTGCATTTTGATGGCTTTATCTTGGGAAAGATTTTTTCATTTTTTTTTTTTTTAATATTTTAAGTATTTATGCCATGTTCCTCATATCTTGCCCCCTAAGTTGTGTCTTCCTCCTTGCCTTTTTCCCCTGCTTTTGCAACATCTGTGAGCTTAGTTTTGGCATCTTTTGCTCCTTTGCAATGCAGCTGATTTCCTCACAGCCTATTTTTTGAAGAGACTAAAATTCGCGATTTTCTGCTTTTTTCAATTACCTTTCTTTTCATCCTATCTCTTTTCCAGAGTGTTTGTAAGCCTTTCTTTTGGATTCGCAAGATTCCTTTTCCCTTCCCGAAAGGAAATTTCATTTCCTTTCGGGAAGGGAAAAGGAATCTTGCGATTTCAATGGGGACAAATAGAGGAATCTTTGGTGCATGTCCCTGCACTTGATGGCGTATGGCCATGCCTTTTGATGGCTTTGACTTTGGGAAAGATTTTTTTTCTTTTTTTAGTTGTTTTCTGAAGTGTTCATGCCATGTCCCTCATATCTTGCCCCCTAAGTTGTGTCTTCCTCCTTGACTTTTTCCCCTGCTTTTGCAACATCCGTGAGCTTACTTTTGGCATCTTTTGGTCCTTTGCACTGCACCTGATATAAACCCCAGGCCACTTTCTAAGAGTCACTCAATTTCCCACATTTTCTTTATTTCTCCTCCAATTGCAATTCCTTTGATATTGACTCCTTTCCAGCGTGTTTGTAGGTCCTACTTTTCTGTTTTGGCCTTCAGTGGGGATCAATTTTGGCAAGCTTTGCTGCATGTGCCTGCCCTTGCTGGCGTATGGCCTGCCTGCATTTTGATGGCTTTGACTTTGGGAAAGATTTTTTCTTTTTTTTTTTTGTTATTTTAATTATTCATGCCATGTCCCTCATATCTTGCCCCCTAAGTTCTGTCTTCCTCCTTGACTTTTTCCCCTTCTTTTGCAATATCTGTGAGCTTAGTTTTGGCATCTTTTGGTCCTTTGCACTGCACCTGATATAAACCCCAGGCCATTTTCTAAGAGTCACTAAATTTCCCAAATTTTGTTTTTTTTCTCCTCCAATTGCAATTCCCTTGATGTTGACACCTTTCCAGCGTGTTTGTAGGTCCTTATTTCTGTTTTGGCCTTCAGTGGGGATCAATTTTGGCAAGCTTTGCTGCATGTGCCTGCCCTTGGTGGCGTATGGCCTGCCTGCATTTTGATGGCTTTGACTTTGGGAAAGATTTTTTCTTTTTTTTTTTTTTGTTTCTTTTAAGTATTCATGCCATGTCCCTGATATCTTGCCCCCTAAGTTGTGTCTTCCTCCTTGACTTTTTCCCCTGCTTTTGCAACATCTGTGAGCTTAGTTTTGGCATCTTTTGGTCCTTTGCACTGCACCTGATAAAACCCCAGGCCATTTTCTTAGAGTCAATAAATTTCCCACATTTTCTTTTTTCTCCTCCAATTGCAATTCCTTTGATGTTGACTCCTTTCCAGCGTGTTTGTAGGTCCTTCTTTTCCGTTTTAGCTTCAGTGGGGATCAATTTTGGCAAGCTTTGCTGCATGTGCCTGCCCTTGGTGGCGTATGGCCTGCCTGAATTTTGATGGCTTTGACTTTGGGAATGATTTTTTCTTTTTTTTTTTTTTAATATTTTATTATTCATGCCATGTCCCTCACATCTTGCCCCCTAAGTTGTGTCTTCCTCCTTGACTTTTTCCCCTGCTTTTGCAACATCTGTGAGCTTAGTTTTGGCACCTTTTGGTCTATTGCAATGCACCTGATATAAACCCAGGCCATTTTTTTAGAGTCAGTAATTTCCCAAATTTTCTTTTTTTCTACTCCAATTGCAAATCCTTTGATGTTGACTCCTTTCCAGCGTGTTTGTAGGTCCTTCTTTTCTGTTTTGGCCTTCAGTGGGGATCAATTTTGGCAAGCTTTGCTGCATGTGCCTGCCCTTGGTGGCGTATGGCCTGCCTGCATTTTGATATCTTTGACTTTGGGAAAGATTTTTTTCTTTTTTTTTTTTTTTTTGTTTTAAGTATTCATGCCATGTCCCTCATATCTTGCTCCCTAAGTTGTGTCTTCCTCCTTGACTTTTTCCCCTGCTTTTGCAACATCTGTGAGCTTAGTTCTTCCACCTTTTTTTCCTTTGCAATGCAGCTGATTTCCTCACAGCCTATTTTTTGAAGAGACTAAAATTCCCGATTTTCTGCTTTTTTCAATTGCATTTCATTTGAACCTATCTCCTTTCCAGAGTGTTTGTAAGCCTTTCTTTTGGGATCCGCAAGATTCATTTTCCCTTCCCGAAAGGAAATTTCATTTCCTATCGGGAAGTGAAAATGAATCTTGCGACTTCAATGGGGACCAATAGAGGAATCTTTGGTGCATGTCCCTGCACTTGATGGCAGGCCATGCCTTTTGATGGCCTTGACGTTGTGAAAGATTTTTTTCTTTTTTTGGTTGTTTTCTGAAGGGTTCATGCCATGTCCCTCATATCTTGCCCCCTAAGTTGTGTCTTCCTCCTTGACTTTTTCCCCTGCTTTTGCAATATCTGTGAGCTTAATTTTGGCATCTTTTGGTCCTTTGCAATGCAGCTGATTTCCTAAAGGCCTATTTTTTGAAGAGACTAAACTTCTCGATTTTCTTCTTTTTTCAATTGCATTTCATTTGAACCTATCTCCTTTCCAGAGTGTTTGTAAGCCTATCTTTTGGGATTCGCAAGATTCCTTTTCCCTTCCTGAAAGGAAATTTCAATTCCTTTCGGGAAGAGAAAAGGAATCTTGCGATTTCAATGGGGACCAATAGAGGAATCTTTGGTGCATGTCCCTGCACTTGATGGCAGGCCATGCCTTTTGATGGCTTTGAATTTGGTAAAGATTTTTTCTTTTTTTGGTTGTTTTCTGAAGTGTTCATGCCATGTCCCTCATATCTTGCCCCCTAAGTTGTGTCTTCCTCCTTGACTTTTTCCCCTGCTTTTGCAACATCTGTGAGCTTAGTTTTGGCATCTTTTGGTCCTTTGCACTGCACCTGATATAAACGCAGGCCATTTTCTTAGAGTCACTAAATTTCCCAAATTTTCTTTCTTTCTCCTCCAATTGCAATTACTTTGATTTTGACTCCTTTCCAGTGTGTTTGTAGGTCCTTCTTTTCTGTTTTGTCCTTCAGTGGGGATCAATTTTGGCAAGCTTTGCTGCATGTGCCTGCCCTTGGTGGCGTATGGCCTGCCTGCATTTTGATGGCTTTGACTTTGGGAAAGATTTTTTCTTTTTTTTTTTTTTAATTTTTTTAAATATTCATGCCATGTCCCTCATATCTTGCCCCCTAAGTTGTGTCTTCCTCCTTGACTTTTTCCCCTGCTTTTGCAACATCTGTGAGCTTAGTTTTGGCATCTTTTGGTCCTTTGCACTGCACCTGATAAAAACGCAGGCCATTTTCAAAGAGTCACTAAATTTCCCAAATTTTCTTTTTTTCTCCTCCAATTGCAATTCCTTTGATGTTGACTCCTTACCAGCGTGTTTTTAGGTCCTTCTTTTCTGTTTTGGCCTTCAGTGTGGATCAATTTTGGCAAGCTTTGCTGCATGTGCCTGCCCTTGGTGGCGTATGGCCTGCCTGCATTTTGATGGCTTTGACTTTGGGAAAGATTTTTTCTTTTTTCTTTTTTTTTGTTTCTTTTAAGTATTCATGCCATGTCCCTCATATCTTGCTCCTTAAGTTGTGTCTTCCTCCTTGACTTTTTCCCCTGCTTTTGCAACATCTGTGAGCTTAGTTTTGGCATCTTTTGGTCCTTTGCCCTGCACATGATAAAACCCCAGGCCACTTTCTAAGAGTCACTCAATTTCCCAAATTTTGTTTTTTTCTCCTCCAATTGCAATTCCTTTGATGTTGACTCCTTTCCAGCGTGTTTGTAGGTCCTTCTTTTCTGTTTTGGCCTTCAGTGGGGATCAATTTTGGCAAGCTTTGCTGCATGTGCCTGCCCTTGCTGGCGAATGGCCTGACTGCATTTTGATGGCTTTGACTTTGGGAAGGATATTTTCTTTTTTTTTTTTTTAATATTGTAAGTATTCATGCCATGTCCCTCATATCTTGCCCCCTAAGTTGTGTCTTCCTCCTTGACTTTTTCCCCTGCTTTTGCAACATCATTGAGCTTAGTTTTGGCATCTTTTGGTCCTTTGCACTGCACCTGGTAAAAGCCCAGGCCACTTTCTAAGAGTCACTAAATTTCCCAAATTTTCTTTTTTTCTCCTCCAATTGCAATTCCTTTGATGTTGTCTCCATTCCAGCGTGTTTGTAGGTCCTTCTTTTCTGTTTTGGCCTTCAGTGGGGATCAGTTTTGGCAAGCTTTGCTGCATGTGCCTGCCCTTGGTGGCGAATGGCCTGCCTGCATTTTGATGGCTTTGACTTTGGGAAAGATTTTTTCTTTTTTTTTTTTTTTAATATTTTAAGTATTCATGTCATGTCCCTCATATCTTGCTCCCTAAGCTGTGTCTTCGTCCTTGACTTTTTCCCCTGCTTTTGCAACATCTGTGAGCTTAGTTTTGGCATCTTTTGGTCCTTTGCACTGCACCTGATATAAACCAAGGCCATATTCTTAGAGTCATTAAATTTCCAAAATTTTCTTTTTTTCTCCTCCAATTGCAATTCCTTTGATGTTGTCTCCATTCCAGCGTGTTTGTAGGTCCTTCTTTTCTGTTTTGGCCTTCAGTGGGGATCAATTTTGGCAAGCTTTGCTGCATGTGCCTGCCCTTGCTGGCGTATGGCCTGCCTGCATTTTGATGGCTTTGAATTTGGGAATGATTTTTTTCTTTTTTTTTTTTTTTTTGTTTTAATTATTCATGCCATGTCCCTCATATCTTGCCCCCTAAGTTGTGTCTACTTCCTTGACTTTTTCCCCTGCTTTTGCAACACCAGTGAGCTTAGTTTTGGCATCTTTTGGTCCTTTGCACTGCACCTGATAAAACACCAGGCCACTTTCTAAGAGTCATTAAATTTCCCAAATTTTCTTTTTTTCTCCTCCAATTGCAATTCCTTTGATGGTGTCTCCATTCCAGCGTGTTTGTAATTCCTTTTTTATGTTTTGGCCTTCAGTGGGGATCAATTTTGGCAAGCTTTGCTGCATGTGCCTGCACTTGCTGGCCTATGGCCTGCCTGCATTTTGATGGCTTTGACTTTGGGATAGATCTTTTCTTTTTTTTTTTTTTTTGTTTTAAGTATTCATTCCATGTCCCTCATATCTTGCTCCCTAAGTTGTGTCTTCCTCCTTCACTTTTTCCCCTGCTTTTGCAACATCTGTGAGCTTAGTTTTGGCATCTTTTGGTCCTTTGCAATGCACCTGATATAAACCCAGGCCATTTTTTTAGAGTCATTAATTTCCCAAATTTTCTTTTTTTCTCCTCCAAATGCAAATCTTTTGATGTTGACTCCTTTCCAGCCTGTTTGTAGGTCCTTCTTTTCTGTTTTGGCCTTCAGTGGGGATCAATTTTGGCAAGCTTTTCTGCATGTGCCTGCCCTTGGTGGCGTATGGCCTGCCTGCATTTTCATGGCTTTGACTTTGGGAAAGATTTTTTCTTTTTTTTTTTTTTTAATATTTTATGTATTCATGACATGTCCCTCATATCTTGCCCCCTAAGTTGTGTCTTCCTCCTTGACTTGTTCCCCTGCTTTTGCAACATCTGTGAGCTTAGTTTTGGCACCTTTTGGTCCTTTGCAATGCAGCTGATTTCCTCACCGCCTATTTTTTGAAGAGACTAAAATTCCCGATTTTCTGCTTTTTTCAATTGCATTTCTTTTGAACCTATCTGCTTTCCAGAGTATTTGTAAGCCTTTCTTTTGGGATTCGCAAGATTCCTTTTCCCTTCCCGAAAGGAAATGAAACTTCCTTTCGGGAAGGAAAAGGAATCTTGCGATTTCAATTGGGACCAATAGAGGAATCTTAGGTGCATATCCCTGCACTAGATGGCAGGCCATGCCTTTTGATGGCCTTGACTTTGGGAAAGATTTTTTTCTTTTTTTGGTTGTTTTCTGAAGGGTTCATGCCATGTCCCTCATATCTTGCTCCCTAAGTTGTGTCTTCCTCCTTGACTTTTTCCCCCGCTTTTGCAACATCTGTGAGCTTAGTTTTGGCATCTTTTGGTCCTTTGCACTGCACCTGATAAAATACCAGGCCACTTTGTAAGAGTCACTCAATTCCCCAAATTTTCTTTTTTTCTCCTCCAATTGAAATTTCCGTTGATGTTGACTCATTTCCAGCGTGTTTGTAGGTCCTTCTTTTCTGTTTTGGCCTTCAGTGGGGATCAGTTTTGGCAAGCTTTGCTGCATGTGCCTTCCCTTGGTGGCGAATGGCCTGCCTGCATTTTGATGGCTTTGAATTTGGGATAGATTTTTTCTTTTTTTTTTTTTAATATTTTAAGTATTCATGCCATGTCCCTCATATCTTGCCCCCTAAGTTGTGTCTTCCTCCTTGACTTTTTCCCCTGCTTTTGCAACATCTGTGAGCTTAGTTTTGGCATCTTTTGGTCCTTTGCACTGCACCTGATATAAACCCAGGCCATTTTCTTAGAGTCACTAAATTTCCCAAATTTTCTTTTTTTCTCATAAAAATTGAATTCCTTTCATGTTGTCTCCATTCCAGCGTGTTTGTAAGTCCTTCTTTACTGTTTTAGCTTTCAGTGGGGATCAATTTTGGCAAGCTTTGCTGCATGTGCCTGCACTTGCTGGCCTATGGCCTGCCTGCATTTTGATGGCTTTGACTTTGGGAAAGATTTTTTCTTTTTTTTTTCTTTTTTGTTCTAAGTATTCATGCCATGTCCCTCATATCTTGCCCCCTAAGTTGTGTCTTCCTCCTTCACTTTTTCCCCTGCTTTTGCAACATCTGTGAGCTTAGTTTTGGCACCTTTTGGTCCTTTGCAATGCACCTGATGTAAACCCAGGCCATTTTTTTAGAGTCAGTAATTTCCCAAATTTTCTTTTTTTCTCCTCCAATTGCAATTCCTTTGATGTTGACTCCTTTCCAGCGTGTTTGTAGGTCCTTCTTTACTCTTTTGGCCTTCAGTGGGGATCAATTTTGGCAAGCTTTGCTGCATGTGCCTGCAGTTGCTGGCGTATGGCCTGCCTGCATTTTGATGGCTTTGACTTTGGGAAAGATTTTTCCTTTTTTTTTTTTTTTTTTTGTTTTAAGTATTCATGCCATGTCCCTCATATCTTGCTCCCTAAGTTGTGTCTTCCTCCTTGACTTTTTCCCCTGCTTTTGCAACATCTGTGACATTAGTTTTGGCACCTTTTGGTCCTTTGCAATGCAGCTGATTTCCTCAGAGCCTATTTTGTGAAGAGATAAAAATTTGAGATTTTCTGCTTATTTCAATTGCATTTCATTTGAATCTATCTACTTTCCAGAGTGTTTGCATGCCCTTCTTCTGGGATTCGCAAGATTTCTTTTCCCTTCCCGAAAGGAAATGAAATATCCTTTCGGGAAGGGAAAAGGAATCTTGCGATTTCATGGGGACCAATAGAGGAATCTTTGGTGCATGTTCCTGCACTTGATGGCAGGCCATGCTTTTTGATGGCCTTGATTTTGGGAAAGATTTTTATCTTTTTTTGGTTGTTTTCGGAAGGTTTCATGCCATGTCCCTCATATCTTGCCCCCTAAGTTGTGTCTTCCTCCTTGACTTTTTCCCCTGCTTTTGCAACATCTGTGAGCTTAGTTTTGGCATCTTTTGGTCCTTTGCACTGCACCTGCTAAAAGCCCAGGCCACTTTCTAAGAGTCACTAAATTTCCCAAATTTTCTTTTTTTCTCCTCCAATTGCAATTCCTTTGATGTTGACTCCTTTCCAGCGTGTTTGTAGGTCCTTCTTTTCTGTTTTGGCCTTCAGTGGGGATCAGTTTTGGCAAGCTTTGCTGCATGTGCCTGCCCTTGCTGGCATATGGCCTGCCTGCATTTTGATGGCTTTGACTTTGGGAAAGATTTTTTCTTTTTTTTTTTTTGTTTCTTTTAAGAATTCATGCCATGTCCCTCATATCTTGCTCCATAAGTTGTGTCTTCCTCTTTGACTTTTTCCCCTGCTTCTGCAACATCTGTGAGCTTAGTTTTGGCATCTTTTGGTCCTTTGCCCTGCACCTGATAAAACCCCAGGCCACTTTCTAAGAGTCACTCAATTTCCCAAATTTTCTTTTTTTCTCCTCCAATTGCAATTCCTTTGATGTTGACTCCTTTCCAGCGTGTTTGTAGGTCCTTTTTTCTGTTTTGGCCTTCAGTGGGGATCAATTTTGGCAAGCTCTGCTGCATGTGCCTGCCCTTGGTGGCGTATGGCCTGCCTGCATTTTGATGGCTTTGACTTTGGGAAAGATTTTTTCTTTTTTTTTTTTTTAATATTTTAAGTATTCATGCCATGTCCCTCATATCTTGCCCCCTAAGTTGTGTCTTCCTCCTTGACTTTTTCCCCTGCTTTTGCAACATCTGTGAGATTAGTTTTGGCATCTTTTGGTCCTTTGCACTGCACCTGATATAAACGCAGGCCATTTTCTTAGAGTCACTAAATTTCCAAAATTTTCTTTTTTTCTCCTCCAATTGCAATTCCTTTGATGTTGTCTCCATTCCAGCGTGTTTGTAGGTCCTTCTTTTCTGTTTTGGCCTTCAGTGGGGATCAATTTTGGCAAGCTTTGCTGCATGTGCCTGCCCTTGCTGGCGTATGGCCTGCCTGCATTTTGATGGCTTTGAATTTGGGAATGATTTTTTTCTTTTTTTTTTTTTTTTTTGTTTTAGTTATTCATGCCATGTCCCTCATATCTTGCCCCCTAAGTTGTGTCTTCCTCCTTGACTATTTCCCCTGCTTTTGCAACATCTGTGAGCTTAGTTTTGGCATCTTTTAGTCCTTTGCACTGCACCTGATAAAACCCCAGGCCACTTTCTAAGAGTCATTAAATTTCCCAAATTTTCTTTTTTTCTCCTCCAATTGCAATTCCTTTGATGGTGTCTCCATTCCAGCGTGTTTGTAATTCCTTCTTTTCTGTTTTGGCCTTCAGTGGGGATCAATTTTGGCAAGCTTTGCTGCATGTGCCTGCACTTGCTGGCGTATGGCCTGCCTGCATTTTGATGGCTTTGACTTTGGGATAGATCTTTTCTTTTTTTTTTTTTTTTTGTTTTAAGTATTCATTCCATGTCCCTCATATCTTGCTTCCTAAGTTGTGTCTTCCTCCTTCACTTTTTCCCCTGCTTTTGCAACATCTGTGAGCTTAGTTTTGGCACCTTTTGGTCCTTTGCAATGCACCTGATATAAACCCAGGCCATTTTTTTAGAGTCATTAATTTCCCTAATTTCCTTTTTTTCTCCTCCAAATGCAAATCATTTGATGTTGACTCCTTTCCAGCCTGTTTGTAGGTCCTTCTTTTCTGTTTTGGCCTTCAGTGGGGATCAATTTTGGCAAGCTTTGCTGCATGTGCCTGCCCTTGCTGGCGTATGGCCTGCCTGCATTTTCATGGCTTTGACTTTGGGAAAGATTTTTTCTTTTTTTTTTTTTTAATATTTTAAGTATTCATGACATGTCCCTCATATCTTGCCCCCTAAGTTGTGTCTTCCTCCTTGACTTTTTCCCCTGCTTTTGCAACATCTGTGAGCTTAGTTTTGGCACCTTTTGGTCCTTTGCAATGCAGCTGATTTCCTCACAGCCTATTTTTTGAAGAGACTAAAATTCCCGATTTTCTGCTTTTTTCAATTTCATTTCATTTGAACCTATCTCCTTTCCAGAGTGTTTGTAAGTCTTTCTTTTGGGATTCGCAAGATTCCTTTTCCCTTCCCGAAAGGAAATTTCATTTCCTTTCGGGAAGGGAAAAGGAATCTTGCGATTTCAATGGGGACCAATAGAGGAATCTTTTCTGCATGTCCCTGCACTTGATGGCAGGCCAGGCTTTTGATGGCTTTGACTTTGGGAAAGATTTTTTTCTTTCTTTGGTTGTTTTCTGAAGTGTTCATGCCATGTCCATCATATCTTGCCCCCTAAGTTGTGTCTTCCTCCTTGACTTTTTCCCCTGCTTTTGCAACATCTGTGAGCTTAGTTTCGGCACATTTTGGTCCTTTGCACTGCACCTGCTAAAACCCCAGGCCACTTTCTAAGAGACAATAAATTTCCCAAATTTTCTTTTTTTCTCCTCCAATTGCAAATCCTTTGATGATGTCTCCATTCCAGCGTGTTTGTAGGTTCTTCTTTTCTGTTTTGGCCTTCAGTGGGGATCAATTTTGGCAAGCTTTGCTGCATGTGCCTGCCCTTGGTGGCGTATGGCCTGCCTGCATTTTGATGGCTTTGACTTTGGGAAAGATTTTTTCTTTTTTTTTTTTTTTAATATTTTAGGTATTCATGCCATGTCCCTCATATCTTGCCCCCTAAGTTGTGTCTTCCTCCTTGACTTTTTCCCCTGCTTTTGCAACATTTGTGAGCTTAGTTTTTGCATCTTTTGGTCCTTTGCACTGCACCTGATATAAACCCAGGCCATTTTCTTAGAGTCATTGAATTTCCCATTTTTTTTTTTTCTCCTCCAATTGCAATTCCTTTGATGGTGTCTCCATTCCAGCGTGTTTGCAAGTCCTTCTTTTCTGTTTTGGCCTTCAGTGGGGATCAATTTTGGCAAGCTTTGCTGCAAGTGCCTGCCCTTGGTGGCGTATGGCCTGCCTGCATTTTGATGGCTTTGACTTTGGGAAAGATTTTTTTTTTTTTTTTTTTTTATTATTTTAAGTATTCATGCCATGTCCCTCATATCTTGCCCCCTAAGTTGTGTCTTCCTCCTTGACTTATTCCCCTGCTTTTGCAACATTTGTGAGCCTAGGTTTGGCACCTTTTGGTCCTTTGCAATGCAGCTGATTTCCTCACAGCCTATTTTTTGAAGAGACTAAAATTCGCGATTTTCTGTTTTTTCAATTACCTTTCTTTTGAACCTATCTCTTTTCCAGAGTGTTTGTAAGCCTTTCTTTTGGGATTCGCAAGATTCCTTTTCCCTTCCAGAAAGGAAATTTCATTTCCTTTCGGGAAGGGAAAAGGAATCTTGCGATTTCAATGGGGACCAATAGAGGAATCTTTGGTGCATGTCCCTGCACTTGATGGCGTATGGCCATGCCTTTTGATGGCTTTGACTTTGGGAAAGATTTTTTTCTTTTTTTGGTTGTTTTCTGAAGTGTTCATGCCATGTCCCTCATATCTTGCCCCCTAAGTTGTGTCTTCCTCCTTGACTTTTTCCCCTGCTTTTGCAACATCTGTGAGTTTAGTTTTGGCATCTTTTGGTCCTTTGCACTGCACCTGATATAAACCCAGGCCATTTTCTTAGAGTCACTAAATTTCCCAAATTTTCTTTTTTTCTCCTCCAATTGCAATTCCTTTGATGTTGACTCCTTTCCAGCGTGTTTGTAGGTCCTTCTTTTCTGTTTTGGCCTTCAGTGGGGATCAATTTTGGCAAGCTTTGCTGCATGTGCCTGCCCTTGCTGGCATATGGCCTGCCCGCATTTTGATGGCTTTGACTTTGGGAAAGATTTTTTCTTTTTTTTTTTTTTTTTGTTGTTTTAAGTATTCATGCCATGTCCCTCATATCTTGCCCCCTAAGTTGTGTCTTCCTCCTTGATTTTTCCCCTGCTTTTGCAACACCTGTGAGCTTAGTTTTGGCATCTTTTGGTCCTTTGCACTGCACCTGATATAAACCCAGGCCATTTTCTTAGAATCGCAAACTTACCAAAAATTTCTTTTTTTCTCATAGAAATTGCAATTCCTTTGATGTTGACTCCTTTCCAGCGTGTTTGTAGGTCCTTCTTTTCTGTTTTGGCCTTCAGTGGGGATCAATTTTGGCAAGCTTTGCTGCAAGTGCCTGCCCTTGGTGGCGTATGGCCTGCCTGCATTTTGATGGCTTTGACTTTGGGAAAGATTTTTTTTTTTTTTTTTTTTTTTATTATTTTAAGTATTCATGCCATGTCCCTCATATCTTGCCCCCTAAGTTGTGTCTTCCTCCTTGACTTATTCCCCTGCTTTTGCAACATTTGTGAGCCTAGGTTTGGCACCTTTTGGTCCTTTGCAATGCAGCTGATTTCCTCACAGCCTATTTATTGAAGAGACTGAAATTCGCGATTTTCTGTTTTTTCAATTACCTTTCTTTTGAACCTATCTCTTTTCCAGAGTGTTTGTAAGTCTTTCTTTTGGGATTCGCAAGATTCCTTTACCCTTCCCGAAAGGAAATTTCATTTCCTTTCGGGAAGGGAAAAGGAATCTTGCGATTTCAATGGGGACCAATAGAGGAATCTTTGGTGCATGTCCCTGCACTTGATGGCAGGCCATGCCTTTTGATGGCTTTGACTTTGGGAAAGATTTTTTTCTTTCTTTGGTTCTTTTCTGAAGTGTTCATGCCATGTCCATCATATCTTGCCCCCTAAGTTGTGTCTTCCTCCTTGACTTTTTCCCCTGCTTTTGCAATATCTGTGAGCTTAGTTTCGGCACATTTTGGTCTTTGCACTGCACCTGCTAAAACCCCAGGCCACTTTCTAAGAGACAATAAATTTCCTGAATTTTCTTTTTTTCTCCTCCAATTGCAAATCCTTTCATGATGTCTCCATTCCAGCGTGTTTGTAGGTCCTTCTTTTCTGTTTTGGCCTTCAGTGGGGATCAATTTTGGCAAGCTTTGCTGCATGTGCCTGCCCTTGGTGGTGTATGGCCTGCCTGCATTTTGATGGCTTTGACTTTGGGAAAGATTTTTTCTTTTTTTTTTTTTTAATATTTTAGGTATTCATGCGATGTCCCTCATATCTTGCCCCCTAAGTTGTGTCTTCCTCCTTGACTTTTTCCCCTGCTTTTGCAACATTTGTGAGCTTAGTTTTTGCATCTTTTGGTCCTTTGCACTGCACCTGATATAAACCAAGGCCATTTTCTTAGAGTCACTAAATTTCTCAAACTTTCATTTTTTCTCATAGAAATTGAATTCCTTTCATGTTGACTCCTTTCCAGCGTGTTTGTAGGTCCTTCTTTTCTGTTTTGGCCTTCAGTGGGGATCAATTTTGGCAAGCTTTGCTGCATGTGCCTGCCCTTGGTGGCGTATGGCCTGCCTGCATTTTGATGGCTTTATGTTGGGAAAGATTTTTTCATTTTTTTTTTTTTAATATTTTAAGTATTTATGCCATGTTCCTCATATCTTGCCCCCTAAGTTGTGTCTTCCTCCTTGCCTTTTTCCCCTGCTTTTGCAACATCTGTGAGCTTAGTTTTGGCATCATTTGCTCCTTTGCAATGCAGCTGATTTCCTCACAGCCTATTTTTTGAAGAGACTAAAATTTGCGATTTTCTGCTTTTTTCAATTACCTTTCTTTTGAACCTATCTCCTTTCCAGAGTGTTTGTAAGCCTTTCTTTTGGGATTCGCAAGATTCCTTTTCCCTTCCCGAAAGGAAATTTCATTTCCTTTCGGGAAGGGAAAAGGAATCTTGCGATTTCAATGGGGACAAATAGAGGAATCTTTGGTGCATGTCCCTGCACTTGATGGTGTATGGCCATGCATTTTGATGGCTTTGACTTTGGGAAAGATTTTTTTCTTTTTTTAGTTTTTTTCTGAAGTGTTCATGCCATGTCCCTCACATCTTGCCCCCTAAGTTGTGTCTTCCTCCTTGACTTTTTCCCCTGCTTTTGCAACATCTGTGAGCTTAGTTTTGGCATCTTTTGGTCCTTTGCACTGCACCTGATATAAACCCAGGCCGTTTTCTTAGAGTCACTAAATTTCCCAAATTTTCTTTTTTTCTCCTCCAATTGCAATTCCTTTGATGTTGACTCCTTTCCAGCGTGTTTGTAGGTCCTTCTTTTCTGTTTTGGCCTTCAGTGGGGATCAATTTTGGCAAGCTTTGCTGCATGTGCCTGCCCTTGGTGGCATATGGCCTGCCTGCATTTTGATGGCTTTGACTTTGGGAAAGATTTTTTCTTTTTTTTTTTTTTTTGTTTTAAGTATTCATGCCATGTCCCTCATATCTTGCCCCCTAAGTTGTGTCTTCCTCCTTGACTTTTTCCCCTGCTTTTGCAACATCTGTGAGCTTAGTTTTGGCACCTTTTGGTCCTTTGCAATGCACCTGATATAAACCCAGGCCATTTATTTAGAGTCAGTAATTTCCCAAATTTTCTTTTTTTCTCCTCCAATTGCAAATCCTTTGATGTTGTCTCCATTCCAGCGTGTATGTAAGTCCTTCTTTTCTGTTTTGGCCTTCAGTGGGGATCAATTTTGGCAAGCTTTGCTGCATGTGCCTGCCCTTGCTGGCTTATGGCCTGCCTGCATTTTGATGGCTTTGACTTTGGGAAAGATTTTTTCTTTTTCTTTTTTTTTGTTTTTTTTTAAGTATTCATGCCATGTCCCTCATATCTTGCACCCTAAGTTGTGTCTTCCTCCTTGACTTTTTCCCCTGCTTTTGCAACATCTGTGAGCTTAGTTTTGGCACATTTTGGTCCTTTGCAATGCACCTGATAAAATCCCGAGCCATTTTCTTAGAATCATTAACTTACCCATATTTTCTTTTTTTCTCATAGAAATTGAATTCCTTTCACGTTGTCTCCATTCCAGCGTGTTTGTAAGTCCTTCTTTTCTGTTTTGGCCTTCAGTGGGGATCAATTTTGGCAAGCTTTGCTGCATGTGCCTGCACTTGCTGGCGTATGGCCTGCCTGCATTTTGATGGCTTTGACTTTGGGAAAGATTTTTACTTCTTTTTTTTTTTATTTTTTTAAGTATTCATGCCATGTCCCTCATATCTCGCCCCCTAAGTTGTGTCTTCCTCCTTGACTTTTTCCCCTGCTTTTGCAACATCTGTGAGCTTAGTTTTGGCACCTTTTGGTCCTTTGCAATGCAGCTGATTTCCTCACAGCCTTTTTTATGTAGAGACTAAAATTCCCGATTTTCACTTTTTTTCAATTGCATTTCATTTGAACCTATCTCCTTTCCAGAGTGTTTGTAAGCCTTTCTTTTGGGATCCGCAAGATTCCTTTTCCCTTCCCGAAAGGAAATTTCATTTCCTTTCGGGAAGGGAAAAGGAATCTTGCGATTTCAATGGGGACCAATAGAGGAATCTTTGGTGCATGTCCCTAAACTTGATGGCAGGCCATGCCTTTTGATGGCTTTGACTTTGGGAAAG
Organism: Artemisiospiza belli; assembly: GCA_021963965.1. Taxonomy (NCBI): domain Eukaryota; kingdom Metazoa; phylum Chordata; class Aves; order Passeriformes; family Passerellidae; genus Artemisiospiza; species Artemisiospiza belli. The sequence continues at coordinate 476,773 of JAKDEW010000216.1, read as the reverse complement.
ATTTTTTCTTTTTTTGGTTGTTTTCTCAAGTGTTCATGCCATGTCCCTCATATCTTGCCCCCTAAGTTGTGTCTTCCTCCTTGACTTTTTCCCCTGCTTTTGCAACATCTGTGAGCTTAGTTTTGGCATCTTTTGGTCCTTTGCACTGCACCTGATATAAAACCAGGCCACTTTCCAATAGTCATTAAATTTCCCAAATTTTCTTTTTTTCTCCTCCAATTGCAATTCCTTTGATGTTGACTCCTTTCCAGCGTGTTTGTAAGTCCTTCTTTTCTGTTTTGGCCTTCAGTGGGGATCAATTTTGGCAAGCTTTGCCGCATGTGCCTGCCCTGGGTGGCGTATGGCCTGCCTGCATTTTGATGGCTTTGACTTTGGGAATGATTTTTTCTTTTTTTTTTCTTTTTTGTTTTAAGTATTCATGCCATGTCCCTCATATCTTGCCCCCTAAGTTGTGTCTTCCTCCTTGACTTTTTCCCCTGCTTTTGCAACATCTGTGAGCTTAGTTTTGGCACCTTTTGGTCCTTTGCAATGTAGCTGATTTCCTCACAGCCTATTTTTTGAAGAGACTAAAATTCCCAATTTTCTGCTTTTTTCAATTGCATTTCATTTGAACCTATCTCCTTTCCAGAGTGTTTGTAAGTCTTTCTTTTGGGATTCGCAAGATTCCTTTTCCCTTCCCGAAAGGAAATTTCATTTCCTTTCGGGAAGGGAAAAGGAATCTTGCGATTTCAATGGGGACCAATAGAGGAATCTTTGGTGCATGTCCCTGCACTTGATGGCAGGCCATGCCTTTTGATGGCTTTGACTTTGGGAAAGATTTTTTTCTTTCTTTGGTTGTTTTCTGAAGTGTTCATGCCATGTCCATCATATCTTGCCCCCTAAGTTGTGTCTTCCTCCTTGACTTTTTCCCCTGCTTTTGCAATATCTGTGAGCTTAGTTTCGGCACATTTTGGTCCTTTGCACTGCACCTGCTAAAACCCCAGGCCACTTTCTAAGAGACAATAAATTTCCCAAATTTTCTTTTTTTCTCCTCCAATTGCAAATCCTTTGATGATGTCTCCATTCCAGCGTGTTTGTAGGTCCTTCTTTTCTGTTTTGGCCTTCAGTGGGGATCAATTTTGGCAAGCTTTGCTGCATGTGCCTGCCCTTGGTGGCGTATGGCCTGCCTGCATTTTGATGGCTTTGACTTTGGGAAAGATTTTTTCTTTTTTTTTTTTTAATATTATAGGTATTCATGCCATGTCCCTCATATCTTGCCCCCTAAGTTGTGTCTTCCTCCTTGACTTTTTCCCCTGCTTTTGCAACATTTGTGAGCTTAGTTTTTGCATCTTTTGGTCCTTTGCACTGCACCTGATATAAACCAAGGCCATTTTCTTAGTGTCACTAAATTTCTCAAACTTTCATTTTTTCTCATAGAAATTGAATTCCTTTGATGTTGACTCCTTTCCAGCGTGTTTGTAGGTCCTTCTTTTCTGTTTTGGCCTTCAGTGGGGATCAATTTTGGCAAGCTTTGCTGCATGTGCCTGCCCTTGGTGGCGTATGGCCTGCCTGTATTTTGATGGCTTTTTCTTGGGAAAGATTTTTTCATTTTTTTTTTTTTAATATTTTAAGTATTTATGCCATGTTCCTCATATCTTGCCCCCTAAGTTGTTTCTTCCTCCTTGCCTTTTTCCCCTGCTTTTGCAACATCTGTGAGCTTAGTTTTGGCATCTTTTGCTCCTTTGCACTGCACCTGATATAAACCCAGGCCATTTTCTTAGAGTCATTGAATTTCCCTTTTTTTTTTCTCCTCCAATTGCAATTCCTTTGATGGTGTCTCCATTCCAGCGTGTTTGCAAGTCCTTCTTTTCTGTTTTGGCCTTCAGTGGGGATCAATTTTGGCAAGCTTTGCTGCAAGTGCCTGCCCTTGGTGGTGTATGGCCTGCCTGCATTTTGATGGCTTTCACTTTGGGAAAGATTTTTTTTTTTTTTTTTAATATTTTAAGTATTCATGCCATGTCCCTCATATCTTGCCCCCTAAGTTGTGTCTTCCTCCTTGACTTATTCCCCTTCTTTTGCCACATTTGTGAGCCTAGGTTTGGCACCTTTTGGTCCTTTGCAATGCAGCTGATTTCCTCACAGCCTATTTTTTGAAGAGATTAAATTTGCGATTTTCTGCTTTTTTCAATTACCATTCTTTTGAACCTATCTCTTTTCCAGAGTGTTTGTAAGCCTTTCTTTTGGGATTCACAAGATTCCTTTTCCCTTCCCGAAAGGAAATTTCATTTCCTTTCAGGAAGTGAAAAGGAATCTTGCGATTTCAATGGGGACCAATAGAGGAATCTTTGCTGCATGTCCCTGCACTTGATGGCAGGCCATGCCTTTGATGGCTTTGACTTTGGGAAAGATTTTTTTCTTTTTTTAGTTTTTTTCTGAAGTGTTCATGCCATGTCCCTCATATCTTGCCCCCTAAGTTCTCTCATCCTCCTTGACTTTTTACCCTGCTTTTGCAACATTTGTGAGCTTAGTTTTGGCACCTTTTGGTCCTTTGCACTGCCCCTGATATAAACCCAGGCCAGTTTCTTAGAGTCACTAAATTTCCCAAATTTTCTTTTTTTCTCTTCCAATTGCAAATCTTTTGATGTTGTCTCCATTCCCGCGTGTTTGTAGGTCCTTCTTTTCTGTTTTGGCCTTCAGTGGGGATCAATTTTGGCAAGCTTTGCGGCATGTGCCCGCCCTTGGTGGCGTATGGCCTGCCTGCATTTTGATGGCTTTGACTTTGGGAAAGATGTTTTCTTTTTTTTTTTTTTATTATTTTAAGTATTCAAGCCATGTCCCTCATATCTTGCCACCTAAGTTGTGTCTTCCTCCTTGACTTTTTCCCCTGCTTTTGCAACATCTGTGAGCTTAGTTTTGGCATATTTTGGTCCTTTGCACTGCGCCGGATATAAACCCAGGCCACTTTCTTAGAGTCACTAAATTTCCCAAATTTTCTTTTTTTCTCCTCCAATTGCAATTCCTTTGATGTTGACTCCTTTCCAGCGTGTTTGTAGGTCCTTCTTTTCTGTTTTGGCCTTCAGTGGGGATCAATTTTGGCAAGCTTTGCTGCATGTGCCTGCCCTTGGTGGCGTATGGCCTGCCTGCATTTTGATGGCTTTGACTTTGGGAAAGATTTTTTCTATTATTTTTTTTGTTGTTTTTTTTAATATTCATGCCATGTCCTTCATATCTTGCCCCCTAAGTTGTGTCTTCCTCCTTGACTTTTTCCCCAGCTTTTGCAAAATTTGTGAGGCTAGGTTTGGCACCTTGTGGTCGTTTGCACTGCACCTGCTAAAACCCCAGGCCACTTCTTAGAGTCACTAAATTTCCCAAATTTTCTTTTTTTCTCCTCCAATTGCAATTCCTTTGATGTTGACTCCTTTCCAGCGTGTTTGTAGGTCCTTCTTTTCTGTTTTGGCCTTCAGTGGGGATCAATTTTGGCAAGCTTTGCGGCATGTGCCTGCCCTTGGTGGCGTATGGCCTGCCTGCATTTTGATGGCTTTGACTTTGGGAAAGATGTTTTCTATTTTTTTTTTTATTATTTAAAGAATTCAAGCCATGTCCCTCATATCTTGCCACCTAAGATGTGTCTTCCTCCTTGACTTTTTCCCCTGCTTTTGCAACATCTGTGAGCTTATTTTTGGCATATTTTGGTCCTTTGCACTGCGCCGGATATAAACCCAGGCCACTTTCTTAGAGTCACTAAATTTCCCAAATTTTCTTTTTTTCTCCTCCAATTGTAATTCCTTTGATGTTGACTCATTTCCAGCGTGTTTGTAGGTCCTTCTTTTCTGTTTTGGCCTTCAGTGGGGATCAATTTTGGCAAGCTTTGCTGCATGTGCCTGCCCTTGGTGGCGTATGGCCTGCCTGCATTTTGATGGCTTTGACTTTGGGAAAGATTTTTTCTTTTTTTTTTTTTTTATTATTATTTTAATTATTCATGCCATGTCCCTCATATCTTGCCCCCTAAGTTGTGTCTTCCTCCTTGACTTTTTCCCCTGCTTTTGCAACATCTGTGAGCCTAGGTTTGGCACCTTTTGGTCGTTTGCACTGCACCTGCTAAATCCCCAGGCCACTTCTTAGAGTCATTAAATTTCCCAAATTTTCTTTTTTTCTCCTCCAATTGCAATTCCTTTGATGTTGACTCCTTTCCAGCGTGTTTGTAGGTCCTTCTTTTCTCTTTTGGCCTTCAGTGGGGATCAATTTTGGCAAGCTTTGCTGCATGTGCCTGCCCTTGGTGGCGTATGGCCTGCCTGCATTTTGATGGCTTTGACTTTGGGAAAGATTTTTTTTTTGTTTGTTTTAAGTATTCATGCCATGTCCTTCATATCTTGCCCCCTAAGTTGTGTCTTCCTCCTTGACTTTTTCCCCTGCTTTTGCAACATCTGTGAGCTTAGTTTTGGCACATTTTGGTCCTTTGCACTGCACCTGATAAAACCCCGGGCCATTTTCTTGATGTTGTCTCAATTCCAGCGTGTTTGCAAGTCCTTCTTTTCTGTTTTGGCCTTCAGTGGGGATCAATTTTGGCAAGCTTTGCTGCATGTGCCTGCCCTTGGTGGCGTATGGCCTGCCTGCATTTTGATGGCTTTGACTTTGGGAAAGATGTTTTCTTTTTTTTTTTTTTATTATTTTAAGTATTCATGCCATGTCCCTCATATCTTGCCCCCTAAGTTGTGTCTTCCTCCTTGACTTTTTCCCCTGCTTTTGCAATATCTCTGAGCTTAGTTTTGGAATATTTTGGTCCATTGCACTGCACCTGATATAAACCCAGGCCATTTTCTTAGAGTCATTAAATTTCCCATTTTTGTTTTTTCTCCTCCAATTGCAATTCCTTTGATGGTGTCTCCATTCCAGCGTGTTTGTAGGTCCTTCTTTTCTCTTTTGGCCTTCAGTGGGGATCAATTTTGGCAAGCTTTGCTGCAAGTGCCTGCCCTTGGTTGCGTATGGCCTGCCTGCATTTTGATGGCTTTGACTTTGGGAAAGGTTTTTCTTTTTTTTTTTTTTTTTGTTTTAAGTATTCATGCCATGTCCCTCATATCTTGCTCCCTAAGTTGTGTCTTCCTCCTTGACTTTTTCCCCTGCTTTTGCAACATCTGTGAGCTTAGTTTAGGCACCTTTTGGTCCTTTGCACTGCACCTGCTAAAACCCCAGGCCAGTTTCTTAGAGTCATTAAATTTCCCAAATTTTCTTTTTTTCTCCTCCAATTGCAATTCCTTTGATGTTGACTCCTTTCCAGCGTGTTTGTAGGTCCTTCTTTTCTGTTTTGGCCTTCAGTGGGGATCAATTTTGGCAAGCTTTACTGCATGTGCCTGCCCTTGGTGGTCTATGGCCTGCCTGCATTTTGATGGCTTTGACTTTGGGAAAGATTTTTTCTTTTTTTTTTTTTTTATTATTATTTTAAGTATTCATGCCATGTCCCTCATATCTTGCCCCCTAAGTTGTGTCTTCCTCCTTGACTTATTCCCCTGCTTTTGCAACATTTGTGAGCCTAGGTTTGGTACCTTTTGGTCCTTTGCAATGCAGCTGATTTCCTCACAGCCTATTTTTTGAAGAGACTAAAATTCCCAATTTTCTGCTTTTTTCAATTGCATTTCATTTGAACCTATCTCCTTTCCAGAGTGTTTGTAAGCCTTTCTTTTGGGATTCGCAAGATTCCTTTTCCCTTCCCGAAAGGAAATTTCATTTCATTCGGGAAGGGAAAAGGAATCTTGCGATTACAATGGGGACCAATAGAGGAATCTTTGGTGCATGTCCCTGCACTTGATGGCAGTCCATGCCTTTGATGGCTTTGACTTTGGGAAAGATATTTTTCTTTTTTTGGTTGTTTTCTGAAGTGTTCATGCCATGTCCCTCATATCTTGCCCCCTAAGTTGTGTCTTCCTCCTTGACTTTTTCCCCTGCTTTTGCAACATCTGTGAGCTTAGTTTTGGCACCTTTTGGTCCTTTGCAATGCAGCTGATTTCCTCTCAGCCTATTTTTTGTAGAGACTAAAATTCCCGATTTTCTGCTTTTTTCAATTGCATTTCATTTGAACCTATCTCCTTTCCAGAGTGTTTGTAAGCCTTTCTTTTGGGATTCGCAAGATTCCTTTTCCCTTCCCGAAAGGAAATTTCATTTCCTTTCGGGAAGTGAAAAGGAATCTTGCGATTTCAATGGGGACCAATAGAGGAATCTTTGGTGCATGTCCCTGCACTTGATGGCAGGCCATGCCTTTGATGGCTTTGACTTTGGGAAAGATTTTTTTCTTTTTTTGGTTGTTTTCTGAAGTGTTCATGCCATGTCCTTCATATCTTGCCCCCTAAGTTGTGTCTTCCTCCTTGACTTTTTCCCCTGCTTTTGCAACATCTGTGAGCTTAGTTTTGGCACCTTTTGGTCCTTTGCACTGCACCAGATAAAAGCCCAGGCAGCTTTCTAAGAGTCACTAAATTTCCCAAATTTTCTTTTTTTCTCCTCCAATTGCAATTCCTTTGATGTTGACTCCTTTCCAGCGTGTTTGTAGGTCCTTCTTTTCTGTTTTGGCCTTCAGTGGGGATCAATTTTGGCAAGCTTTTCTGCATGGGCCTGCCCTTGGTGGCGTATGGCCTGCCTGCATTTTGATGGCTTTGACTTTGGGAAAGATGTTTTCTTTTTTTTTTTTTTTATTATTTTAAGTATTCAAGCCATGTCCCTCATATCTTGCCACCTAAGTTGTGCCTTCCTCCTTGACTTTTTCCCCTGCTTTTGCAACATCTGTGAGCTTAGTTTTGGCACCTTTTGGTCCTTTGCACTGCACCTGATATAAACCCAGGCCACTTTCTTAGAGTCACTAAATTTCCCAAATTTTCTTTTTTTCTCCTCCAATTGCAATTCCTTTGATGTTGACTCCTTTCCAGCGTGTTTGTAGGTCCTTCTTTTCTGTTTTGGCCTTCAGTGGGGATCAATTTTGGCAAGCTTTGCTGCATGTGCCTGCACTTGGTGGCGTATGGCCTGCCTGCATTTTGATGGCTTTGACTTTGGGAAAGATTTTTTCTTTTTTTTTTTTTTTATTATATTTTAAGTATTCATGCCATGTCCCTCATATCTTGCCCCCTAAGTTGTGTCTTCCTCCTTGACTTTTTCCCCTGCTTTTGCAACATTAGTGAGCCTAGGTTTTGGCACCTTTTGGTCGTTTGCACTGCACCTGCTAAAAGCCCAGGCCACTTCCTAGAGTCACTAAATTTCCCAAATTTTCTTTTTTTCTCCTCCAATTGCAATTCCTTTGATGTTGACTCCTTTCCAGCGTGTTTGTAGGTCCTTTTTTTCTGTTTTGGCCTTCAGTGGGGATCAATTTTGGCAAGCTTTGCGGCATGTGCCTGCCCTTGGCGGCGTATGGCCTGCCTGCATTTTGATGGCTTTGACTTTGGGAAAGATGTTTTCTTTTTTTTTTTTTTATTATTTTAAGTATTCAAGCCATGTCCCTCATATCTTGCCCCCTAAGTTGTGTCTTCCTCCTTGACTTTTTCCCCTGCTTTTGCAACATCTATGAGCTTAGTTTTGGCACCTTTTGGTCCTTTGCAATGCAGCTGATTTCCTCTCAGCCTATTTTTTGTAGAGACTAAAATTCCCGATTTTCACTTTTTTTCAATTGCATTTCATTTGAACCTATCTCCTTTCCAGAGTGTTTGTAAGCCTTTCTTTTGGGATTCGCAAGATTCCTTTTCCCTTCCCGAAAGGAAATTTCATTTCCTTTCGGGAAGGGAAAAGGAATCTTGCGATTTCAATGGGGACCAATAGAGGAATCTTTGGTGCATGTCCCTGCACTTGATGGCAGGCCATGCCTTTGATGGCTTTGACTTTGGGAAAGATTTTTTTCTTTTTTTGGTTGTTTTCTGAAGTGTTCATGCCATGTCCCTCATATCTTGCTCCCTAAGTTGTGTCTTCCTCCTTGACTTTTTCCCCTGCTTTTGCAACATTTGTGAGCTTAGTTTTTGCATCTTTTGGTCCTTTGCACTGCACCTGATATAAACCAAGGCCATTTTCTTAGTGTCACTAAATTTCTCAAACTTTCATTTTTTCTCATAGAAATTGAATTCCTTTGATGTTGACTCCTTTCCAGCGTGTTTGTAGGTCCTTCTTTTCTGTTTTGGCCTTCAGTGGGGATCAATTTTGGCAAGCTTTGCTGCATGTGCCTGCCCTTGGTGGCGTATGGCCTGCCTGTATTTTGATGGCTTTTTCTTGGGAAAGATTTTTTCATTTTTTTTTTTTTAATATTTTAAGTATTTATGCCATGTTCCTCATATCTTGCCCCCTAAGTTGTTTCTTCCTCCTTGCCTTTTTCCCCTGCTTTTGCAACATCTGTGAGCTTAGTTTTGGCATCTTTTGCTCCTTTGCACTGCACCTGATATAAACCCAGGCCATTTTCTTAGAGTCATTGAATTTCCCTTTTTTTTTTCTCCTCCAATTGCAATTCCTTTGATGGTGTCTCCATTCCAGCGTGTTTGCAAGTCCTTCTTTTCTGTTTTGGCCTTCAGTGGGGATCAATTTTGGCAAGCTTTGCTGCAAGTGCCTGCCCTTGGTGGTGTATGGCCTGCCTGCATTTTGATGGCTTTCACTTTGGGAAAGATTTTTTTTTTTTTTTTTAATATTTTAAGTATTCATGCCATGTCCCTCATATCTTGCCCCCTAAGTTGTGTCTTCCTCCTTGACTTATTCCCCTTCTTTTGCCACATTTGTGAGCCTAGGTTTGGCACCTTTTGGTCCTTTGCAATGCAGCTGATTTCCTCACAGCCTATTTTTTGAAGAGATTAAATTTGCGATTTTCTGCTTTTTTCAATTACCATTCTTTTGAACCTATCTCTTTTCCAGAGTGTTTGTAAGCCTTTCTTTTGGGATTCACAAGATTCCTTTTCCCTTCCCGAAAGGAAATTTCATTTCCTTTCAGGAAGTGAAAAGGAATCTTGCGATTTCAATGGGGACCAATAGAGGAATCTTTGCTGCATGTCCCTGCACTTGATGGCAGGCCATGCCTTTGATGGCTTTGACTTTGGGAAAGATTTTTTTCTTTTTTTAGTTTTTTTCTGAAGTGTTCATGCCATGTCCCTCATATCTTGCCCCCTAAGTTCTCTCATCCTCCTTGACTTTTTACCCTGCTTTTGCAACATTTGTGAGCTTAGTTTTGGCACCTTTTGGTCCTTTGCACTGCCCCTGATATAAACCCAGGCCAGTTTCTTAGAGTCACTAAATTTCCCAAATTTTCTTTTTTTCTCTTCCAATTGCAAATCTTTTGATGTTGTCTCCATTCCCGCGTGTTTGTAGGTCCTTCTTTTCTGTTTTGGCCTTCAGTGGGGATCAATTTTGGCAAGCTTTGCGGCATGTGCCCGCCCTTGGTGGCGTATGGCCTGCCTGCATTTTGATGGCTTTGACTTTGGGAAAGATGTTTTCTTTTTTTTTTTTTTATTATTTTAAGTATTCAAGCCATGTCCCTCATATCTTGCCACCTAAGTTGTGTCTTCCTCCTTGACTTTTTCCCCTGCTTTTGCAACATCTGTGAGCTTAGTTTTGGCATATTTTGGTCCTTTGCACTGCGCCGGATATAAACCCAGGCCACTTTCTTAGAGTCACTAAATTTCCCAAATTTTCTTTTTTTCTCCTCCAATTGCAATTCCTTTGATGTTGACTCCTTTCCAGCGTGTTTGTAGGTCCTTCTTTTCTGTTTTGGCCTTCAGTGGGGATCAATTTTGGCAAGCTTTGCTGCATGTGCCTGCCCTTGGTGGCGTATGGCCTGCCTGCATTTTGATGGCTTTGACTTTGGGAAAGATTTTTTCTATTATTTTTTTTGTTGTTTTTTTTAATATTCATGCCATGTCCTTCATATCTTGCCCCCTAAGTTGTGTCTTCCTCCTTGACTTTTTCCCCAGCTTTTGCAAAATTTGTGAGGCTAGGTTTGGCACCTTGTGGTCGTTTGCACTGCACCTGCTAAAACCCCAGGCCACTTCTTAGAGTCACTAAATTTCCCAAATTTTCTTTTTTTCTCCTCCAATTGCAATTCCTTTGATGTTGACTCCTTTCCAGCGTGTTTGTAGGTCCTTCTTTTCTGTTTTGGCCTTCAGTGGGGATCAATTTTGGCAAGCTTTGCGGCATGTGCCTGCCCTTGGTGGCGTATGGCCTGCCTGCATTTTGATGGCTTTGACTTTGGGAAAGATGTTTTCTATTTTTTTTTTTATTATTTAAAGAATTCAAGCCATGTCCCTCATATCTTGCCACCTAAGATGTGTCTTCCTCCTTGACTTTTTCCCCTGCTTTTGCAACATCTGTGAGCTTATTTTTGGCATATTTTGGTCCTTTGCACTGCGCCGGATATAAACCCAGGCCACTTTCTTAGAGTCACTAAATTTCCCAAATTTTCTTTTTTTCTCCTCCAATTGTAATTCCTTTGATGTTGACTCATTTCCAGCGTGTTTGTAGGTCCTTCTTTTCTGTTTTGGCCTTCAGTGGGGATCAATTTTGGCAAGCTTTGCTGCATGTGCCTGCCCTTGGTGGCGTATGGCCTGCCTGCATTTTGATGGCTTTGACTTTGGGAAAGATTTTTTCTTTTTTTTTTTTTTTATTATTATTTTAATTATTCATGCCATGTCCCTCATATCTTGCCCCCTAAGTTGTGTCTTCCTCCTTGACTTTTTCCCCTGCTTTTGCAACATCTGTGAGCCTAGGTTTGGCACCTTTTGGTCGTTTGCACTGCACCTGCTAAATCCCCAGGCCACTTCTTAGAGTCATTAAATTTCCCAAATTTTCTTTTTTTCTCCTCCAATTGCAATTCCTTTGATGTTGACTCCTTTCCAGCGTGTTTGTAGGTCCTTCTTTTCTCTTTTGGCCTTCAGTGGGGATCAATTTTGGCAAGCTTTGCTGCATGTGCCTGCCCTTGGTGGCGTATGGCCTGCCTGCATTTTGATGGCTTTGACTTTGGGAAAGATTTTTTTTTTGTTTGTTTTAAGTATTCATGCCATGTCCTTCATATCTTGCCCCCTAAGTTGTGTCTTCCTCCTTGACTTTTTCCCCTGCTTTTGCAACATCTGTGAGCTTAGTTTTGGCACATTTTGGTCCTTTGCACTGCACCTGATAAAACCCCGGGCCATTTTCTTGATGTTGTCTCAATTCCAGCGTGTTTGCAAGTCCTTCTTTTCTGTTTTGGCCTTCAGTGGGGATCAATTTTGGCAAGCTTTGCTGCATGTGCCTGCCCTTGGTGGCGTATGGCCTGCCTGCATTTTGATGGCTTTGACTTTGGGAAAGATGTTTTCTTTTTTTTTTTTTTATTATTTTAAGTATTCATGCCATGTCCCTCATATCTTGCCCCCTAAGTTGTGTCTTCCTCCTTGACTTTTTCCCCTGCTTTTGCAATATCTCTGAGCTTAGTTTTGGAATATTTTGGTCCATTGCACTGCACCTGATATAAACCCAGGCCATTTTCTTAGAGTCATTAAATTTCCCATTTTTGTTTTTTCTCCTCCAATTGCAATTCCTTTGATGGTGTCTCCATTCCAGCGTGTTTGTAGGTCCTTCTTTTCTCTTTTGGCCTTCAGTGGGGATCAATTTTGGCAAGCTTTGCTGCAAGTGCCTGCCCTTGGTTGCGTATGGCCTGCCTGCATTTTGATGGCTTTGACTTTGGGAAAGGTTTTTCTTTTTTTTTTTTTTTTTGTTTTAAGTATTCATGCCATGTCCCTCATATCTTGCCCCCTAAGTTGTGTCTTCCTCCTTGACTTATTCCCCTGCTTTTGCAACATTTGTGAGCCTAGGTTTGGTACCTTTTGGTCCTTTGCAATGCAGCTGATTTCCTCACAGCCTATTTTTTGAAGAGACTAAAATTCCCAATTTTCTGCTTTTTTCAATTGCATTTCATTTGAACCTATCTCCTTTCCAGAGTGTTTGTAAGCCTTTCTTTTGGGATTCGCAAGATTCCTTTTCCCTTCCCGAAAGGAAATTTCATTTCATTCGGGAAGGGAAAAGGAATCTTGCGATTACAATGGGGACCAATAGAGGAATCTTTGGTGCATGTCCCTGCACTTGATGGCAGTCCATGCCTTTGATGGCTTTGACTTTGGGAAAGATATTTTTCTTTTTTTGGTTGTTTTCTGAAGTGTTCATGCCATGTCCCTCATATCTTGCCCCCTAAGTTGTGTCTTCCTCCTTGACTTTTTCCCCTGCTTTTGCAACATCTGTGAGCTTAGTTTTGGCACCTTTTGGTCCTTTGCAATGCAGCTGATTTCCTCTCAGCCTATTTTTTGTAGAGACTAAAATTCCCGATTTTCTGCTTTTTTCAATTGCATTTCATTTGAACCTATCTCCTTTCCAGAGTGTTTGTAAGCCTTTCTTTTGGGATTCGCAAGATTCCTTTTCCCTTCCCGAAAGGAAATTTCATTTCCTTTCGGGAAGTGAAAAGGAATCTTGCGATTTCAATGGGGACCAATAGAGGAATCTTTGGTGCATGTCCCTGCACTTGATGGCAGGCCATGCCTTTGATGGCTTTGACTTTGGGAAAGATTTTTTTCTTTTTTTGGTTGTTTTCTGAAGTGTTCATGCCATGTCCTTCATATCTTGCCCCCTAAGTTGTGTCTTCCTCCTTGACTTTTTCCCCTGCTTTTGCAACATCTGTGAGCTTAGTTTTGGCACCTTTTGGTCCTTTGCACTGCACCAGATAAAAGCCCAGGCAGCTTTCTAAGAGTCACTAAATTTCCCAAATTTTCTTTTTTTCTCCTCCAATTGCAATTCCTTTGATGTTGACTCCTTTCCAGCGTGTTTGTAGGTCCTTCTTTTCTGTTTTGGCCTTCAGTGGGGATCAATTTTGGCAAGCTTTTCTGCATGGGCCTGCCCTTGGTGGCGTATGGCCTGCCTGCATTTTGATGGCTTTGACTTTGGGAAAGATGTTTTCTTTTTTTTTTTTTTTATTATTTTAAGTATTCAAGCCATGTCCCTCATATCTTGCCACCTAAGTTGTGCCTTCCTCCTTGACTTTTTCCCCTGCTTTTGCAACATCTGTGAGCTTAGTTTTGGCACCTTTTGGTCCTTTGCACTGCACCTGATATAAACCCAGGCCACTTTCTTAGAGTCACTAAATTTCCCAAATTTTCTTTTTTTCTCCTCCAATTGCAATTCCTTTGATGTTGACTCCTTTCCAGCGTGTTTGTAGGTCCTTCTTTTCTGTTTTGGCCTTCAGTGGGGATCAATTTTGGCAAGCTTTGCTGCATGTGCCTGCACTTGGTGGCGTATGGCCTGCCTGCATTTTGATGGCTTTGACTTTGGGAAAGATTTTTTCTTTTTTTTTTTTTTTATTATATTTTAAGTATTCATGCCATGTCCCTCATATCTTGCCCCCTAAGTTGTGTCTTCCTCCTTGACTTTTTCCCCTGCTTTTGCAACATTAGTGAGCCTAGGTTTTGGCACCTTTTGGTCGTTTGCACTGCACCTGCTAAAAGCCCAGGCCACTTCCTAGAGTCACTAAATTTCCCAAATTTTCTTTTTTTCTCCTCCAATTGCAATTCCTTTGATGTTGACTCCTTTCCAGCGTGTTTGTAGGTCCTTTTTTTCTGTTTTGGCCTTCAGTGGGGATCAATTTTGGCAAGCTTTGCGGCATGTGCCTGCCCTTGGCGGCGTATGGCCTGCCTGCATTTTGATGGCTTTGACTTTGGGAAAGATGTTTTCTTTTTTTTTTTTTTATTATTTTAAGTATTCAAGCCATGTCCCTCATATCTTGCCCCCTAAGTTGTGTCTTCCTCCTTGACTTTTTCCCCTGCTTTTGCAACATCTATGAGCTTAGTTTTGGCACCTTTTGGTCCTTTGCAATGCAGCTGATTTCCTCTCAGCCTATTTTTTGTAGAGACTAAAATTCCCGATTTTCACTTTTTTTCAATTGCATTTCATTTGAACCTATCTCCTTTCCAGAGTGTTTGTAAGCCTTTCTTTTGGGATTCGCAAGATTCCTTTTCCCTTCCCGAAAGGAAATTTCATTTCCTTTCGGGAAGGGAAAAGGAATCTTGCGATTTCAATGGGGACCAATAGAGGAATCTTTGGTGCATGTCCCTGCACTTGATGGCAGGCCATGCCTTTGATGGCTTTGACTTTGGGAAAGATTTTTTTCTTTTTTTGGTTGTTTTCTGAAGTGTTCATGCCATGTCCCTCATATCTTGCCCCCTAAGTTGTGTCTTCCTCCTTGACTTTTTCCCCTGCTTTTGCCACATCTGTGAGCTTAGTTTTGGCACCTTTTGGTCCTTTGCACTGCACCAGATAAAAGCCCAGGCAGCTTTCTAAGAGTCACTAAATTTCCCAAATTTTCTTTTTTTCTCCTCCAATTGCAATTCCTTTGATGTTGACTCCTTTCCAGCGTGTTTGTAGGTCCTTCTTTTCTGTTTTGGCCTTCAGTGGGGATTAATTTTGGCAAGCTTTTCTGCATGGGCCTGCCCTTGGTGGCGTATGGCCTGCCTGCATTTTGATGGCTTTGACTTTGGGAAAGATGTTTTCTTTTTTTTTTTTTTTATTATTTTAAGTATTCAAGCCATGTCCATCATATCTTGCCACCTAAGTTGTGTCTTCCTCCTTGACTTTTTCCCCTGCTTTTGCAACATCTGTGAGCTTAGTTTTGGCACCTTTTGGTCCTTTGCACTGCGCCGGATATAAACCCAGGCCACTTTCTTAGAGTCACTAAATTTCCCAAATTTTCTTTTTTTCTCCTCCAATTGCAATTCCTTTGATGTTGACTCCTTTCCAGCGTGTTTGTAGGTCCTTCTTTTCTGTTTTGGCCTTCAGTGGGGATCAATTTTGGCAAGCTTTGCTGCATGTGCCTGCACTTGCTGGCGTATGGCCTGCCTGCATTTTGATGGGATTGACTTCGGGAAAGATTTTTTCTTTTTTTTTTTTTTTATTATTATTTTAAGTATTCATGCCATGTCCCTCATATCTTGCCCCCTAAGTTGTGTCTTCCTCCTTGACTTTTTCCCCTGCTTTTGCAACATCTGTGAGCCTAGGTTTGGCACCTTTTGGTCGTTTGCACTGCACCTGCTAAAACCCCAGGCCACTTCTTAGAGTCACTAAATTTCCCAAATTTTCTATTTTTCTCCTCCAATTGCAATTCCTTTGATGTTGACTCCTTTCCAGCGTGTTTGTAGGTCCTTCTTTTCTGTTTTGGCCTTCAGTGGGGATCAATTTTGGCAAGCTTTGCGGCATGTGCCTGCCCTTGGTGGCGTATGGCCTGCCTGCATATTGATGGCTTTGACTTTGGGAAAGATTTTTTTTTTTTTTTGTTTTAAGTATTCATGCCATGTCCTTCATATCTTGCCCCCTAAGTTGTGTCTTCCTCCTTGACTTTTTCCCCTGCTTTTGCAACATCTGTGAGCTTAGTTTTGGCATCTTTTGGTCCTTTGCACTGCACCTGATAAAACCCCGGGCCATTTTCTCAGAGTCACTAAATTTCCCAAATTTTCTTTTTTTCTCCTCCAATTGCAATTCCTTTGATGTTTTCTCCATTCCAGCGTGTTTGCAAGTCCTTCTTTTCTGTTTTGGCCTTCAGTGGGGATCAATTTTGGCAAGCTTTGCTGCATGTGCCTGCCTTTGATGGCGTATGGCCTGCCTGCATTTTGATGGCTTTGACTTTGGGAAAGATTTTTTCTTTTTTTTTTTTTTTTGTTTTAAGTATTTATGCCATGTAACTCATATCTTGCCCCCTAAGTTGTGTCTTCCTCCTTGACTTTTTCCCCTGCTTTTGCAACATCTCTGAGCTTAGTTTTGGAATATTTTGGTCCATTGCACTGCACCTGATATAAACCCAGGCCATTTTCTTAGAGTCATTAAATTTCCCATTTTTGTTTTTTCTCCTCCAATTGCAATTCCTTTGATGGTGTCTCCATTCCAGCGTGTTTGTAGGTCCTTCTTTTCTCTTTTGGCCTTCAGTGGGGATCAATTTTGGCAAGCTTTGCTGCAAGTGCCTGCCCTTGGTGGCGTATGGCCTGCCTGCATTTTGATGGCTTTGACTTTGGGAAAGATGTTTTTTTTTTTTTTTTTTATTATTTTAAGTATTCAAGCCATGTCCCTCATATCTTGCCCCCTAAGTTGTGTCTTC
The DNA here is from genome assembly GCA_021963965.1 of Artemisiospiza belli. Lineage (NCBI taxonomy): Eukaryota > Metazoa > Chordata > Aves > Passeriformes > Passerellidae > Artemisiospiza > Artemisiospiza belli. The sequence continues at coordinate 460,695 of JAKDEW010000216.1, read as the reverse complement.
CTCCTTGACTTTTTCCCCTGCTTTTGCAACATCTGTGAGCTTAGTTTTGGCACCTTTTGGTCCTTTGCAATGCAGCTGATTTCCTCTCAGCCTATTTTTTGTAGAGACTAAAATTCCCGATTTTCACTTTTTTTCAATTGCATTTCATTTGAACCTATCTCCTTTCCAGAGTGTTTGTAAGCCTTTCTTTTGGGATTCGCAAGATTCCTTTTCCCTTCCCGAAAGGAAATTTCATTTCCTTTCGGGAAGGGAAAAGGAATCTTGCGATTTCAATGGGGACCAATAGAGGAATCTTTGGTGCATGTCCCTGCACTTGATGGCAGGCCATGCCTTTGATGGCTTTGACTTTGGGAAAGATTTTTTTCTTTTTTTGGTTGTTTTCTGAAGTGTTCATGCCATGTCCCTCATATCTTGCCCCCTAAGTTGTGTCTTCCTCCTTGACTTTTTCCCCTGCTTTTGCAACATCTGTGAGCTTAGTTTTGGCACCTTTTGGTCCTTTGCACTGCACCAGATAAAAGCCCAGGCAGCTTTCTAAGAGTCACTAAATTTCCCAAATTTTCTTTTTTTCTCCTCCAATTGCAATTCCTTTGATGTTGACTCCTTTCCAGCGTGTTTGTAGGTCCTTCTTTTCTGTTTTGGCCTTCAGTGGGGATCAATTTTGGCAAGCTTTTCTGCATGGGCCTGCCCTTGGTGGCGTATGGCCTGCCTGCATTTTGATGGCTTTGACTTTGGGAAAGATGTTTTCTTTTTTTTTTTTTTATTATTTTAAGTATTCAAGCCATGTCCCTCATATCTTGCCACCTAAGTTGTGTCTTCCTCCTTGACTTTTTCCCCTGCTTTTGCAACATCTGTGAGCTTAGTTTTGGCATCTTTTGGTCCTTTGCACTGCGCCGGATATAAACCCAGGCCACTTTCTTAGAGTCACTAAATTTCCCAAATTTTCTTTTTTTCTCCTCCAATTGCAATTCCTTTGATGTTGACTCCTTTCCAGCGTGTTTGTAGGTCCTTCTTTTCTGTTTTGGCCTTCAGTGGGGATCAATTTTGGCAAGCTTTGCTGCATGTGCCTGCCTTGGTGGCGTATGGCCTGCCTGCATTTTGATGGCTTTGACTTTGGGAAAGATTTTTTCTTTTTTTTTTTTTTATTATTATTTTAATTATTCATGCCTTGTCCCTCATATCTTGCCCCCTAAGTTGTGTCTTCCTCCTTGACTTTTTCCCCTGCTTTTGCAACATTTGTGAGCCTAGGTGTTGCACCTTTTGGTCCTTTGCACTGCACCTGCTAAAACCCCAGGCCACTTCTTAGAGTCATTAAATTTCCCAAATTTTTTTTTTTCTCCTCCAATTGCAATTCCTTTGATGTTGACTCCTTTCCAGCGTGTTTGTAGGTCCTTCTTTTCTGTTTTGGCCTTCAGTGGGGATCAATTTTGGCAAGCTTGGCTGCATGTGCCTGCCCTTGGTGGCGTATGGCCTGCCTGCATTTTGATGGCTTTGACTTTGGGAAAGATTTTTTTTTTTTTTTCGTTTTAAGTATTCATGCCATGTCCTTCATATCTTGCCCCGTAAGTTGTGTCTTCCTCCTTGACTTTTTCCCCTGTTGTGCAACATCTGTGAGCTTAGTTTTGGCACATTTTGGCCCTTTGCACTGCACCTGATAAAACCGCGGGCCATTTTCTTAGAGTCACTAAATTTCCCAAATTTTCTTTTTTTCTCCTCCAATTGCAATTCCTTTGATGTTGTCTCCATTCCAGCGTGTTTGCAAGTCCTTCTTTTCTGTTTTGGCCTTCAGTGGGGATCAATTTTGGCAAGCTTTGCTGCATGTGCCTGCCCTTGGTGGCGTATGGCCTCCCTGCATTTTGATGGCTTTGACTTTGGGAAAGATTTTTTCTTTTTTTTTTTTTTTTGTTTTAAGTATTCAAGCCATGTCCCTCATATCTTGCCCCCTAAGTTGTGTCTTCCTCCTTGACTTTTTCCCCTGCTTTTGCAAAATCTGTGAGCTTATTTTTGGCATATTTTGGTCCTTTGCACTGCGCCGGATATAAACCCAGGCCACTTTCTTAGAGTCACTAAATTTCCCAAATTTTCTTTTTTTCTCCTCCAATTGTAATTCCTTTGATGTTGACTCATTTCCAGCGTGTTTGTAGGTCCTTCTTTTCTGTTTTGGCCTTCAGTGGGGATCAATTTTGGCAAGCTTTGCTGCATGTGCCTGCCCTTGGTGGCGTATGGCCTGCCTGCATTTTGATGGCTTTGACTTTGGGAAAGATTTTTTCTTTTTTTTTTTTTTTATTATTATTTTAATTATTCATGCCATGTCCCTCATATCTTGCCCCCTAAGTTGTGTCTTCCTCCTTGACTTTTTCCCCTGCTTTTGCAACATCTGTGAGCCTAGGTTTGGCACCTTTTGGCCGTTTGCACTGCACCTGCTAAATCCCCAGGCCACTTCTTAGAGTCATTAAATTTCCCAAATTTTCTTTTTTTCTCCTCCAATTGCAATTCCTTTGATGTTGACTCCTTTCCAGCGTGTTTGTAGGTCCTTCTTTTCTCTTTTGGCCTTCAGTGGGGATCAATTTTGGCAAGCTTTGCTGCATGTGCCTGCCCTTGGTGGCGTATGGCCTGCCTGCATTTTGATGGCTTTGACTTTGGGAAAGATTTTTTTTTTGTTTGTTTTAAGTATTCATGCCATGTCCTTCATATCTTGCCCCCTAAGTTGTGTCTTCCTCCTTGACTTTTTCCCCTGCTTTTGCAACATCTGTGAGCTTAGTTTTGGCACATTTTGGTCCTTTGCACTGCACCTGATAAAACCCCGGGCCATTTTCTTGATGTTGTCTCAATTCCAGCGTGTTTGCAAGTCCTTCTTTTCTGTTTTGGCCTTCAGTGGGGATCAATTTTGGCAAGCTTTGCTGCATGTGCCTGCCCTTGGTGGCGTATGGCCTGCCTGCATTTTGATGGCTTTGACTTTGGGAAAGATTTTTTCTTTTTTTTTTTTTTTGTTTTAAGTATTCATGCCATGTCCCTCATATCTTGCCCCCTAAGTTGTGTCTTCCTCCTTGACTTTTTCCCCTGCTTTTGCAACATCTGTGAGCTTAGTTTTGGAATATTTTGGTCCATTGCACTGCACCTGATATAAACCCAGGCCATTTTCTTAGAGTCATTAAATTTCCCATTTTTGTTTTTTCTCCTCCAATTGCAATTCCTTTGATGGTGTCTCCATTCCAGCGTGTTTGTAGGTCCTTCTTTTCTCTTTTGGCCTTCAGTGGGGATCAATTTTGGCAAGATTTGCTGCAAGTGCCTGCCCTTGGTTGCGTATGGCCTGCCTGCATTTTGATGGCTTTGACTTTGGGAAAGGTTTTTCTTTTTTTTTTTTTTTTTGTTTTAAGTATTCATGCCATGTCCCTCATATCTTGCTCCCTAAGTTGTGTCTTCCTCCTTGACTTTTTCCCCTGCTTTTGCAACATCTGTGAGCTTAGTTTAGGCACCTTTTGGTCCTTTGCCCTGCACCTGCTAAAACCCCAGGCCAGTTTCTTAGTGTCATCAAATTTCCCAAATTTTCTTTTTTTCTCCTCCAATTGCAATTCCTTTGATGTTGACTCCTTTCCAGCGTGTTTGTAGGTCCTTCTTTTCTGTTTTGGCCTTCAGTGGGGATCAATTTTGGCAAGCTTTACTGCATGTGCCTGCCCTTGGTGGTCTATGGCCTGCCTGCATTTTGATGGCTTTGACTTTGGGAAAGATTTTTTCTTTTTTTTTTTTTTATTATTATTTTAAGTATTCATGCCATGTCCCTCATATCTTGCCCCCTAAGTTGTGTCTTCCTCCTTGACTTATTCCCCTGCTTTTGCAACATTTGTGAGCCTAGGTTTGGTACCTTTTGGTCCTTTGCAATGCAGCTGATTTCCTCACAGCCTATTTTTTGAAGAGACTAAAATTCCCAATTTTCTGCTTTTTTCAATTGCATTTCATTTGATCCTATCTCCTTTCCAGAGTGTTTGTAAGCCTTTCTTTTGGGATTCGCAAGATTCCTTTTCCCTTCCCGAAAGGAAATTTCATTTCATTCGGGAAGGGAAAAGGAATCTTGCGATTACAATGGGGACCAATAGAGGAATCTTTGGTGCATGTCCCTGCACTTGATGGCAGTCCATGCCTTTGATGGCTTTGACTTTGGGAAAGATATTTTTCTTTTTTTGGTTGTTTTCTGAAGTGTTCATGCCATGTCCCTCATATCTTGCCCCCTAAGTTGTGTCTTCCTCCTTGACTTTTTCCCCTGCTTTTGCAACATCTGTGAGCTTAGTTTTGGCACCTTTTGGTCCTTTGCAATGCAGCTGATTTCCTCTCAGCCTATTTTTTGTAGAGACTAAAATTCCCGATTTTTAGCTTTTTTCAATTGCATTTCATTTGAACCTATCTCCTTTCCAGAGTGTTTGTAAGCCTTTCTTTTGGGATTCGCAAGATTCCTTTTCCCTTCCCGAAAGGAAATTTCATTTCCTTTCGGGAAGGGAAAAGGAATCTTGCGATTTCAATGGGGACCAATAGAGGAATCTTTGGTGCATGTCCCTGCACTTGATGGCAGGCCATGCCTTTGATGGCTTTGACTTTGGGAAAGATTTTTTTCTTTTTTTGGTTGTTTTCTGAAGTGTTCATGCCATGTCCTTCATATCTTGCCCCCTAAGTTGTGTCTTCCTCCTTGACTTTTTCCCCTGCTTTTGCAACATCTGTGAGCTTAGTTTTGGCACATTTTGGTCCTTTGCACTGCACCAGATAAAAGCCCAGGCAGCTTTCTAAGAGTCACTAAATTTCCCAAATTTTCTTTTTTTCTCCTCCAATTGCAATTCCTTTGATGTTGACTCCTTTCCAGCGTGTTTGTAGGTCCTTCTTTTCTGTTTTGGCCTTCAGTGGGGATCAATTTTGGCAAGCTTTTCTGCATGGGCCTGCCCTTGGTGGCGTATGGCCTGCCTGCATTTTGATGGCTTTGACTTTGGGAAAGATGTTTTCTTTTTTTTTTTTTTTATTATTTTAAGGATTCAAGCCATGTCCTTCATATCTTGCCACCTAAGTTGTGTCTTCCTCCTTGACTTTTTCCCCTGCTTTTGCAACATCTGTGAGCTTAGTTTTGGCACCTTTTGGTCCTTTGCACTGCACCTGATATAAACCCAGGCCACTTTCTTAGAGTCACTAAATTTCCCAAATTTTCTTTTTTTCTCCTCCAATTGCAATTCCTTTGATGTTGACTCCTTTCCAGCGTGTTTGTAGGTCCTTCTTTTCTGTTTTGGCCTTCAGTGGGGATCAATTTTGGCAAGCTTTGCTGCATGTGCCTGCACTTGGTGGCGTATGGCCTGCCTGCATTTTGATGGCTTTGACTTTGGGAAAGATTTTTTCTTTTTTTTTTTTTTTATTATATTTTAAGTATTCATGCCATGTCCCTCATATCTTGCCCCCTAAGTTCTGTCTTCCTCCTTGACTTTTTCCCCTGCTTTTGCAACATTAGTGAGCCTAGGTTTTGGCACATTTTGGTCGTTTGCACTGCACCTGCTAAAAGCCCAGGCCACTTCCTAGAGTCACTAAATTTCCCAAATTTTCTATTTTTCTCCTCCAATTGCAATTCCTTTGATGTTGACTCCTTTCCAGCGTGTTTGTAGGTCCTTCTTTTCTGTTTTGGCCTTCAGTGGGGATCAATTTTGGCAAGCTTTGCGGCATGTGCCTGCCCTTGGCGGCGTATGGCCTGCCTGCATATTGATGGCTTTGACTTTGGGAAAGATTTTTTTTTTTTTTTTGTTTTAAGTATTCATGCCATGTCCTTCATATCTTGCCCCCTAAGTTGTGTCTTCCTCCTTGACTTTTTCCCCTGCTTTTGCAACATCTGTGAGCTTAGTTTTGGCATCTTTTGGTCCTTTGCACTGCACCTGATAAAACCCCGGGCCATTTTCTCAGAGTCACTAAATTTCCCAAATTTTCTTTTTTTCTCCTCCAATTGCAATTCCTTTGATGTTGTCTCCATTCCAGCGTGTTTGCAAGTCCTTCTTTTCTGTTTTGGCCTTCAGTGGGGATCAATTTTGGCAAGCTTTGCTGCATGTGCCTGCCTTTGATGGCGTATGGCCTGCCTGCATTTTGATGGCTTTGACTTTGGGAAAGATTTTTTCTTTTTTTTTTTTTTTTGTTTTAAGTATTCATGCCATGTAAGTCATATCTTGCCCCCTAAGTTGTGTCTTCCTCCTTGACTTTTTCCCCTGCTTTTGCAACATCTGTGAGCTTAGTTTTGGAATATTTTGGTCCATTGCACTGCACCTGATATAAACCCAGGCCATTTTCTTAGAGTCATTAAATTTCCCATTTTTGTTTTTTCTCCTCCAATTGCAATTCCTTTGATGGTGTCTCCATTCCAGCGTGTTTGTAGGTCCTTCTTTTCTCTTTTGGCCTTCAGTGGGGATCAATTTTGGCAAGCTTTGCTGCAAGTGCCTGCCCTTGGTGGCGTATGGCCTGCCTTCATTTTGATGGCTTTGACTTTGGGAAAGGTTTTTCTTTTTTTTTTTTTTTTTGTTTTAAGTATTCATGCCATGTCCCTCATATCTTGCCCACTAAGTTGTGTCTTCCTCTTTGACTTTTTCCCCTGCTTCTGCAACATCTGTGAGCTTAGTTTTGGCATCTTTTGGTCCTTTGCCCTGCAGCTGATAAAACCCCAGGCCACTTTCTAAGAGTCACTCAATTTCCCAAATTTTCTTTTTTTCTCCTCCAATTGCAATTCCTTTGATGTTGACTCCTTTCCAGCGTGTTTGTAGATCCTTCTTTTCTGTTTTGGCCTTCAGTGGGGATCAATTTTGGCAAGCTTTTCTGCATGGGCCTGCCCTTGGTGGCGTATGGCCTGCCTGCATTTTGATGGCTTTGACTTTGGGAAAGATGTTTTCTTTTTTTTTTTTTTATTATTTTAAGTATTCAAGCCATGTCCCTCATATCTTGCCACCTAAGTTGTGTCTTCCTCCTTGACTTTTTCCCCTGCTTTTGCAACATCTGTGAGCTTAGTTTTGGCATCTTTTGGTCCTTTGCACTGCGCCGGATATAAACCCAGGCCACTTTCTTAGAATCACTAAATTTCCCAAATTTTCTTTTTTTCTCCTCCAATTGCAATTCCTTTGTTGTTGACTCCTTTCCAGCGTGTTTGTCGGTCCTTCTTTTCTGTTTTGGCCTTCAGTGGGGATCAATTTTGGCAAGCTTTGCTGCATGTGCCTGCACTTGCTGGCGTATGGCCTGCCTGCATTTTGATGGCTTTGACTTTGGGAAAGATATTTTCTTTTTTTTTTTTTTTATTATTATTTTAAGTATTCATGCCATGTCCCTCATATCTTGCCCCCTAAATTGTGCCTTCCTCCTTGACTTTTTCCCCTGCTTTTGCAACATTTGTGAGCCTAGGTTTTGGCACCTTTTGGTCGTTTGCACTGCACCCGCTAAAACCCCAGGCCACATCTTAGAGTCACTAAATTTCCCAAATTTTCTTTTTTTCTCCTCCAATTGCAATTCCTTTGATGTTGACTCCTTTCCAGCGTGTTTGTAGGTCCTTCTTTTCTGTTTTGGCCTTCAGTGGGGATCAATTTTGGCAAGATTTGCGGCATGTGCCTGCCCTTGGCGGCGTATGGCCTGCCTGCATTTTGATGGCTTTGACTTTGGGAAAGATGTTTTTTTTTTTTTTTTTTATTATTTTAAGTATTCAAGCCATGTCCCTCATATCTTGCCCCCTAAGTTGTGTCTTCCTCCTTGACTTTTTCCCCTGCTTTTGCAACATCTGTGAGCTTAGTTTTGGCACCTTTTGGTCCTTTGCAATGCAGCTGATTTCCTCTCAGCCTATTTTTTGTAGAGACTAAAATTCCCGATTTTCACTTTTTTTCAATTGCATTTCATTTGAACCTATCTCCTTTCCAGAGTGTTTGTAAGCCTTTCTTTTGGGATTCGCAAGATTCCTTTTCCCTTCCCGAAAGGAAATTTCATTTCCTTTCGGGAAGGGAAAAGGAATCTTGCGATTTCAATGGGGACCAATAGAGGAATCTTTGGTGCATGTCCCTGCACTTGATGGCAGGCCATGCCTTTGATGGCTTTGACTTTGGGAAAGATTTTTTTCTTTTTTTGGTTGTTTTCTGAAGTGTTCATGCCATGTCCCTCATATCTTGCCCCCTAAGTTGTGTCTTCCTCCTTGACTTTTTCCCCTGCTTTTGCAACATCTGTGAGCTTAGTTTTGGCACCTTTTGGTCCTTTGCACTGCACCAGATAAAAGCCCAGGCAGCTTTCTAAGAGTCACTAAATTTCCCAAATTTTCTTTTTTTCTCCTCCAATTGCAATTCCTTTGATGTTGACTCCTTTCCAGCGTGTTTGTAGGTCCTTCTTTTCTGTTTTGGCCTTCAGTGGGGATCAATTTTGGCAAGCTTTTCTGCATGGGCCTGCCCTTGGTGGCGTATGGCCTGCCTGCATTTTGATGGCTTTGACTTTGGGAAAGATTTTTTCTTTTTTTTTTTTTTATTATTTTAAGTATTCAAGCCATGTCCCTCATATCTTGCCACCTAAGTTGTGTCTTCCTCCTTGACTTTTTCCCCTGCTTTTGCAACATCTGTGAGCTTAGTTTTGGCATCTTTTGGTCCTTTGCACTGCGCCGGATATAAACCCAGGCCACTTTCTTAGAGTCACTAAATTTCCCAAATTTTCTTTTTTTCTCCTCCAATTGCAATTCCTTTGATGTTGACTCCTTTCCAGCGTGTTTGTAGGTCCTTCTTTTCTGTTTTGGCCTTCAGTGGGGATCAATTTTGGCAAGCTTTGCTGCATGTGCCTGCCTTGGTGGCGTATGGCCTGCCTGCATTTTGATGGCTTTGACTTTGGGAAAGATTTTTTCTTTTTTTTTTTTTTATTATTATTTTAAGTATTCAAGCCATGTCCCTCATATCTTGCCCCCTAAGTTGTGTCTTCCTCCTTGACTTTTTCCCCTGCTTTTGCAACATCTGTGAGCTTAGTTTTGGCACCTTTTGGTCCTTTGCAATGCAGCTGATTTCCTCTCAGCCTATTTTTTGTAGAGACTAAAATTCCCGATTTTCACTTTTTTTCAATTGCATTTCATTTGAACCTATCTCCTTTCCAGAGTGTTTGTAAGCCTTTCTTTTGGGATTCGCAAGATTCCTTTTCCCTTCCCGAAAGGAAATTTCATTTCCTTTCGGGAAGGGAAAAGGAATCTTGCGATTTCAATGGGGACCAATAGAGGAATCTTTGGTGCATGTCCCTGCACTTGATGGCAGGCCATGCCTTTGATGGCTTTGACTTTGGGAAAGATTTTTTTCTTTTTTTGGTTGTTTTCTGAAGTGTTCATGCCATGTCCCTCATATCTTGCCCCCTAAGTTGTGTCTTCCTCCTTGACTTTTTCCCCTGCTTTTGCAACATCTGTGAGCTTAGTTTTGGCACCTTTTGGTCGTTAGCACTGCACCTTTTAAAACCCCAGTCCACTTCTTAGAGTCACTAAATTTCCCAAATTTTCTTTTTTTCTCCTCCAATTGCAATTCCTTTGATGTTGACCCCTTTCCAGCGTGTTTGTAGGTCCTTCTTTTCTGTTTTGGCCTTCAGTGGGGATCAATTTTGGCAAGCTTTGCGGCATGTGCCTGCCCTTGGTGGCGTATGGCCTGCCTGCATTTTGATGGCTTTGACTTTGGGAAAGATGTTTTCTTTTTTTTTTTTTTATTATTTTAAGTATTCAAGCCATGTCCCTCATATCTTGCCCCCTAAGTTGTGTCTTCCTCCTTGACTTTTTCCCCTGCTTTTGCAACATCTGTGAGCTTATTTTTGGCATATTTTGGTCCTTTACACTGCGCCGGATATAAACACAGGCCACTTTCTTAGAGTCACTAAATTTCCCAAATTTTCTTTTTTTCTCCTCCAATTGCAATTCCTTTGATGTTGACACCTTTCCAGGGTGTTTGTAGGTCCTTCTTTTCAGTTTTGGCCTTCAGTGGGGATCAATTTTGGCAAGCTTTGCTGCATGTGCCTGCCCTTGGTGGCGTATGGCCTGCCTGCATTTTGATGGCTTTGACTTTTGGGAAGATTTTTTCTTTTTTTTTTTTTTATTATCATTTTAATTATTCATGCCATGTCCCTCATATCTTGCCCCCTAAGTTGTGTCTTCCTCCTTGACTTTTTCCCCTGCTTTTGCAACATTTGTGAGCCTATGTTTGGCACCTTTTGGTCGTTTGCACTGCACCTGCTAAAACCCCAGGCCACTTCTTAGAGTCATTAAATTTCCCAAATTTTCTATTTTTCTCCTCCAATTGCAATTCCTTTGATGTTGTCTCCATTCCAGCGGGTTTGCAAGTCCTTCTTTTCTGTTTTGGCCTTCAGTGGGGATCAATTTTGGCAAGCTTTGCTGCATGTGCCTGCCCTTGGTGGCGTATGGCCTGCCTGCATTTTGATGGCTTTGACTTTGGGAAAATTTTTTCTTTTTTTTTTTTTTTTTGTTTTAAGTATTCATGCCATGTCCCTCATATCTTGCCCCCTAAGTTGTGTCTTCCTCCTTGACTTTTTCCCCTGCTTTTGCAACATCCGTGAGCTTAGTTTTGGAATATTTTGGTCCATTGCACTGCACCTGACATAAACCCAGGCCATTTTCTTAGAGTCATTAAATTTACCATTTTTGTTTTTTTCTCCTCCAATTGCAATTTCTTTGGTGGTGCCTCCATTCCAGCGTGTTTGTAGGTCCTTCTTTTCTGTTTTGGCCTTCAGTGGGGATCAATTTTGGCAAGCTTTGCTGCAAGTGCCTGCCCTTGGTGGCGTATGGCCTGCCTGCATTTTGATGGCTTTGACTTTGGGAAAGGTTTTTCTTTTTTTTTTTTTTTTTGTTTTAAGTATTCATGCCATGTCCCTCATATCTTGCTCCCTAAGTTGTGTCTTCCTCCTTGACTTTTTCCCCTGCTTTTGCAACATCTGTGAGCTTAGTTTAGGCACCTTTTGGTCCTTTGCACTGCACCTGCTAAAACCCCAGGCCAGTTTCTTAGAGTCATTAAATTTCCCAAATTTTATTTTTTTCTCCTCCAATTGCAATTCCTTTGATGTTGACTCCTTTCCAGCGTGTTTGTAGGTCCTTCTTTTCTGTTTTGGCCTTCAGTGGGGATCAATTTTGGCAAGCTTTGCTGCATGTGCCTGCCCTTGGTAGCGTATGGCCTGCCTGCATTTTGATGGCTTTGACTTTGGGAAAGATTTTTTCTTTTTTTTTTTTTTATTATTATTTTAAGTATTCATGCCATGTCCCTCATATCTTGCCCCCTAAGTTGTGTCTTCCTCCTTGACTTATTCCCCTGCTTTTGCAACATTTGTGAGCCTAGGTTTGGCACCTTTTGCTCCTTTGCAATGCAGCTGATTTCCTCACAGCCTATGTTTTGAAGAGACTAAAATTCCCAATTTTCTGCTTTTTTCAATTGCATTTCATTTGAACCTATCTCCTTTCCAGAGTGTTTGTAAGCCTTTCTTTTGGGATTCGCAAGATTCCTTTTCCCTTCCCGAAAGGAAATTTCATTTCATTCGGGAAGGGAAAAGGAATCTTGCGATTACAATGGGGACCAATAGAGGAATCTTTGGTGCATGTCCCTGCACTTGATGGCAGGCCATGCCTTTGATGGCTTTGACTTTGGGAAAGATTTTTTTCTTTTTTTGGTTGTTTTCTGAAGTGTTCATGCCATGTCCCTCATATCTTGCCCCCTAAGTTGTGTCTTCCTCCTTGACTTTTTCCCCTGCTTTTGCAACATCTGTGAGCTTAGTTTTGGCACCTTTTGGTCCTTTGCAATGCAGCTGATTTCCTCTCAGCCTATTTTTTGTAGAGACTAAAATTCCCGATTTTCTGCTTTTTTCAATTGCATTTCATTTGAACCTATCTCCTTTCCAGAGTGTTTGTAAGCCTTTCTTTTGGGATTCGCAAGATTCCTTTTCCCTTCCCGAAAGGAAATTTCATTTCCTTTCAGGAAGTGAAAAGGAATATTGCGATTTCAATGGGGACCAATAGAGGAATCTTTGGTGCATGTCCCTGCACTTGATGGCAGGCCATGCCTTTGATGGCTTTGACTTTGGGAAAGATTTTTTTCTTTTTTTGGTTGTTTTCTGAAGTGTTCATGCCATGTCCCTCATATCTTGCCCCCTAAGTTGTGTCTTCCTCCTTGACTTTTTCCCCTGCTTTTGCAACATCTGTGAGCTTAGTTTTGGCACCTTTTGGTCCTTTGCAATGCAGCTGATTTCCTCTCAGCCTATTTTTTGTAGAGACTAAAATTCCCGATTTTCACTTTTTTTCAATTGCATTTCATTTGAACCTATCTCCTTTCCAGAGTGTTTGTAAGCCTTTCTTTTGGGATTCGCAAGATTCCTTTTCCCTTCCCGAAAGGAAATTTCATTTCCTTTCGGGAAGGGAAAAGGAATCTTGCGATTTCAATGGGGACCAATAGAGGAATCTTTGGTGCATGTCCCTGCACTTGATGGCAGGCCATGCCTTTGATGGCTTTGACTTTGGGAAAGATTTTTTTCTTTTTTTGGTTGTTTTCTGAAGTGTTCATGCCATGTCCCTCATATCTCGTCCCCTAAGTTCTGTCTTCCTCCTTGACTTTTTCCCCTGCTTTTGCAACATCTGTGAGCTTAGTTTTGGCACCTTTTGGTCCTTTGCACTGCACCAGATAAAAGCCCAGGCAGCTTTCTAAGAGTCACTAAATTTCCCAAATTTTCTTTTTTTCTCCTCCAATTGCAATTCCTTTGATGTTGACTCCTTTCCAGCGTGTTTGTAGGTCCTTCTTTTCTGTTTTGGCCTTCAGTGGGGATCAATTTTGGCAAGCTTTTCTGCATGGGCCTGCCCTTGGTGGCGTATGGCCTGCCTGCATTTTGATGGCTTTGACTTTGGGAAAGATTTTTTCTATTATTTTTTTTGTTGTTTTTTTTAATATTCATGCCATGTCCTTCATATCTTGCCACCTAAGTTGTGTCTTCCTCCTTGACTTTTTCCCCTGCTTTTGCAACATCTGTGAGCTTAGTTTTGACACCTTTTGGTCCTTTGCACTGCACCTGATATAAACCCAGGCCATTATCTTAGACTCACTAAATTTCCAAAATTTTCTTTTTTCTCCTCCAATTTCAATTCCTTTGATGTTCTTTCACTTCCAGCGTGTTTATAGGTCCTTCTTTTCTGTTTTGGCCTTCAGTGGGGATCAATTTTGGCAAGCTTTGCTGCATGTGCCTGCCCTTGGTGGCGTATGGCCTGCCTGCATTTTGATGGCTTTGACTTTGGGAAAGATTTTTTCTATTTTTTTTCTTTTTTGTTTTAAGTATTCATGCCATGTCCCTCATATCTTGCTCCCTAAGTTGTGTCTTCCTCCTTCACTTTTTCCCCTGCTTTTGCACCATCTGTCAGCTTAGTTTAGGCACCTTTTGGTCCTTTGCACTGCACCTGCTAAAACCCCAGGCCAGTTTCTTAGAGTCATTAAATTTCCCAAATTTTCTTTTTTTCTCCTCCAATTGCAAATCCTTTGATGTTGACTCCTTTCCAGCGTGTTTGTAGGTCCTTCTTTTCTGTTTTGGCCTTCAGTGGCGATCAATTTTGGCAAGCTTTGCTGCATGTGCCTGCCCTTGCTGGCGTATGGCCTGCCTGCATTTTGATGGCTTTGACTTTGGGAAAGATTTTTTCTCTTTTTTTTCTTTTTTGTTTTAAGTGTTCATGCCATGTCCTACATATCTTGCCCCCTAAGTTGTGTCTTCCTCCTTGACTTTTTCCCCTGCTTTTGCAACATCTGTGAGCTTAGTTTTGGCACCTTTTGGTCCTTTGCAATGCAGCTGATTTCCTCTCAGCCTATTTTTTGTAGAGACTAAAATTCCCGATTTTCTGCTTTTTTCAATTGCATTTCATTTGAACCTATCTCCTTTCCAGAGTGTTTGTAAGCCTTTCTTTTGGGATTCGCAAGATTCCTTTTCCCTTCCCGAAAGGATATTACATTTCCTTTCGGGAAGTGAAAAGGAATCTTGCGATTTCAATGGGGACCAATAGAGGAATCTTTGGTGCATGTCCCTGCACTTGATGGCAGGCCATGCCTTTGATGGCTTTGACTTTGGGAAAGATTTTTTTCTTTTTTTGGTTGTTTTCTGAAGTGTTCATGCCATGTCCCTCATATCTTGCCCCCTAAGTTGTGTCTTCCTCCTTGACTTTTTCCCCTGCTTTTGCAACATCTGTGAGCTTAGATTTGGCACCTTTTGGTCCTTTGCACTGCACCAAATAAAACCCCAGGCAACTTTCTAAGAGTCACTAAATTTCCCAAATTTTCATTTTTTCTCCTCCAATTGCAATTCCTTTGATGTTGACTCCTTTCCAGCGTGTTTGTAGGTCCTTCTTTTCTGTTTTGGCCTTCAGTGGGGATCAATTTTGACAAGCTTTGCTGCATGTGCCTGCCCTTGGTGGCGTATGGCCTGCCTGCATTTTGATGGCTTTGACTTTGGGAAAGATTTTTTTTTTTTTTTTTTTATTATTATTTTAAGTATTCATGCCATGTCCCTCATATCTTGCCCCCTAAGTTGTGTCTTCCTCCTTGACTTATTCCCCTGCTTTTGCAACATTTGTGAGCCTAGGTTTGGCACCTTTTGGTCCTTTGCAATGCAGCTGATTTCCTCACAGCCTATTTTTTGAAGAGACTAAAATTCCCAATTTTCTGCTTTTTTCAATTGCATTTCATTTGAACCTATCTCCTTTCCAGAGTGTTTGTAAGCCTTTCTTTTGGGATTCGCAAGATTCCTTTCCCCTTCCTGAAAGGAAATTTCATTTCCTTTCGGGAAGGGAAAAGGAATCTTGCGATTTCAATGGGGACCAATAGAGGAATCTTTGGTGCATGTCCCTGCACTTGATGGCAGTCCATGCCTTTGATGGCTTTGACTTTGGAAAAGATTTTTTTCTTTTTTTGGTTGTTTTCTGAAGTGTTCATGCCATGTCCCTCATATCTTGCCCCCTAAGTTGTGTCTTCCTCCTTTACTTTTTCCCCTGCTTTTGCAACATCTGTGAGCTTAGTTTTGGCACCTTTTGGTCCTTTGCAATGCAGCTGATTTCCTCTCAGCCTATTTTTTGTAGAGACTAAAATTCCCGATTTTCTGCTTTTTTCAATTGCATTTCATTTGAACCTATCTCCTTTCCAGAGTGTTTGTAAGCCTTCCTTTTGGGATTCGCAAGATTCCTTTTCCCTTCCCGAAAGGAAATTTCATTTCCTTTCGGGAAGTGAAAAGGATTCCTGCGATTTCAATGGGGACCAATAGAGGAATCTTTGGTGCATGTCCCTGCACTTGATGGCAGGCCATGCCTTTTGATGGCTTTGACTTTGGGAAAGATTTTTTTCTTTTTTTGGTTGTTTTCTGAAGTGTTCATGCCATGTCCCTCATATCTTGCCCCCTAAGTTGTGTCTTCCTCCATGACATTTTCCCCTGCTTTTGCAACATCTGTGAGCTTAGTTTTGGCATCTTTGGTCCTTTGCACTGCACCAGATAAAACCCCAGGCAACTTTCTAAGAGTCACTAAATTTCCCAAATTTTCTCTTTTTCTCCTCCAATTGCAATTCCTTTGATGTTGACTCCTTTCCAGCGTGTTTGTAGGTCCTTCTTTTCTGTTTTGGCCTTCAGTGGGGATCAATTTTGGCAAGCTTTGCTGCATGGGCCTGCCCTTGGTGGCGTATGGCCTTCCTCCATTTTGATAGCTTTGACTTTGGGAAAGATTTTTTCTAATTTTTTTTTTGTTGTTTGTTTTAAGTATTCATGCCATCTCCTTCATATCTTGCCCCCTAAGTTGTGTCTTCCTCCTTGACTTTTTCCCCTGCTTTTGCAACATCTGTGAGCTTAGTTTTGGCACCTTTTTGTCCATTGCACTGCACCTGATAAAACCCCGGGCCATTTTCTTAGAGTCACTAAATTTCCCAAATTTTCATTTTTCTCTTCCAATTGCAATTCCTTTGATGTTGTCTCCATTCCAGCGTGTTTGCAAGTCCTTCTTTTCTGTTTTGGCCTTCAGTGGGGATCAATTTTGGCAAGCTTTTCTGCATGTGCCTGCCCTTGGTGGCGTATGGCCTGCCTTCATTTTGATGGCTTTAACTTGGGAAAGATTTTTTGTTTTTTTTTTTTTTGTTTTGTTTTAAGTATTCATGCCATGTCCCTCATATCTTGCCCCCTAAGTTGTGTCTTCCTCCTTGACTTTTTCCCCTGCTTTTGCAACATCTGTGAGCTTAGTTTTGGCATATCTTGGTCCTTTGCACTGCACCTGATATAAACCCAGGCCATTTTCTTAGAGTCATTAAATTTCCCTTTTTTTTTTTTTTCTCCTCCAATTGCAATTCCTTTGATTGTGTCTCCATTCCAGCGTGTTTGTAAGTCCTTCTTTTCTGTTTTGGCCTTCAGTGGGGATCAATTTTGGCAAGCTTTGCTGCAAGTGCCTGCCCTTGGTGGCGAATGGCCTGCCTGCATTTTGATGGCTTTGACTTTGGGAAAGATTTTTTTTTTTTTTTTTTTTTTTTTGTTTTAAGTATTCATGCCATGTCCCTCATATCTTGCCCCCTAAGTTGTGCCTTCCTCCTTGACTTTTTCCCCTGCTTTTGCAACATCTGTGAGCTTAGTTTTGGCATCTTTTGGTCATTTGCACTGCACCTGATAAAACCCCAGGCCACTTCTTAGTGTCATTAAATTTCCCAAATTTTCTTTTTTTCTCCTCCAATTGCAATACCTTTGATGTTGACTCCTTTCCAGCGTGTTTGTAAGTCCTTCTTTTCTGTTTTGGCCTTCAGTGGGGATCAATTTTGGCAAGCTTTGCTGCAAGTGCCTGCCCTTGGTGGCGTATGGCCTGCCTGCATTTTGATGGCTTTGACTTTGGGAAAGATTTTTTATTTTTTTTTTCTTTTTTGTTTTAATTATTCATGCCATGTCCCTCATATCTTGCCCCCTAAGTTGTGTCTTCCTCCTTGACTCTTTCCCCTGCTTTTGCAACATCTGTGACCTTAGTTTTGGCACCTTTTGGTCCTTTGCAATGCAGCTGATTTCCTCACAGCCTATTTTTTGAAGAGTCTAATGTTCCCGATTTTCTGCTTTTTTCAATTGCATTTCATTTCAACCTATCTCCTTTCCAGAGTGTTTGTAAGCCTTTCTTTTGGGATTCGCAAGATTCCTTTTCCCTTCCCGAAAGGAAATGAAATTTCCTTTCGGGAAGGGAAAAGGAATCTTGCGATTTCAATGGGGACCAATAGAGGAATCTTTGGTGCATGTCCCTGCACTTGATGGCAGGCCATGTCTTTTGATGGCTTTGACTTTGGGAAAGATTTTTTTCTTTTTTTGGTTGTTTTCTGAAGTGTTCATGCCATGTCCCTCATATCTTGCCCCCTAAGTTGTGTCTTCCTCCTTGACTTTTTCCCCAGCTTTTGCAACATCTGTGAGCTTAGTTTTGGCACCATTGGTCCTCTGCACTGCACATGATATACCGCCAGGCCATTTTATTAGAGTCACTAAATTTCCCAAATTTTCTTTTTTTCTCCTCCAATTGCAAATCCTTTGATGTTGTCTCCATTCCAGCGTGTTTGTAGGTCTCTCTTTTCTCTTTTGGCCTTCAGTGCGGATCAATTTTGGCAAGCTTTGCTGCATGTGCCTGCACTTGCTGGCCTATGGCCTGCCTGCATTTTGATGGCTTTGACTTTGGGAAAGATTTTTTAGTTTTTTTTTTTTTAATATTTTAAGTGTTCATGCCATGTCCCTCTCATCTTGCCCCCTAAGTTGTGTCTTCCTCCTTGACTTTTTCCCCTGCTTTTGCAACATCTGTGAGCTTAGTTTTGGCACCTTTTGGTCCTTTGCAATGCAGCTGATTTCCTCTCAGCCTATTTTTTAAGAGACTAAAATTCCCGATTTTCTGCTTTTTTCAATTGCATTTCATTTGAACCTATCTCCTTTCCAGAGTGTTTGTAAGCCTTTCTTTTGGGATTCGCAAGATTCCTTTTCCCTTCCCGAAAGGATATTACATTTTCTTTCGGGAAGTGAAAAGGAATCTTGCGATTTCAATGGGGACCAATACAGGAATCTTTGGTGCATGTCCCTGCACTTGATGGCAGGCCATGCCTTTGATGGCTTTGACTTTTGGAAAGATTTTTTTCTTTTTTTGGTTGTTTTCTGAAGTGTTCATGCCATGTCCCTCATATCTTACCCCCTAAGTTGTGTCTTCCTCCTTGACTTTTTCCCCTGCTTTTGCAACATCTGTGAGCTTAGTTTTGGCACCTTTTGGTCCTTTGCAATGCAGCTGATTTCCTCTCAGCCTATTTTTTGTAGAGACAAAAATTCCCGATTTTCTGCTTTTTTCAATTGCATTTCATTTGGACCTATCTCCTTTCCAGAGTGTTTGTAAGCCTTCCTTTTGGGATTCGCAAGATTCCTTTTCCCTTCCCGAAAGGAAATTTCATTTCCTTTCGGGAAGTGACAAGGAATCTTGCGATTTCAATGGGGACCAATAGAGGAATCTTTGGTGCATGTCCCTGCACTTGATGGCAGGCCATGCCTTTGATGGCTTTGACTTTGGGAAAGATTTTTTTCTTTTTTTGGTTGTTTTCTGAAGTGTTCATGCCATGTCCCTCATATCTTGCCCCCTAAGTTGTGTCTTCCTCCATGACATTTTCCCCTGCTTTTGCAACATCTGTGAGCTTAGTTTTGGCATCTTTGGTCCTTTGCACTGCACCAGATAAAACCCCAGGCAACTTTCTAAGAGTCACTAAATTTCCCAAATTTTCTCTTTTTCTCCTCCAATTGCAATTCCTTTGATGTTGACTCCTTTCCAGCGTGTTTGTAGGTCCTTCTTTTCTGTTTTGGCCTTCAGTGGGGATCAATTTTGGCAAGCTTTGCTGCATGGGCCTGCCCTTGGTGGCGTATGGCCTGCCTGCATTTTGATAGCTTTGACTTTGGGAAAGATTTTTTCTAATTTTTTTTTTTGTTGTTTGTTTTAAGTATTCATGCCATCTCCTTCATATCTTGCCCCCTAAGTTGTGTCTTCCTCCTTGACTTTTTCCCCTGCTTTTGCAACATCTGTGAGCTTAGTTTTGGCATATTTTGGTCCTTTGCACTGCACCTGATATAAACCCAGGCCATTTTCTTAGAGTCATTAAATTTCCCTTTTTTTTTTTTTTCTCCTCCAATTGCAATTCCTTTGATTGTGTCTCCATTCCAGCGTGTTTGTAAGTCCTTCTTTTCTGTTTTGGCCTTCAGTGGGGATCAATTTTGGCAAGCTTTGCTGCAAGTGCCTGCCCTTGGTGGCGAATGGCCTGCCTGCATTTTGATGGCTTTGACTTTGGGAAAGATTTTTTTTTTTTTTTTTTTTTTTTTTGTTGTTTTAAGTATTCATGCCATGTCCCTCATATCTTGCCCCCTAAGTTGTGTCTTCCTCCTTGACTTTTTCCCCTGCTTTTGCAACATCTGTGAGCTTAGTTTTGGCATCTTTTGGTCGTTTGCACTGCACCTGCTAAAACCCCAGGCCACTTTCTAAGAGACATTAAATTTCCCAAATTTTCTTTTTTTCTCCTCCAATTGCAATTCCTTTGATGGTGTCTCCATTCCAGCGTGTTTGTAGGTCCTTCTTTTCTGTTTTGGCCTTCAGTGGGGATCAATTTTTGCAAGCTTTGCTGCAAGGGCCTGCCCTTGGTGGCGTATGGCCTGCCTGCATTTTGATGGCTTTGACTTTGGGAAAGATTCTTTATTTTTTTTTTCTTTTTTGTTTTAAGAATTCATGCCATGTCCCTCATATCTTGCCCCCTAAGTTGTGCCTTCCTCCTTGACTTTTTCCCCTGCTTTTGCAACATCTGTGAGCTTAGATTTGGCATCTTTTGGTCATTTGCACTGCACCTGATAAAACCCCAGGCCACTTCTTAGTGTCATTAAATTTCCCAAATTTTCTTTTTTTCTCCTCCAATTGCAATTCCTTTGATGTTGACTCCTTTCCAGCGTGTTTGTAAGTCCTTCTTTTCTGTTTTGGCCTTCAGTGGGGATCAATTTTGGCAAGCTTTGCTGCAAGTGCCTGCCCTTGGTGGCGTATGGCCTGCCTGCATTTTGATGGCTTTGACTTTGGGAAAGATTTTTTATTTTTTTTTTCTTTTTTGTTTTAAGTATTCATGCCATGTCCCTCATATCTTGCCCCCTAAGTTGTGTCTTCCTCCTTGACTTTTTCCCCAGCTTTTGCAACATCTGTGAGCTTAGTTTTGGCACCATTGGTCCTCTGCACTGCACATGATATACTGCCAGGCCATTTTATTAGAGTCACTAAATTTCCCAAATTTTCTTTTTTTCTCCTCCAATTGCAAATCCTTTGATGTTGTCTCCATTCCAGCGTGTTTGTAGGTCTCTCTTTTCTCTTTTGGCCTTCAGTGCGGATCAATTTTGGCAAGCTTTGCTGCATGTGCCTGCACTTGCTGGCCTATGGCCTGCCTGCATTTTGATGGCTTTGACTTTGGGAAAGATTTTTTAGTTTTTTTTTTTTTAATATTTTAAGTGTTCATGCCATGTCCCTCTCATCTTGCCCCCTAAGTTGAGTCTTCCTCCTTGACTTTTTCCCCTGCTTTTGCAACATCTGTGAGCTTAGTTTTGGCACCTTTTGGTCCTTTGCAATGCAGCTGATTTCCTCTCAGCCTATTTTTTAAGAGACTAAAATTCCCGATTTTCTGCTTTTTTCAATTGCATTTCATTTGAACCTATCTCCTTTCCAGAGTGTTTGTAAGCCTTTCTTTTGGGATTCGCAAGATTCCTTTTCCCTTCCCGAAAGGATATTACATTTCCTTTCGGGAAGTGAAAAGGAATCTTGCGATTTCAATGGGGACCAATACAGGAATCTTTGGTGCATGTCCCTGCACTTGATGGCAGGCCATGCCTTTGATGGCTTTGACTTTTGGAAAGATTTTTTTCTTTTTTTGGTTGTTTTCTGAAGTGTTCATGCCATGTCCCTCATATCTTACCCCCTAAGTTGTGTCTTCCTCCTTGACTTTTTCCCCTGCTTTTGCAACATCTGTGAGCTTAGTTTTGGCACCTTTTGGTCCTTTGCAATGCAGCTGATTTCCTCTCAGCCTATTTTTTGTAGAGACAAAAATTCCCGATTTTCTGCTTTTTTCAATTGCATTTCATTTGGACCTATCTCCTTTCCAGAGTGTTTGTAAGCCTTCCTTTTGGGATTCGCAAGATTCCTTTTCCCTTCCCGAAAGGAAATTTCATTTCCTTTCGGGAAGTGACAAGGAATCTTGCGATTTCAATGGGGACCAATAGAGGAATCTTTGGTGCATGTCCCTGCACTTGATGGCAGGCCATGCCTTTGATGGCTTTGACTTTGGGAAAGATTTTTTTCTTTTTTTGGTTGTTTTCTGAAGTGTTCATGCCATGTCCCTCATATCTTGCCCCCTAAGTTGTGTCTTCCTCCTTGACTTTTTCCCCTGCTTTTGCAACATCTGTGACCTTAGTTTTGGCACCTTTTGGTCCTTTGCACTGCACCAGATAAAAGCCCAGGCAGCTTTCTAAGAGTCACTAAATTTCCCAAATTTTCTTTTTTTCTCCTCCAATTGCAATTCCTTTGATGTTGACTCCTTTCCAGCGTGTTTGTAGGTCCTTCTTTTCTGTTTTGGCCTTCAGTGGGGATCAATTTTGGCAAGCTTTTCTGCATGGGCCTGCCCTTGGTGGCGTATGGCCTGCCTGCATTTTGATGGCTTTGACTTTGGGAAAGATTTTTTCTATTATTATTTTTGTTGTATTTTTAATATTCATGCCATGTCCTTCATATCTTGCCACCTAAGTTGTGTCTTCCTTCTTGACTTTTTCCCCTGCTTTTGCAACATCTGTGAGCTTAGTTTTGACACCATTTGGTCCTTTGCACTGCACCTGATATAAACCCAGGCCATTATCTTAGACTCACTAAATTTCCAAAATTTTCTTTTTTCTCCTCCAATTTCAATTCCTTTGATGTTCTTTCACTTCCAGCGTGTTTATAGGTCCTTCTTTTCTGTTTTGGCCTTCAGTGGGGATCAATTTTGGCAAGCTTTGCTGCATGTGCCTGCTCTTGGTGGCGTATGGCCTGCCTGCATTTTGATGGCTTTGACTTTGGGAAAGATTTTTAATTTTTTATTTCTTTTTTGTTTTAAGTATTCATGCCATGTCCCTCATATCTTGCTCCCTAAGTTGTGTCTTCCTCCTTCACTTTTTCCCCTGCTTTTGCACCATCTGTCAGCTTAGTTTAGGCACCTTTTGGTCCTTTGCACTGCACCTGCTAAAACCCCAGGCCAGTTTCTTAGAGTCATTAAATTTCCCAAATTTTCTTTTTTTCTCCTCCAATTGCAAATCCTTTGATGTTGACTCCTTTCCAGCGTGTTTGTAGGTCCTTCTTTTCTGTTTTAGCCTTCAGTGGGGATCAATTTTGGCAAGCTTTGCTGCATGTGCCTGCCCTTGCTGGCGTATGGCCTGCCTGCATTTTGATGGCTTTGACTTTGGGAAAGATTTTTTCTTTTTTTTTTCTTTTTTGTTTTAAGTGTTCATGCCATGTCCTACATATCTTGCCCCCTAAGTTGTGTCTTCCTCCTTGACTTTTTCCCCTGCTTTTGCAACATCTGTGAGCTTAGTTTTGGCACCTTTTGGTCCTTTGCAATGCAGCTGATTTCCTCTCAGCCTATTTTTTGTAGAGACTAAAATTCCCAATTTTCTGCTTTTTTCAATTGCATTTCATTTGAACCTATCTCCTTTCCAGAGTGTTTGTAAGCCTTTCTTTTGGGATTCGCAAGATTCCTTTTCCCTTCCCGAAAGGATATTACATTTCCTTTCGGGAAGTGAAAAGGAATCTTGCGATTTCAATGGGGACCAATAGAGGAATCTTTGGTGCATGTCCCTGCACTTGATGGCAGGCCATGCCTTTGATGGCTTTGACTTTGGGAAAGATTTTTTTCTTTTTTTGGTTGTTTTCTGAAGTGTTCATGCCATGTCCCTCATATCTTGCCCCCTAAGTTGTGTCTTCCTCCTTGACTTTTTCCCCTGCTTTTGCAACATCTGTGAGCTTAGTTTTGGCACCTTTTGGTCCTTTGCAATGCAGCTGATTTCCTCTCTAGCCTATTTTTTGTAGAGACTAAAATTCCCGATTTTCTGCTTTTTTCAATTGCATTTCATTTGAACCTATCTCCTTTCCAGAGTGTTTGTAAGCCTTCCTTTTGGGATTCGCAAGATTCCTTTTCCCTTCCCGAAAGGAAATTTCATTTCCTTTCGGGAAGTGAAAAGGATTCCTGCGATTTCAATGGGGACCAATAGAGGAATCTTTGGTGCATGTCCCTGCACTTGATGGCAGGCCATGCCTTTTGATGGCTTTGACTTTGGGAAAGATTTTTTTCTTTTTTTGGTTGTTTTCTGAAGTGTTCATGCCATGTCCCTCATATCTTGCCCCCTAAGTTGTGTCTTCCTCCATGACATTTTCCCCTGCTTTTGAAACATCTGTGAGCTTAATTTTGGCTACTTTTGCTCCTTTGCACTGCACCAGATAAAACCCCAGGCAACTTTCTTAGAGTCACTAAATTTCCCAAATTTTCTTTTTTTCTCCTCCAATTGCAATTCCTTTGATGCTGTCTCCATTCCAGCGTGTTTGTAGGTCCTTCTTTTCTGTTTTGGCCTTCAGTGGGGATCAATTTTGGCAAGCTTTGCTGCATGGTCCTGCCCTTGGTGGCGTATGGCCTGCCTGCATTTTGATAGCTTTGACTTTGGGAAAGATTTTTTCTAATTTTTTTTTTGTTGTTTGTTTATGTATTCATGCCATCTCCTTCATATCTTGCCCCCTAAGTTGTGTCTTCCTCCTTGACTTTTTCCCCTGCTTTTGCAACATCTGTGAGCTTAGTTTTGGCACCTTTTGGTCCATTGCACTGCACCTGATAAAACCCCGGGCCATTTTCTTAGAGTCACTAAATTTCCCAAATTTTCTTTTTTTCTCCTCCAATTGCAATTCCTTTGATGTTGTCTCCATTCCAGCGTGTTTGCAAGTCCTTCTTTTCTGTTTTGGCCTTCAGTGGGGATCAATTTTGGCAAGCTTTGCTGCATGTGCCTGCCCTTGCTGGCGTATGGCCTGCCTTCATTTTGATGGCTTTAACTTGGGAAAGATTTTTTGTTTTTTTTTTTTTTGTTTTGTTTTAAGTATTCATGCCATGTCCCTCATATCTTGCCCCCTAAGTTGTGTCTTCCTCCTTGACTTTTTCCCCTGCTTTTGCAACATCTGTGAGCTTAGTTTTGGCATCTTTTGGTCCTTTGCACTGCACCTGATATAAACCCAGGCCATTTTCTTAGAGTCATTAAATTTCCCTTTTTTTTTTTTTTTCTCCTCCAATTGCAATTCCTTTGATTGTGTCTCCATTCCAGCGTGTTTGTAAGTCCTTCTTTTCTGTTTTGGCCTTCAGTGGGGATCAATTTTGGCAAGCTTTGCTGCAAGTGCCTGCCCTTGGTGGCGAATGGCCTGCCTGCATTTTGATGGCTTTGACTTTGGGAAAGATTTTTTTTTTTTTTTTTTTTTTTTTTTGTTTTAAGTATTCATGCCATGTCCCTCATATCTTGCCCCCTAAGTTGTGTCTTCCTCCTTGACTTTTTCCCCTGCTTTTGCAACATCTGTGAGCTTAGTTTTGGCATCTTTTGGTCGTTTGCACTGCACCTGCTAAAACCCCAGCCCACTTTCTAAGAGACATTAAATTTCCAAAATTTTCTTTTTTTCTCCTCCAATTGCAATTCCTTTGATGGTGTCTCCATTCCAGCGTGTTTGTAGGTCCTTCTTTTTTGTTTTGGCCTTCAGTGGGGATCAATTTTGGCAAGCTTTGCTGCAAGGGCCTGCCCTTGGTGGCGTATGGCCTGCCTGCATTTTGATGGCTTTGACTTTGGGAAAGATTCTTTATTTTTTTTTTCTTTTTTGTTTTAAGTATTCATGCCATGTCCCTCATATCTTGCCCCCTAAGTTGTGCCTTCCTCCTTGACTTTTTCCCCTGCTTTTGCAACATCTGTGAGCTTAGTTTTGGCATCTTTTGGTCATTTGCACTGCACCTGATAAAACCCCAGGCCACTTCTTAGTGTCATTAAATTTCCCAAATTTTCTTTTTTTCTCCTCCAATTGCAATTCCTTTGATGTTGACTCCTTTCCAGCGTGTTTGTAGGTCCTTCTTTTCTGTTTTGGCCTTCAGTGGGGATCAATTTTGGCAAGCTTTGCTGCATGTTCCTGCCCTTGGTGGCGTATGGCCTGCCTGCATTTTGATGGCTTTGACTTTGGGAAAGATTTTTTTTTTTTTTTTTTTTTATTATTGTAAGTATTCATGCCATGTCCCTCATATCTTGCCCCCTAAGTTGTGTCTTCCTCCTTGACTTATTCCCCTGCTTTTGCAACATTTGTGAGCCTAGGTTTGGCACCTTTTGGTCCTTTGCAATGCAGCTGATTTCCTCACAGCCTATTTTTTGAAGAGACTAAAATTCGCGATATTCTGCTTTTTTCAATTGCATTTCATTTCAACCTATCTCCTTTCCAGAGTGTTTGTAAGCCTTTCTTTTGGGATTCGCAAGATTCCTTTTCCCTTCCCGAAAGGAAATTTCATTTCCTTTCGGGAAGGGAAAAGGAATCTTGCGATTTCAATGGGGACCAATAGAGGAATCTTTGGTGCATGTCCCTGCACTTGATGGCAGGCCATGCCTTTTGATGGCTTTGACTTTGGGAAAGATTTTTTTCTTTTTTTGGTTGTTTTCTGAAGTGTTCATGCCATGTCCCTCATATCTTGCCCCCTAAGTTGTGTCTTCCTCCTTGACTTTTTCCCCAGCTTTTGCAACATCTGTGAGCTTAGTTTTGGCACCATTGGTCCTCTGCACTGCACATGATATACTGCCAGGCCATTTTCTTAGAGTCACTAAATTTCCAAAATTTTCTTTTTTTCTCCTCCAATTGCAAATCCTTTGATGTTGTCTCCATTCCAGCGTGTTTGTAGGTCTCTCTTTTCTCTTTTGGCCTTCAGTGCGGATCAATTTTGGCAAGCTTTGCTGCATGTGCCTGCACTTGCTGGCCTATGGCCTGCCTGCATTTTGATGGCTTTGACTTTGGGAAAGATTTTTTAGTTTTTTTTTTTTTAATATTTTAAGTGTTCATGCCATGTCCCTCTCATCTTGCCCCCTAAGTTGAGTCTTCCTCCTTGACTTTTTCCCCTGCTTTTGCAACATCTGTGAGCTTAGTTTTGGCACCTTTTGGTCCTTTGCAATGCAGCTGATTTCCTCTCAGCCAATTTTTTGTAGAGACAAAAATTCCCGATTTTCTGCTTTTTTCAATTGCATTTCATTTGAACCTATCTCCTTTCCAGAGTGTTTGTAAGCCTTCCTTTTGGGATTCGCAAGATTCCTTTTCCCTTCCCGAAAGGAAATTTCATTTCCTTTCGGGAAGTGACAAGGAATCTTGCGATTTCAATGGGGACCAATAGAGGAATCTTTGGTGCATGTCCCTGCACTTGATGGCAGGCCATGCCTTTGATGGCTTTGACTTTGGGAAAGATTTTTTTCTTTTTTTGGTTGTTTTCTGAAGTGTTCATGCCATGTCCCTCATATCTTGCCCCCTAAGTTGTGTCTTCCTCCTTGACTTTTTCCCCTGCTTTTGCAACATCTGTGAGCTTCGTTTTGGCATCTTTTGGTCCTTTGCACTGCACCAGATAAAACCCCAGGCAACTTTCTAAGAGTCACTAAATTTCCCAAATTTTCTTTTTTTCTCCTCCAATTGCAATTCCTTTGATGTTGACTCCTTTCCAGCGTGTTTGTAGGTCCTTCTTTTCTGTTTTGGCCTTCAGTGGGGATCAATTTTGGCAAGCTTTGCGGCATATGCCTGCCATTGGTGGCGTATGGCCTGCCTGCATTTTGATGGCTTTGACTTTGGCAAAGATTTTTTCTTTTTTTTTTTTATTATTTTAAGTATTCACGCCATGTCCCTCATATCTTGCCACCTAAGTTGTGTCTTCCTCCTTGACTTTTTCCCCAGCTTTTGCAACATCTGTGAGCTTAGTTTTGGCACCTTTGGTCCTTTGCACTGCGCCGGATATAAACCCAGGCCATTTTCTTAGAGTCACTAAATTTCCCAAATTTTCTTTTTTTCTCCTCCAATTGCAATTCCTTTGATGTTGTCTCCTTTCCAGCGTGTTTGTAGGTCCTTCTTTTCTGTTCTGGCCTTCAGTGGGGATCAATTTTGGCAAGCTTTGCTGCATGTGCCTGCCCTTGGTGGCGTATGGCCTGCCTGCATTTTGATGGCTTTGACTTTGGGAAAGATTTTTTTTATTTTTTTTTTATTTTTTGTTTTAGTTATTCATGCCATGTCCTTCATATCTTGCCCCCTAAGTTGTGTCTTCCTCCTTGACTTTTTCCCCTGCTTTTGCAACATCTGTGAGCTTAGTTTTGGCAACTTTTGGTCCTTTGCACTGCACCTGATAAAACCCCGGGCCATTTTCTTAGAGTCACTAAATTTCCCAAATTTTCTTTTTTTCTCCTCCAATTGCAATTCCTTTGATGTTGTCTCCATTCCAGCGTGTTTGCAAGTCCTTCTTTTCTGTTTTGGCCTTCAGTGGGGATCAATTTTGGCAAGCTTTGCTGCATGTGCCTGCCCTTGGTGGCGTATGGCCTGCCTGCATTTTGATGGCTTTGACTTTGGGAAAGATTTTTTATTTTTTTTTTCTTTTTTGTTTTAAGTATTCATGCCATGTCCCTCATATCTTGCTCCCTAAGTTGTGTCTTTCTCCTTCACTTTTTCCCCTGCTTTTGCACCATCTGTCAGCTTAGTTTAGGCACCTTTTGGTCCTTTGCACTGCACCTGCTAAAACCCCAGGCCAGTTTCTTAGAGTCATTAAATTTCCCAAATTTTCTTTTTTTCTCCTCCAATTGCAAATCCTTTGATGTTTACTCCTTTCCAGCGTGTTTGTAGGTCCTTCTTTTCTGTTTTGGCCTTCAGTGGGGATCAATTTTGGCAAGCTTTGCTGCATGTGCCTGCCCTTGCTCGCGTATGGCCTGCCTGCATTTTGATGGCTTTGACTTTGGGAAAGATTTTTTCTTTTTTTTTTCTTTTTTGTTTTAAGTGTTCATGCCATGTCCTACATATCTTGCCCCCTAAGTTGTGTCTTCCTCCTTGACTTTTTCCCCTGCTTTTGCAACATCTGTGAGCTTAGTTTTGGCACCTTTTGGTCCTTTGCAATGCAGCTGATTTCCTCTCAGCCTATTTTTTGTAGAGACTAAAATTCCCGATTTTCTGCTTTTTTCAATTGCATTTCATTTGAACCTATCTCCTTTCCAGAGTGTTTGTAAGCCTTTCTTTTGGGATTCGCAAGATTCCTTTTCCCTTCCCGAAAGGATATTACATTTCCTTTCGGGAAGTGAAAAGGAATCTTGCGATTTCAATGGGGACCAATAGAGGAATCTTTGGTGCATGTCCCTGCACTTGATGGCAGGCCATGCCTTTGATGGCTTTGACTTTGGGAAAGATTTTTTTCTTTTTTTGGTTGTTTTCTGAAGTGTTCATGCCATGTCCCTCATATCTTGCCCCCTAAGTTGTGTCTTCCTCCTTGACTTTTTCCCCTGCTTTTGCAACATCTGTGAGCTTAGTTTTGGCACCTTTTGGTCCTTTGCACTGCACCAGATAAAACCCCAGGCAACATTCTAAGAGTCACTAAATTTCCCAAATTTTCATTTTTTCTCCTCCAATTGCAATTCCTTTGATGTTGACTCCTTTCCAGCGTGTTTGTAGGTCCTTCTTTTCTGTTTTGGCCTTCAGTGGGGATCAATTTTGACAAGCTTTGCTGCATGTGCCTGCCCTTGGTGGCGTATGGCCTGCCTGCATTTTGATGGCTTTGACTCTGGGAAAGATGTTTTCTTTTTTTTTTTTTTATTATTATTTTAAGTATTCATGCCATGTCCCTCATATCTTGCCCCCTAAGTTGTGTCTTCCTCCTTGACTTATTCCCCTGCTTTTGCAACATCTGTGAGCCTAGGTTTGGCACCTTTTGGTCCTTTGCAATGCAGCTGATTTCCTCACAGCCTAGTTTTTGAAGAGACTAAAATTCCCAATTTTCTGCTTTTTTCAATTACATTTCATTTCAACCTATCTCCTTTCCAGAGTGTTTGTAAGGCTTTCTTTTGGGATTCGCAAGATTCCTTTCCCCTTCCTGAAAGGAAATTTCATTTCCTTTCGGGAAGGGATAAGGAATCTTGCGATTTCAATGGGGACCAATACAGGAATCTTTGGTGCATGTCCCTGCACTTGATGGCAGTCCATGCCTTTGATGGCTTTGACTTTGGGAAAGATTTTTTTCTTTTTTTGGTTGTTTTCTGAAGTGTTCATGCCATGTCCCTCATATCTTGCCCCCTAAGTTGTGTCTTCCTCCTTGACTTTTTCCCCTGCTTTTGCAACATCTGTGAGCTTAGTTTTGGCACCTTTTGGTCCTTTGCAATGCAGCTGATTTCCTCTCAGCCTATTTTTTGTAGAGACTAAAATTCCCGATTTTCTGCTTTTTTCAATTGCATTTCATTTGAACCTATCTCCTTTCCAGAGTGTTTGTAAGCCTTCCTTTTGGGATTCGCAAGATTCCTTTTCCCTTCCCGAAAGGAAATTTCACTTCCTTTCGGGAAGTGAAAAGGATTCCTGCGATTTCAATGGGGACCAATAGAGGAATCTTTGGTGCATGTCCCTGCACTTGATGGCAGGCCATGCCTTTTGATGGCTTTGACTTTGGGAAAGATTTTTTTCTTTTTTTGGTTGTTTTCTGAAGTGTTCATGCCATGTCCCTCATATCTTGCCCCCTAAGTTGTGTCTTCCTCCATGACATTTTCCCCTGCTTTTGCAACATCTGTGAGCTTAATTTTGGCTACTTTTGCTCCTTTGCACTGCACCAGATAAAACCCCAGGCAACTTTCTAAGAGTCACTAAATTTCCCAAATTTTCTCTTTTTCTCCTCCAATTGCAATTCCTTTGATGTTGACTCCTTTCCAGCGTGTTTGTAGGTCCTTCTTTTCTGTTTTGGCCTTCAGTGGGAAACAATTTTGGCAAGCTTTGCTGCATGGGCCTGCCCTTGGTGGCGTATGGTCTGCCTGCATTTTGATAGCTTTGACTTTGGGAAAGATTTTTTCTAATTTTTTTTTTGTTGTTTGTTTTAAGTATTCATGCCATCTCCTTCATATCTTGCCCCCTAAGTTGTGTCTTCCTCCTTGACTTTTTCCCCTGCTTTTGCAACATCTGTGAGCTTAGTTTTGGCACCTTTTGGTCCATTGCACTGCACCTGATAAAACCCCGGGCCATTTTCTTAGAGTCACTAAATTTCCCAAATTTTCTTTTTTTCTCCTCCAATTGCAATTCCTTTGATGTTGTCTCCATTCCAGCGTGTTTGCAAGTCCTTCTTTTCTGTTTTGGCCTTCAGTGGGGATCAATTTTGGCAAGCTTTTCTGCATGTGCCTGCCCTTGGTGGCGTATGGCCTGCCTTCATTTTGATGGCTTTAACTTGGGAAAGATTTTTTCTTTTTTTTTTTTTGTTTTGTTTTAAGTATTCATGCCATGTCCCTCATATCTTGCCCCCTAAGTTGTGTCTTCCTCCTTGACTTTTTCCCCTGCTTTTGCAACATCTGTGAGCTTAGTTTTGGCACCTTTTGGTCCATTGCACTGCACCTGATAAAACCCCGGGCCATTTTCTTAGAGTCACTAAATTTCCCAAATTTTCTTTTTTTCTCCTCCAATTGCAATTCCTTTGATGGTGTCTCCATTCCAGCGTGTTTGTAGGTCCTTTTTTCTGTTTTGGCCTTCAGTGGGGATCAATTTTGGCAAGCTTTGCTGCAAGGGCCTGCCCTTGGTGGAGTATGGCCTGCCTGCATTTTGATGGCTTTGACTTTGGGAAAGATTCTTTATTTTTTTTTTTCTTTTTTGTTTCAAGTATTCATGCCATGTCCCTCATATCTTGCCCCCTAAGTTGTGCCTTCCTCCTTGACTTTTTCCCCTGCTTTTGCAACATCTCTGAGCTTAGTTTTGGCACCTTTACGTCATTTGCACTGCACCTGATAAAACCCCAGGCCACTTCTTAGTGTCATTAAATTTCCCAAATTTTCTTTTTTTCTCCTCCAATTGCAATTCCTTTGATGTTGACTCCTTTCCAGCGTGTTTGTAAGTCCTTCTTTTCTGTTTTGGCCTTCAGTGGGGATCAATTTTGGCAAGCTTTGCTGCAAGTGCCTGCCCTTGGTGGCGTATGGCCTGCCTGCATTTTGATGGCTTTGACTTTGGGAAAGATTTTTTATTTTTTTTTTCTTTTTGTTTTAAGTATTCATGCCATGTCCCTCATATCTTGCCCCCTAAGTTGTGTCTTCCTCCTTGACTCTTTCCCCTGCTTTTGCAACATCTGTGACCTTAGTTTTGGCACCTTTTGGTCCTTTGCAATGCAGCTGATTTCCTCACAGCCTATTTTTTGAAGAGTCTAATGTTCCCGATTTTCTGCTTTTTTCAATTGCATTTCATTTGAACCTATCTCCTTTCCAGAGTGTTTGTAAGCCTTTCTTTTGGGATTCGCAAGATTCCTTTTCCCTTCCCGAAAGGAAATTTCATTTCCTTTCGGGAAGGGAAAAGGAATCTTGCGATTTCAATGGGGACCAATAGAGGAATCTTTGGTGCATGTCCCTGCACTTGATGGCAGGCCATGCCTTTTGATGGCTTTGACTTTGGGAAAGATTTTTTTCTTTTTTTGGTTGTTTTCTGAAGTGTTCATGCCATGTCCCTCATATCTTGCCCCCTAAGTTGTGTCTTCCTCCTTGACTTTTTCCCCAGCTTTTGCAACATCTGTGAGCTTAGTTTCGGCACCATTGGTCCTCTGCACTGCACATGATATACTGCCAGGCCATTTTCTTAGAGTCACTAAATTTCCCAAATTTTCTTTTTTTCTCCTCCAATTGCAAATCCGTTGATGTTGTCTCCATTCCAGCGTGTTTGTAGGTCTCTCTTTTCCCTTTTGGCCTTCAGTGCGGATCAATTTTGGCAAGCTTTGCTGCATGTGCCTGCACTTGCTGGCCTATGGCCTGCCTGCATTTTGATGGCTTTGACTTTGGGAAAGATTTTTTAGTTTTTTTTTTTTTAATATTTTAAGTGTTCATGCCATGTCCCTCTCATCTTGCCCCCTAAGTTGAGTCTTCCTCCTTGACTTTTTCCCCTGCTTTTGCAACATCTGTGAGCTTAGTTTTGGCACCTTTTTGTCCTTTGCAATGCAGCTGATTTCCTCTCAGCCTATTTTTTAAGAGACTAAAATTCCCGATTTTCTGCTTTTTTCAATTGCATTTCATTTGAACCTATCTCCTTTCCAGAGTGTTTGTAAGCCTTTCTTTTGGGATTCGCAAGATTCCTTTTCCCTTCCCGAAAGGATATTACATTTCCTTTCGGGAAGTGAAAAGGAATCTTGCGATTTCAATGGGGACCAATACAGGAATCTTTGGTGCATGTCCCTGCACTTGATGGCAGGCCATGCCTTTGATGGCTTTGACTTTTGGAAAGATTTTTTTCTTTTTTTGGTTGTAATCTGAAGTGTTCATGCCATGTCGCTCATATGTTACCCCCTAAGTTGTGTCTTCCTCCTTGACTTTTTCCCCTGCTTTTGCAACATCTGTGAGCTTAGTTTTGGCACCTTTTGGTCCTTTGCAATGCAGCTGATTTCCTCTCAGCCTATTTTTTGTAGAGACTAAAATTCCCGATTTTCTGCTTTTTTCAATTGCATTTCATTTGAACCTATCTCCTTTCCAGAGTGTTTGTAAGCCTTCCTTTTGGGATTCGCAAGATTCCTTTTCCCTTCCCGAAAGGATATTACATTTCCTTTCGGGAAGTGAAAAGGAATCTTGCGATTTCAATGGGGACCAATAGAGGAATCTTTGGTGCATGTCCCTGCACTTGATGGCAGGCCTTGCCTTTGATGGCTTTGACTTTGGGAAAGATTTTTTTCTTTTTTTGGTTGTTTTCTGAAGTGTTCATGCCATGTCCCTCATATCTTGCCCCCTAAGTTGTGTCTTCCTCCTTGACTTTTTCCCCTGCTTTTGCAACATCTGTGAGCTTAGTTTTGGCACCTTTTGGTCCTTTGCACTGCACCAGATAAAACCCCAGGCAACTTTCTAAGAGTCACTAAATTTCCCAAATTTTCATTTTTTCTCCTCCAATTGCAATTCCTTTGATGTTGACTCCTTTCCAGCGTGTTTGTAGGTCCTTCTTTTCTGTTTTGGCCTTCAGTGGGGATCAATTTTGACAAGCTTTGCTGCATGTGCCTGCCCTTGGTGGCGTATGGCCTGCCTGCATTTTGATGGCTTTGACTTTGGGAAAAATTTTTTCTTTTTTTTTTTTTTATTATTATTTTAAGTATTCATGCCATGTCCCTCATATCTTGCCCCCTAAGTTGTGTCTTCCTCCTTGACTTATTCCCCTGCTTTTGCAACATCTGTGAGCCTAGGTTTGGCACCTTTTGGTCCTTTGCAATGCAGCTGATTTCCTCACAGCCTAGTTTTTGAAGAGACTAAAATTCCCAATTTTCTGCTTTTTTCAATTACATTTCATTTCAACCTATCTCCTTTCCAGAGTGTTTGTAAGGCTTTCTTTTGGGATTCGCAAGATTCCTTTCCCCTTCCTGAAAGGAAATTTCATTTCCTTTCGGGAAGGGAAAAGGAATCTTGCGATTACAATGGGGACCAATAGAGGAATCTTTGGTGCATGTCCCTGCACTTGATGGCAGGCCATGCCTTTGATGGCTTTGACTTTGGGAAAGATTTTTTTCTTTTTTTGGTTGTTTTCTGAAGTGTTCATGCCATGTCCCTCATATCTTGCCCCCTAAGTTGTGTCTTCCTCCTTGACTTTTACCCCTGCTTTTGCAACATCTGTGAGCTTAGTTTTGGCACCTTTTGGTCCTTTGCAATGCAGCTGATTTCCTCTCAGCCTATTTTTTGTAGAGACTAAAATTCCCGATTTTCTGCTTTTTTCAATTGCATTTCATTTGAACCTATCTCCTTTCCAGAGTGTTTGTAAGCCTTTCTTTTAGGATTCGAAAGATTCCTTTTCCCTTCCCGAAAGGAAATTTCATTTCCTTTCGGGAAGTGAAAAGGAATCTTGCGATTTCAATGGGGACCAATAGAGGAATCTTTGGTGCATGTCCCTGCACTTGATGGCAGGCCATGCCTTTGATGGCTTTGACTTTGGGAAAGATTTTTTTCTTTTTTTGGTTGTTTTCTGAAGTGTTCATGCCATGTCCCTCATATCTTGCCCCCTAAGTTGTGTCTTCCTCCTTGACTTTTTCCCCTGCTTTTGCAACATCTGTGAGCTTAGTTTTGGCAACATTTGGTCCTTTGCACTGCACCAGATAAAACCCCAGGAAACTTTCTAAGAGTCACTAAATTTCCCAAATTTTCTTTTTTTCTCCTCCAATTGCAATTCCTTTGATGTTGACTCCTTTCCAGCGTGTTTGTAGGTCCTTCTTTTCTGTTTTGGCCTTCAGTGGGGATCAATTTTGGCAAGCTTTGCTGCATGTGCCTGCCCTTGGTGGCGTATGGCCTGCCTGCATTTTGATAGCTTTGACTTTGGGAAAGATTTTTTCTAATTTTTTTTTTGTTGTTTGTTTTAAGTATTCATGCCATCTCCTTCATATCTTGCCCCCTAAGTTGTGTCTTCCTCCTTGACTTTTTCCCCTGCTTTTGCAACATCTGTGAGCTTAGTTTTGGCACCTTTTGGTCCATTGCACTGCACCTGATAAAACCCCGGGCCATTTTCTTAGAGTCACTAAATTTCCCAAATTTTCTTTTTTTCTCCTCCAATTGCAATTCCTTTGATGTTGTCTCCATTCCAGCGTGTTTGCAAGTCCTTCTTTTCTGTTTTGGCCTTCAGTGGGGATCAATTTTGGCAAGCTTTTCTGCATGTGCCTGCCCTTGGTGGCGTATGGCCTGCCTTCATTTTGATGGCTTTAACTTGGGAAAGATTTTTTCTTTTTTTTTTTTTGTTTTGTTTTAAGTATTCATGCCATGTCCCTCATATCTTGCCCCCTAAGTTGTGTCTTCCTCCTTGACTTTTTCCCCTGCTTTTGCAACATCTGTGAGCTTAGTTTTGGCAACATTTGGACCTTTGCACTGCACCTGCTAAAACCCCAGGCCACTTTCTAAGAGACATTAAATTTCCCAAATTTTCTTTTTTTCTCCTCCAATTGCAATTCCTTTGATGGTGTCTCCATTCCAGCGTGTTTGTAGGTCCTTCTTTTCTGTTTTGGCCTTCAGTGGGGATCAATATTGGCAAGCTTTGCTGCAAGGGCCTGCCCTTGGTGGAGTATGGCCTGCCTGCATTTTGATGGCTTTGACTTTGGGAAAGATTCTTTATTTTTTTTTTCTTTTTTGTTTCAAGTATTCATGCCATGTCCCTCATATCTTGCCCCCTAAGTTGTGCCTTCCTCCTTGACTTTTTCCCCTGCTTTTGCAACATCTCTGAGCTTAGTTTTGGCACCTTTACGTCATTTGCACTGCACCTGATAAAACCCCAGGCCACTTCTTAGTGTCATTAAATTTCCCAAATTTTCTTTTTTTCTCCTCCAATTGCAATTCCTTTGATGTTGACTCCTTTCCAGCGTGTTTGTAAGTCCTTCTTTTCTGTTTTGGCCTTCAGTGGGGATCAATTTTGGCAAGCTTTGCTGCAAGTGCCTGCCCTTGGTGGCGTATGGCCTGCCTGCATTTTGATGGCTTTGACTTTGGGAAAGATTTTTTATTTTTTTTTTCTTTTTTGTTTTAAGTATTCATGCCATGTCCCTCATATCTTGCCCCCTAAGTTGTGTCTTCCTCCTTGACTCTTTCCCCTGCTTTTGCAACATCTGTGACCTTAGTTTTGGCACCTTTTGGTCCTTTGCAATGCAGCTGATTTCCTCACAGCCTATTTTTTGAAGAGTCTAATGTTCCCGATTTTCTGCTTTTTTCAATTGCATTTCATTTGAACCTATCTCCTTTCCAGAGTGTTTGTAAGCCTTTCTTTTGGGATTCGCAAGATTCCTTTTCCCTTCCCGAAAGGAAATTTCATTTCCTTTCCGGAAGGGAAAAGGAATCTTGCGATTTCAATGGGGACCAATAGAGGAATCTTTGGTGCATGTCCCTGCACTTGATGGCAGGCCATGCCTTTTGATGGCTTTGACTTTGGGAAAGATTTTTTTCTTTTTTTGGTTGTTTTCTGAAGTGTTCATGCCATGTCCCTTATATCTTGCCCCCTAAGTTGTGTCTTCCTCCTTGACTTTTTCCCCAGCTTTTGCAACATCTGTGAGCTTAGTTTTGGCACCTTTGGTCCTTTGCACTGCACATGATATACTGCCAGGCCATTTTCTTAGAGTCACTAAATTTCCCAAATTTTCTTTTTTTCTCCTCCAATTGCAAATCCTTTGATGTAGTCTCCATTCCAGCGTGTTTGTTGGTCTCTCTTTTCTCTTTTGGCCTTCAGTGCGGATCAATTTTGGCAAGCTTTGCTGCATGTGCCTGCACTTGCTGGCCTATGGCCTGCCTGCATTTTGATGGCTGTGACTTTGGGAAAGATTTTTTAGTTTTTTTTTTTATTATTATTTTAAGTATTCATGCCATGTCCCTCATATCTTGACCCCTAAGTTGTGTCTTCCTCCTTGACTTATTCCCCTGCTTTTGCAACATCTGTGAGCTTAGTTTTGGCATATTTTGGTCCTTTGCACTGCGCCGGATATAAACCCAGGCCATTTTCTTAGAGTCACTAAATTTCCCAAATTTTCTTTTTTTCTCCTCCAATTGCAATTCCTTTGATGTTGACTCCTTTCCAGCGTGTTTGTAGGTCCTTCTTTTCTGTTTTGGCCTTCAGTGGGGATCAATTTTGGCAAGCTTTGCTGCATGTGCCTGCCCTTGCTGGCGTATGGCCTGCCTGCATTTTGATGGCTTTGACTTTGGGAAAGATTTTTTTTATTTTTTTTTCTTTTTTGTTTTAGGTATTCATGCCATGTCCTTCATATCTTGCCCCCTAAGTTGTGTCTTCCTCCTTGACTTTTTCCCCTGCTTTTGCAACATCTGTGAGCCTAGGTTTGGCACCTTTTGGTCCTTTACAATGCAGCTGATTTCCTCACAGCCTAGTTTTTGAAGAGACTAAAATTCCCAATTTTCTGCTTTTTTCAATTACATTTCATTTGAACCTATCTCCTTTCCAGAGTGTTTGTAAGGCTTTCTTTTGGGATTCGCAAGATTCCTTTTCCCTTCCCTAAAGGAAATTTCATTTCCTTTCGGGAAGGGAAAAGGAATCTTGCGATTACAATGGGGACCAATAGAGGAATCTTTGGTGCATGTCCCTGCACTTGATGGCAGGCCATGCCTTTGATGGCTTTGACTTTGGGAAAGATTTTTTTCTTTTTTTGGTTGTTTTCTGAAGTGTTCATGCCATGTCCCTCATATCTTGCCCCCTAAGTTGTGTCTTCCTCCTTGACTTTTACCCCTGCTTTTGCAACATCTGTGAGCTTAGTTTTGGCACCTTTTGGTCCTTTGCAATGCAGCTGATTTCCTCTCAGCCTATTTTTTGTAGAGACTAAAATTCCCGATTTTCTGCTTTTTTCAATTGCATTTCATTTGAACCTATCTCCTTTCCAGAGTGTTTGTAAGCCTTTCTTTTAGGATTCGAAAGATTCCTTTTCCCTTCCCGAAAGGAAATTTCATTTCCTTTCGGGAAGTGAAAAGGAAACTTGCAATTTCAATGGGGACCAATAGAGGAATCTTTGGTGCATGTCCCTGCACTTGATGGCAGGCCATGCCTTTGATGGCTTTGACTTTGGGAAAGATTTTTTTCTTTTTTTGGTTGTTTTCTGAAGTGTTCATGCCATGTCCCTCACATCTTGCCCCCTAAGTTGTGTCTTCCTCCTTGACTTTTTCCCCAGCTTTTGCAACATCTGTGAGCTTAGTTTTGGCAACATTTGGTCCTTTGCACTGCACCAGATAAAACCCCAGGAAACTTTCTAAGAGTCACTAAATTTCCCAAATTTTCTTTTTTTCTCCTCCAATTGCAATTCCTTTGATGTTGACTCCTTTCCAGCGTGTTTGTAGGTCCTTCTTTTCTGTTTTGGCCTTCAGTGGGGATCAATTTTGGCAAGCTTTGCTGCATGTGCCTGCCCTTGGTGGCGTATGGCCTGCCTGCATTTTGATAGCTTTGACTTTGGGAAAGATTTTTTCTAATTTTTTTTTTGTTGTTTGTTTTAAGTATTCATGCCATCTCCTTCATATCTTGCCCCCTAAGTTGTGTCTTCCTCCTTGACTTTTTCCCCTGCTTTTGCAACATCTGTGAGCTTAGTTTTGGCACCTTTTGGTCCATTGCACTGCACCTGATAAAACCCCGGGCCATTTTCTTAGAGTCACTAAATTTCCCAAATTTTCTTTTTTTCTCCTCCAATTGCAATTCCTTTGATGTTGTCTCGATTCCAGCGTGTTTGCAAGTCCTTCTTTTCTGTTTTGGCCTTCAGTGGGGATCAATTTTGGCAAGCTTTTCTGCATGTGCCTGCCCTTGGTGGCGTATGGCCTGCCTTCATTTTGATGGCTTTAACTTGGGAAAGATTTTTTCTTTTTTTTTTTTTTGTTTTGTTTTAAGTATTCATGCCATGTCCCTCATATCTTGCCCCCTAAGTTGTGTCTTCCTCCTTGACTTTTTCCCCTGCTTTTGCAACATCTGTGAGCTTAGTTTTGGCAACATTTGGACCTTTGCACTGCACCTGCTAAAACCCCAGGCCACTTTCTAAGAGACATTAAATTTCCCAAATTTTCTTTTTTTCTCCTCCAATTGCAATTCCTTTGATGGTGTCTCCATTCCAGCGTGTTTGTAGGTCCTTCTTTTCTGTTTTGGCCTTCAGTGGGGATCAATGTTGGCAAGCTTTGCTGCAAGGGCCTGCCCTTGGTGGAGTACGGCCTGCCTGCATTTTGATGGCTTTGACTTTGGGAAAGATTCTTTATTTTTTTTTTCTTTTTTGTTTCAAGTATTCATGCCATGTCCCTCATATCTTGCCCCCTAAGTTGTGCCTTCCTCCTTGACTTTTTCCCCTGCTTTTGCAACATCTGTGAGCTTAGTTTTGGCACCTTTACGTCATTTGCACTGCACCTGATAAAACCCCAGGCCACTTCTTAGTGTCATTAAATTTCCCAAATTTTCTTTTTTTCTCCTCCAATTGCAATTCCTTTGATGTTGTCTCGATTCCAGCGTGTTTGTAAGTCCTTCTTTTCTGTTTTGGCCTTCAGTGGGGATCAATTTTGGCAAGCTTTGCTGCAAGTGCCTGCCCTTGGTGGCGTATGGCCTGCCTGCATTTTGATGGCTTTGACTTTGGGAAAGATTTTTTCTTTTTTTTTTCTTTTTTGTTTTAAGTATTCATGCCATGTCCCTCATATCTTGCCCCCTAAGTTGTGTCTTCCTCCTTGACTCTTTCCCGTGCTTTTGCAACATCTGTGACCTTAGTTTTGGCACCTTTTGGTCCTTTGCAATGCAGCTGATTTCCTCACAGCCTATTTTTTGAAGAGTCTAATGTTCCCGATTTTCTGCTTTTTTCAATTGCATTTCATTTGAACCTATCTCCTTTCCAGAGTGTTTGTAAGCCTTTCTTTTGGGATTCGCAAGATTCCTTTTCCCTTCCCGAAAGGAAATTTCATTTCCTTTCCGGAAGGGAAAAGGAATCTTGCGATTTCAATGGGGACCAATAGAGGAATCTTTGGTGCATGTCCCTGCACTTGATGGCAGGCCATGCCTTTTGATGGCTTTGACTTTGGGAAAGATTTTTTTCTTTTTTTGGTTGTTTTCTGAAGTGTTCATGCCATGTCCCTCATATCTTGCCCCCTAAGTTGTGTCTTCCTCCTTGACTTTTTCCCCAGCTTTTGCAACATCTGTGAGCTTAGTTTTGGCACCTTTGGTCCTTTGCACTGCACATGATATACTGCCAGGCCATTTTCTTAGAGTCACTAAATTTCCCAAATTTTCTTTTTTTCTCCTCCAATTGCAAATCCTTTGATGTAGTCTCCATTCCAGCGTGTTTGTTGGTCTCTCTTTTCTCTTTTGGCCTTCAGTGCGGATCAATTTTGGCAAGCTTTGCTGCATGTGCCTGCACTTGCTGGCCTATGGCCTGCCTGCATTTTGATGGCTTTGACTTTGGGAAAGATTTTTTAGTTTTTTTTTTTATTATTATTTTAAGTATTCATGCCATGTCCCTCATATCTTGACCCCTAAGTTGTGTCTTCCTCCTTGACTTATTCCCCTGCTTTTGCAACATCTGTGAGCTTAGTTTTGGCATATTTTGGTCCTTTGCACTGCGCCGGATATACACCCAGGCCATTTTCTTAGAGTCACTAAATTTCCCAAATTTTCTTTTTTTCTCCTCCAATTGCAATTCCTTTGATGTTGACTCCTTTCCAGCGTGTTTGTAGGTCCTTCTTTTCTGTTTTGGCCTTCAGTGGGGATCAATTTTGGCAAGCTTTGCTGCATGTGCCTGCCCTTGGTGGCGTATGGCCTGCCTGCATTTTGATGGCTTTGACTTTGGGAAAGATTTTTTTTATTTTTTTTTCTTTTTTGTTTTAGGTATTCATGCCATGTCCTTCATATCTTGCCCCCTAAGTTGTGTCTTCCTCCTTGACTTTTTCCCCTGCTTTTGCAACATCTGTGAGCTTAGTTTTGGCACCTTTTGGTCCTTTGCACTGCACCTGATAAAACCCCGGGCCATTTTCTTAGAGTCACTAAATTTCCCAAATATTCTTTTTTTCTCCTCCAATTGCAATTCCTTTGATGTTGTCTCCATTCCAGCGGGTTTGCAAGTCCTTCTTTTCTGTTTTGGCCTTCAGTGGGGATCAATTTTGGCAAGCTTTGCTGCATGTGCCTGCACTTGCTGGCGTATGGCCTGCCTGCATTTTGATGGCTTTGACTTTGGGAAAGATTTTTTTTTTTTTTTTCTTTTTTGTTTTAAGTATTCATGCCATGTCCCTCATATCTTGCTCCCTAAGTTGTGTCTTCCTCCTTCACTTTTTCCCCTGCTTTTGCAACATCTGTGAGCTTAGTTTAGGAACCTTTTGGTCCTTTGCACTGCACCTGCTAAAACCCCAGGCCACTTTCTTAGAGTCATTAAATTTCCCAAATTTTCTTTTTTTCTCCTCCAATTGCAAATCCTTTGATGTTGACTCCTTTCCAGCGTGTTTGTAGGTCCTTCTTTTCTGTTTTGGCCTTCAGTGGCGATCAATTTTGGCAAGCTTTGCTGCATGTGCCTGCCCTTGGTGGCGTATGGCCTGCCTGCATTTTGATGGCTTTGACTTTGGGAAAGATTTTTTCTTTTTTTTTTTTTTATCATTATTTTAAGTATTCATGCCATGTCCCTCATATCTTGCCCCCTAAGTTGTGTCTTCCTCCTTGACTTATTCCCCTGCTTTTGCAACATCTGTGAGCTTAGTTTTGGCACCTTTTGGTCCTTTGCAATGCAGCTGATTTCCTCTCAGCCTATTTTTTGTAGAGACAAAAATTCCCGATTTTCTGCTTTTTTCAATTGCATTTCATTTGAACCTATCTCCTTTCCAGAGTGTTTGTAAGCCTTCCTTTTGGGATTCGCAAGATTCCTTTTCCCTTCCCGAAAGGAAATTTCATTTCCTTTCGGGAAGTGAAAAGGAATCTTGCGATTTCAATGGGGACCAATAGAGGAATCTTTGGTGCATGTCCCTGCACTTGATGGCAGGCCATGCCTTTGATGGCTTTGACTTTGGGAAAGATTTTTTTCTTTTTTTGGTTGTTTTCTGAAGTGTTCATGCCAGGTCCCTCATATCTTGCCCCCTAAGTTGTGTCTTCCTCCATGACTTTTTCCCCTGCTTTTGCAACATCTGTGAGCTTAGTTTTGGCAACATTTTGTCCTTTGCACTGCACCAGATAAAACCCCAGGCACATTTCTAAGAGTCACTAAATTTCCCAAATTTTCTTTTTTTCTCCTCCAATTGCAATTCCTTTGATGTTGACTCCTTTCCAGCGTGTTTGTAGGTCCTTCTTTTCTGTTTTGGCCTTCAGTGGGGATCAATTTTGGCAAGCTTTGCTGCATGTGCCTGCCCTTGGTGGCGTATGGCCTGCCTGCATTTTGATAGCTTTGACTTTGGGAAAGATTTTTTCTAATTTTTTTTTTGTTGTTTGTTTTAAGTATTCATGCCATCTCCTTCATATCTTGCCCCCTAAGTTGTGTCTTCCTCCTTGACTTTTTCCCCTGCTTTTGCAACATCTGTGAGCTTAGTTTTGGCACCTTTTGGTCCATTGCACTGCACCTGATAAAACGCCGGGCCATTTTCTTAGAGTCACTAAATTTCCCAAATTTTCTTTTTTTCTCCTCCAATTGCAATTCCTTTGATGTTGTCTCCATTCCAGCGTGTTTGCAAGTCCTTCTTTTCTGTTTTGGCCTTCAGTGGGGATCAATTTTGGCAAGCTTTTCTGCATGTGCCTGCCCTTGGTGGCGTATGGCCTGCCTTCATTTTGATGGCTTTAACTTGGGAAAGATTTTTTCTTTTTTTTTTTTTGTTTTGTTTTAAGTATTCATGCCATGTCCCTCATATCTTGCCCCCTAAGTTGTGTCTTCCTCCTTGACTTTTTCCCCTGCTTTTGCAACATCTGTGAGCTTAGTTTTGGCATCTTTTGGTCCTTTGCACTGCATCTGCTAAAACCCCAGGCCACTTTCTAAGAGACATTAAATTTCCCAAATTTTCTTTTTTTCTCCTCCAATTGCAATTCCTTTGATGGTGTCTCCATTCCAGCGTGTTTGTAGGTCCTTCTTTACTGTTTTGGCCTTCAGTGGGGATCAATTTTGGCAAGCTTTGCTGCATGTGCCTGCCCTTGGTGGCGAATGGCCTGCCTGCATTTTGATGGCTTTGACTTTGGGAAAGATTCTTTATTTTTATTTTCTTTTTTGTTTCAAGTATTCATGCCATGTCCCTCATATCTTGCCCCCTAAGTTGTGCCTTCCTCCTTGACTTTTTCCCCTGCTTTTGCAACATCTGTGAGCTTAGTTTTGGCACCTTTTGGTCATTTGCACTGCACCTGATAAAACCCCAGGCAACTTCTTAGTGTCATTAAATTTCCCAAATTTTCTTTTTTTCTCCTCCAATTGCAATTCCTTTGATGTTGACTCCTTTCCAGCGTGTTTGTAAGTCCTTCTTTTCTGTTTTGGCCTTCAGTGGGGATCAATTTTGGCAAG
This sequence comes from Artemisiospiza belli, assembly GCA_021963965.1. Classification (NCBI taxonomy): domain Eukaryota; kingdom Metazoa; phylum Chordata; class Aves; order Passeriformes; family Passerellidae; genus Artemisiospiza; species Artemisiospiza belli. Next base: position 417,493 of record JAKDEW010000216.1, on the reverse strand, counting down.
CTTTGCTGCAAGTGCCTGCCCTTGGTGGCATATGGCCTGCCTGCATTTTGATGGCTTTGATTTTGACTTTGGGAAAGATTTTTTATTTTTTTTTTCTTTTTTGTTTTAAGTATTCATGCCATGTCCCTCATATCTTGCCCCCTAAGTTGTGTCTTCCTCCTTGACTTTTTCCCCAGCTTTTGCAACATCTGTGAGCTTAGTTTTGGCATATTTTGGTCCTTTGCACTGCGCCGGATATAAACCCAGGCCATTTTCTTAGAGTCACTAAATTTCCCAAATTCTCTTTTTTTCTCCTCCAATTGCAATTCCTTTGATGTTGACTCCATTCCAGCGTGTTTGTAGGTCCTTCTTTTCTGTTTTGGCCTTCAGTGGGGATCAATTTTGGCAAGCTTTGCTGCATGTGCCTGCCCTTGGTGGCGTATGGCCTGCCTGCATTTTGATGGCTTTGACTTTGGGAAAGATTTTTTTTATTTTTTTTCTCTTTTGTTTTAGGTATTCATGCCATGTCCTTTATATCTTGCCCCCTAAGTTGTGTCGTCCTCCTTGACTTATTCCCCTGCTTTTGCAACATCTGTGAGCTTAGTTTTGGCACCTTTTGGTCCTTTGCACTGCACCTGATAAAACCCCGGGCCATTTTCTTAGAGTCACTAAATTTCCCAAATATTCTTTTTTTCTCCTCCAATTGCAATTCCTTTGATGTTGTCTCCATTCCAGCGTGTTTGCAAGTCCTTCTTTTCTGTTTTGGCCTTCAGTGGCGATCAATTTTGGCAAGCTTTGCTGCATGTGCCTGCCCTTGGTGGCGTATGGCCTGCCTGCATTTTGATGGCTTTGACTTTGGGAAAGATTTTTTCTTTTTTTTTTTTTTATCATTATTTTAAGTATTCATGCCATGTCCCTCATATCTTGCCCCCTAAGTTGTGTCTTCCTCCTTGACTTTTTCCCCTGCTTTTGCAACATCTGTGAGCTTAGTTTTGGCACCTTTTGGTCCTTTGCAATGCAGCTGATTTCCTCTCAGCCTATTTTTTGTAGAGACTAAAATTCCCGATTTTCTGCTTTTTTCAATTGCATTTCATTTGAACCTATCTCCTTTCCAGAGTGTTTGTAAGCCTTTCTTTTGGGATTCGCAAGATTCCTTTTCCCTTCCCGAAAGGATATTACATTTCCTTTCGGGAAGTGAAAAGGAATCTTGCGATTTCAATGGGGACCAATAGAGGAATCTTTGGTGCATGTCCCTGCACTTGATGGCAGGCCATGCCTTTGATGGCTTTGACTTTGGGAAAGATTTTTTTCTTTTTTTGGTTGTTTTCTGAAGTGTTCATGCCATGTCCCTCATATCTTGCCCCCTAAGTTGTGTCTTCCTCCTTGACATTTTCCCCTGCTTTTGCAACATCTGTGAGCTTAGTTTTGGCACCTTTTGGTCCTTTGCACTGCACCAGATAAAACCCCAGGCAACTTTCTAAGAGTCACTAAATTTCCCAAATTTTCATTTTTTCTCCTCCAATTGCAATTCCTTTGATGTTGACTCCTTTCCAGCGTGTTTGTAGGTCCTTCTTTTCTGTTTTGGCCTTCAGTGGGGATCAATTTTGACAAGCTTTGCTGCATGTGCCTGCCCTTGGTGGCGTATGGCCTGCCTGCATTTTGATGGCTTTGACTTTGGGAAAGATTTTTTATTTTTTTTTTTTTATTATTATTTTAAGTATTCATGCCATGTCCCTCATATCTTGCTCCCTAAGTTGTGTCTTCCTCCTTGACTTATTCCCCTGCTTTTGCAACATTTGTGAGCCTAGGTTTGGCACCTTTTGGTCCTTTGCAATGCAGCTGATTTCCTCACAGCCTATTTTTTGAAGAGACTAAAATTCCCAATTTTCTGCTTTTTTCAATTGCATTTCATTTGAACCTATCTCTTTTCCAGAGTGTTTGTAAGCCTTTCTTTTGGGATTCGCAAGATTCCTTTCCCCTTCCTGAAAGGAAATTTCATTTCCTTTCGGGAAGGGAAAAGGAATCTTGCGATTACAATGGGGACCAATAGAGGAATCTTTGGTGCATGTCCCTGCACTTGATGGCAGTCCATGCCTTTGATGGCTTTGACTTTGGGAAAGATTTTTTTCTTTTTTTGGTTGTTTTCTAAAGTGTTCATGCCATGTCCCTCATATCTTGCCCCCTAAGTTGTGTCTTCCTCCTTGACTTTTTCCCCTGCTTTTGCAACATCTGTGAGCTTAGATTTGGCACCTTTTGGTCCTTTGCAATGCAGCTGATTTCCTCTCAGCCTATTTTTTGTAGAGACTAAAATTCCCGATTTTCTGCTTTTTTCAATTGCATTTCATTTGAACCTATCTCCTTTCCAGAGTGTTTGTAAGCCTTCCTTTTGGGATTCGCAAGATTCCTTTTCCCTTCCCGAAAGGAAATTTCATTTCCTTTCCGGAAGTGAAAAGGAATCTTGCGATTTCAATGGGGACCAATAGAGGAATCTTTGGTGCATGTCCCTGCACTTGATGGCAGGCCATGCCTTTGATGGCTTTGACTTTGGGATAGATTTTTTTCTTTTTTTGATTGTTTTCTGAAGTGTTCATGCCATGTCCCTCATATCTTGCCCCCTAAGTTGTGTCTTCCTCCATGACTTTTTCCCCTGCTTTTGCAACATCTGTGAGCTTAGTTTTGGTAACATTTGGACCTTTGCACTGCACAAGATAAAACCCCAGGCAACTTTCTAAGAGTCACTAAATTTCCCAAATTTTCTTTTTTTCTCCTCCAATTGCAATTCCTTTGATGTTGACTCCTTTCCAGCGTGTTTGTAGGTCCTTCTTTTCTGTTTTGGCCTTCAGTGGGGATCAATTTTGGCAAGCTTTGCTGCATGTGCCTGCCCTTGGTGGCGTATGGCCTGCCTGCATTTTGATAGCTTTGACTTTGGGAAAGATTTTTTCTAATTTTTTTTTTGTTGTTTGTTTTAAGTATTCATGCCATCTCCTTCATATCTTGCCCCCTAAGTTGTGTCTTCCTCCTTGACTTTTTCCCCTGCTTTTGCAACATCTGTGAGCTTAGTTTTGGCACCTTTTGGTCCATTGCACTGCACCTGATAAAACCCCGGGCCATTTTCTTAGAGTCATTAAATTTCCCAAATTTTCTTTTTTTCTCCTCCAATTGCAATTCCTTTGATGTTGTCTCCATTCCAGCGGGTTTGCAAGTCCTTCTTTTCTGTTTTGGCCTTCAGTGGGGATCAATTTTGGCAAGCTTTTCTGCATGTGCCTGCCCTTGGTGGCGTATGGCCTGCCTTCATTTTGATGGCTTTAACTTGGGAAAGATTTTTTCTTTTTTTCTTTTGTTTTGTTTTAAGTATTCATGCCATGTCCCTCATATCTTGCCCACTAAGTTGTGTCTTCCTCCTTGACTTTTTCCCCTGCTTTTGCAACATCTGTGAGCTGAGTTTTGGCATCTTTTGGTCGTTTGCACTGCACCTGCTAAAACCCCAGGCCACTTTCTAAGAGGCATTAAATTTCCCAAATTTTCTTTTTTTCTCCTCCAATTGCAATTCCTTTGATGGTGTCTCCATTCCAGCGTGTTTGTAGGTCCTTCTTTTCTGTTTTGGCCTTCAGTGGGGATCAATTTTGGCAAGCTTTGCTGCAAGGGCCTGCCCTTGGTGGCGTATGGCCTGCCTGCATTTTGATGGCTTTTACTTTGGGAAAGATTCTTTAATTTTTATTTCTTTTTTGTTTCAAGTATTCATGCCATGTCCCTCATATCTTGCCCCCTAAGTTGTGCCTTCCTCCTTGACTTTTTCCCCTGCTTTTGCAACATCTGTGAGCTTAGTTTTGGCATCTTTTGGTCCTTTGCACTGCACCTGATAAAACCCCAGGCCACTTCTTAGTGTCATTAAATTTCCCAAATTTTCTTTTTTTCTCCTCCTATTGCAATTCCTTTGATGTTGACTCCTTTCCAGCGTGTTTGTAAGTCCTTCTTTTCTGTTTTGGCCTTCAGTGGGGATCAATTTTGGCAAGCTTTGCTGCAAGTGCCTGCCCTTGGTGGCGTATGGCCTGCCTGCATTTTGATGGCTTTGACTTTGGGAAAGATTTTTTATTTTTTTTTTTTTTTTGTTTTAAGTATTCATGCCATGTCCCTCATATCTTGCCCCCTAAGTTGTGTCTTCCTCCTTGACTCTTTCCCCTGCTTTTGCAACATCTGTGACCTTAGTTTTGGCACCTTTTGGTCCTTTGCAATGCAGCTGATTTCCTAACAGCCTATTTTTTGAAGAGTCTAATGTTCCCAATTTTCTGCTTTTTTCAATTGCATTTCATTTGAAACTATCTCCTTTCCAGAGTGTTTGTAAGCCTTTCTTTTGGGATCCGCAAGATTCCTTTTCCCTTCCCGAAAGGAAATTTCATCTCCTTTCGGGAAGGGAAAAGGAATCTTGCGATTTCAATGGGGACCAATAGAGGAATCTTTGGTGCATGTCCCTGCACTTGATGGCAGGCCATGCCTTTTGATGGCTTTGACTTTGGGAAAGATTTTTTTCTTTTTTTGGTTGTTTTCTGAAGTGTTCATGCCATGTCCCTCATATCTTGCCCCCCAAGTTGTGTCTTCCTCCTTGACTTTTTCCCCTGCTTTTGCAACACCTGTGAGCTTAGTTTTGGCATCTTTTGGTCCTTTGCACTGCACCTGATATAAACCCAGGCCATTTTCTCAGACTCACTAAATTTCCAAAATTTTCTTTTTTTCTCCTCCAATTGCAATTCCTTTGATGCTGTCTCATTTCCAGCGTGTTTGTAGGTCCTTCTTTTCTGTTTTGGCCTTCAGTGGGGATCAATTTTGGCAAGCTTTGCTGCAAGGGCCTGCCCTTGGTGGCGTATGGCCTGCCTGCATTTTGATGGCTTTTACTTTGGGAAAGATTCTTTAATTTTTTTTTCTTTTTTGTTTCAAGTATTCATGCCATGTCCCTCATATCTTGCCCCCTAAGTTGTGCCTTCCTCCTTGACTTTTTCCCCTGCTTTTGCAACATCTGTGAGCTTAGTTTTGGCATCTTTTGGTCCTTTGCACTGCACCTGATAAAACCCCAGGCCACTTCTTAGTGTCATTAAATTTCCCAAATTTTCTTTTTTTCTCCTCCTATTGCAATTCCTTTGATGTTGACTCCTTTCCAGCGTGTTTGCAAGTCCTTCTTTTCTGTTTTGGCCTTCAGTGGGGATCAATTTTGGCAAGCTTTGCTGCATGTGCCTGCCCTTGGTGGCGTATGGCCTGCCTGCATTTTGATGGCTTTGACTTTGGGAAAGATTTTTTATATTTTTTTTCTTTTTTGTTTTAAGTATTCATGCCATGTCCCTCATATCTTGCCCCCTAAGTTGTGTCTTCCTCCTTGACTCTTTCCCCTGCTTTTGCAACATCTGTGACCTTAGTTTTGGCACCTTTTGGTCCTTTGCAATGCAGCTGATTTCCTAACAGCCTATTTTTTGAAGAGTCTAATGTTCCCAATTTTCTGCTTTTTTCAATTGCATTTCATTTGAAACTATCTCCTTTCCAGAGTGTTTGTAAGCCTTTCTTTTGGGATCCGCAAGATTCCTTTTCCCTTCCCGAAAGGAAATTTCATCTCCTTTCGGGAAGGGAAAAGGAATCTTGCGATTTCAATGGGGACCAATAGAGGAATCTTTGGTGCATGTCCCTGCACTTGATGGCAGGCCATGCCTTTTGATGGCTTTGACTTTGGGAAAGATTTTTTTCTTTTTTTGGTTGTTTTCTGAAGTGTTCATGCCATGTCCCTCATATCTTGCCCCCCAAGTTGTGTCTTCCTCCTTGACTTTTTCCCCTGCTTTTGCAACACCTGTGAGCTTAGTTTTGGCATCTTTTGGTCCTTTGCACTGCACCTGATATAAACCCAGGCCATTTTCTCAGACTCACTAAATTTCCAAAATTTTCTTTTTTTCTCCTCCAATTGCAATTCCTTTGATGCTGTCTCATTTCCAGCGTGTTTGTAGGTCCTTCTTTTCTGTTTTGGCCTTCAGTGGGGATCAATTTTGGCAAGCTTTGCTGCAAGGGCCTGCCCTTGGTGGCGTATGGCCTGCCTGCATTTTGATGGCTTTTACTTTGGGAAAGATTCTTTAATTTTTTTTTCTTTTTTGTTTCAAGTATTCATGCCATGTCCCTCATATCTTGCCCCCTAAGTTGTGCCTTCCTCCTTGACTTTTTCCCCTGCTTTTGCAACATCTGTGAGCTTAGTTTTGGCATCTTTTGGTCCTTTGCACTGCACCTGATAAAACCCCAGGCCACTTCTTAGTGTCATTAAATTTCCCAAATTTTCTTTTTTTCTCCTCCTATTGCAATTCCTTTGATGTTGACTCCTTTCCAGCGTGTTTGCAAGTCCTTCTTTTCTGTTTTGGCCTTCAGTGGGGATCAATTTTGGCAAGCTTTGCTGCATGTGCCTGCCCTTGGTGGCGTATGGCCTGCCTGCATTTTGATGGCTTTGACTTTGGGAAAGATTTTTTATATTTTTTTTCTTTTTTGTTTTAAGTATTCATGCCATGTCCCTCATATCTTGCCCCCTAAGTTGTGTCTTCCTCCTTGACTCTTTCCCCTGCTTTTGCAACATCTGTGACCTTAGTTTTGGCACCTTTTGGTCCTTTGCAATGCAGCTGATTTCCTAACAGCCTATTTTTTGAAGAGTCTAATGTTCCCAATTTTCTGCTTTTTTCAATTGCATTTCATTTGAAACTATCTCCTTTCCAGAGTGTTTGTAAGCCTTTCTTTTGGGATTCGCAAGATTCCTTTTCCCTTCCCGAAAGGAAATTTCATTTCCTTTCCGGAAGGGAAAAGGAATCTTGCGATTTCAATGGGGACCAATAGAGGAATCTTTGGTGCATGTCCCTGCACTTGATGGCAGGCCATGCCTTTTGATGGCTTTGACTTTGGGAAAGATTTTTTTCTTTTTTTGGTTGTTTTCTGAAGTGTTCATGCCATGTCCCTCATATCTTGCCCCCTAAGTTGTGTCTTCCTCCTTGACTTTTTCCCCAGCTTTTGCATCATCTGTGAGCTTAGTTTTGGCACCTTTGGTCCTTTGCACTGCACATGATATACTGCCAGGCCATTTTCTCAGAGTCACTAAATTTCCCAAATTTTCTTTTTTTCTCCTCCAATTGCAAATCCTTTGATGTTGTCTCCATTCCAGCGTGTTTGTAGGTCTCTCTTTTCTCTTTTGGCCTTCAGTGCGGATCAATTTTGGCAAGCTTTGCTGCATGTGCCTGCACTTGCTGGCCTATGGCCTGCCTGCATTTTGATGGCTTTGACTTTGGGAAAGATTTTTTAGTTTTTTTTTTTTTAATATTTTAAGTATTCATGCCATGTCCCTCATATCTTGCCCCCTAAGTTCTGTCTTCCTCCTTGACTTATTCCCCTGCTTTTGCAACATCTGTGAGCTTAGTTTTGGCATATTTTGGTCCTTTGCACTGCGCCGGATAAAAACCCAGGCCATTTTCTTAGAGTCACTAAATTTCCCAAATTTTCTTTTTTTCTCCTCCAATTGCAATTCCTTTGATGTTGACTCCTTTCCAGCGTATCTTTTCTGTTTTGGCCTTCAGTGGGGATCAATTTTGGCAAGCTTTGCTGCATGTGCCTGCCCTTGGTGGCGTATGGCCTGCCTGCATTTTGATGGCTTTGACTTTGGGAAAGATTTTTTTTATTTTTTTTTCTTTTTTGTTTTAGGTATTCATGCCATGTCCTTCATATCTTGCCCCCTAAGTTGTGTCTTCCTCCTTGACTTTTTCCCCTGCTTTTGCAACATCTGTGAGCTTAGTTTTGGCACCTTTTGGTCCTTTGCACTGCACCTGATAAAACGCCGGGCCATTTTCTTAGAGTCACTAAATTTCCTAAATATTCTTTTTTTCTCCTCCAATTGCAATTCCTTTGATGTTGTCTCCATTCCAGCGGGTTTGCAAGTCCTTCTTTTCTGTTTTGGCCTTCAGTGGGGATCAATTTTGGCAAGCTTTGCTGCATGTGCCTGCACTTGCTGGCCTATGGCCTGCCTGCATTTTGATGGCTTTGACTTTGGGAAAGTTTTTTTTTTTTTTTTTTCTTTTTTGTTTTAAGTATTCATGCCATGTCCCTCATATCTTGCTCCCTAAGTTGTGTCTTCCTCCTTTATTTTTCCCCTGCTTTTGCAACATCTGTGAGCTTAGTTTTGGCACCTTTTGGTCCTTTGCACTGCACCTGCTAAAACCCCAGGCCAGTTTCTTAGAGTCATTAAATTTCCCAAATTTTCTTTTTTTTCTCCTCCAATTGCAATTCCTTTGATGTTGACTCCTTTCCAGCGTGTTTGCAAGTCCTTCTTTTCTGTTTTGGCCTTCAGTGGGGATCAATTTTGGCAAGCTTTGCTGCATGTGCCTGCCCTTGGTGGCGTATGGCCTGCCTGCATTTTGATGGCTTTGACTTTGGGAAAGATTTTTTCTTTTTTTTTTTTTTATCATTATTTTAAGTATTCATGCCATGTCCCTCATATCTTGCCCCCTAAGTTGTGTCTTCCTCCTTGATTTTTTCCCCTGCTTTTGCAACATCTGTGAGCTTAGTTTTGGCACCTTTTGGTCCTTTGCAATGCAGCTGATTTCCTCTCAGCCTATTTTTTGTAGAGACTAAAATTCCCGATTTTCTGCTTTTTTCAATTGCATTTCATTTGAACCTATCTCCTTTCCAGAGTGTTTGTAAGCCTTTCTTTTGGGATTCGCAAGATTCCTTTTCCCTTCCCGAAAGGATATTACATTTCCTTTCGGGAAGTGAAAAGGAATCTTGCGATTTCAATGGGGACCAATAGAGGAATCATTGGTGCATGTCCCTGCACTTGATGGCAGGCCATGCCTTTGATGGCTTTGACTTTGGGAAGATTTTTTTCTTTTTTTGGTTGTTTTCTGAAGTGTTCATGCCATGTCCCTCATATCTTGCCCCCTAAGTTGTGTCTTCCTCCTTGACTTTTTCCCCTGCTTTTGCAACATCTGTGAGCTTAGTTTTGGCACCTTTTGGTCCTTTGCACTGCACCAGATAAAACCCCCAGGCAACTTTCTAAGAGTCACTAAATTTCCCAAATTTTCATTTTTTCTCCTCCAATTGCAATTCCTTTGATGTTGACTCCTTTCCAGCGTGTTTGTAGGTCCTTCTTTTCTGTTTTGGCCTTCAGTGGGGGATCAATTTTGACAAGATTTGCTGCATGTTCCTGCCCTTGGTGGCGTATGGCCTGCCTGCAATTTTGATGGCTTTGACTTTGGGAAAGATTTTTTATTTTTTTTTTTTTTTATTATTATTTTAAGTATTCATGCCATGTCCCTCATATCTTGCCCCCTAAGTTGTGTCTTCCTCCTTGACTTATTCCCCTGCTTTTGCAAACTTTGTGAGACTAGGTTTGGCACCTTTTGGTCCTTTGCAATGCAGCTGATTTCCTCACAGCCTATTTTTTGAAGAGACTAAAATTCCAGTTTTCTGCTTTTTTCAATTGCATTTCATTTGAACCAATCTCCTTTCCAGAGTGTTTGTAAGCCTTTCTTTTGGGATTCGCAAGATTCCTTTCCCCTTCCTGAAAGGAAATTTCATTTCCTTTCGGGAAGGGAAAAGGAATCTTGCGATTACAATGGGGACCAATAGAGGAATCTTTGGTGCATGTCCCTGCACTTGATGGCAGTCCATGCCTTTGATGGCTTTGACTTTGGGAAAGATTTTTTTCTTTTTTTGGTTGTTTTCTGAAGTGTTCATGCCATGTCCCTCATATCTTGCCCCCTAAGTTGTGTCTTCCTCCTTGACTTTTTCCCCTGCTTTTGCAACATCTGTGAGCTTAGTTTTGGCACCTTTTGGTCTTTTGCAATGCAGCTGATTTCCTCTCAGCCTATTTTTTGTAGAGACAAAAATTCCCGATTTTCTGCTTTTTTCAATTGCATTTCATTTGAACCTATCTCTTTTCCAGAGTGTTTGCAAGCCTTCCTTTTGGGATTCGCAAGATTCCTTTTCCCTTCCCGAAAGGAAATTTCATTTCCTTTCGGGAAGTGAAAAAGGAATCTTGCGATTTCAATGGGGACCAATAGAGGAATCTTTGGTGCATGTCCCTGCACTTGATGGCTGGCCATGCCTTTGATGGCTTTGACTTTGGGAAAGATTTTTTTCTTTTTTTGATTGTTTTCTGAAGTGTTCATAGCCATGTCCCTCATATCTTGCCCCCTAAGTTGTGTCTTCCTCCATGACTTTTTCCCCTGCTTTTGCAACATCTGTGAGCTTAGTTTTGGCATCTTTTGGTCGTTTGCACTGCACCTGCTAAAACCCCAGGCCACTTTCTAAGAGACATTAAATTTCCCAAATTTTCTTTATTTCTCCTCCAATTGCAATTCCTTTGATGGTGTCTCCATTCCAGCGTGTTTGTAGGTCCTTCTTTTCTGTTTTGGCCTTCAGTGGGGATCAATTTTGGCAAGCTTTGCTGCAGGGGCCTGCCCTTGGTGGCGTATGGCCTGCCTGCATTTTGATGGCTTTGACTTTGGGAAAGATTCCTTTATTTTTTTTTTCTTTTTTGTTTCAAGTATTCATGCCATGTCCCCTCATATCTTGCCCCCCTAAGTTGTGCCTTCTTCCTTGACTTTTTCCCCTGCTTTTGCAACATCTGTGAGCTTAGTTTTGGCATCTTTTGGTCATTTGCCACTGCACCTGATAAAACCCCAGGCCACTTCTTAGTGTTATTAAATTTTCCCAAATTTTCTTTTTTTCTCCTCCAATTGCAATTCCTTTGATGTTGACTCCTTTCAGCGTGTTTGTAAGTCCTTCTTTTCTGTTTTGGCCTTCAGTGGGGATCAATTTTGGCAAGCTTTGCTGCAAGTGCCTGCCCTTGGTGGCGTATGGCCTGCCTGCATTTTGATGGCTTTGACTTTGGGAAAGATTTTTTTTTTTTTTTTTTCTTTTTTGTTTTAAGTATTCATGCCATGTCCCTCATATCTTGCCCCCTAAGTTGTGTCTTCCTCCTTGACTCTTTCCCCTGCTTTTGCAACATCTGTGACCTTAGTTTTGGCACCTTTTGGTCCTTTGCAATGCAGCTGATTTCCTCACAGCCTATTTTTTGAAGAGTCTAATGTTCCCGATTTTCTGCTTTTTTCAATTGCATTTCATTTCAACCTATCTCCTTTCCAGAGTGTTTGTAAGCCTTTCTTTTGGGATTCGCAAGATTCCTTTTCCCTTCCTGAAAGGAAATTTCATTTCCTTTCGGGAAGGGAAAAGGAATCTTGCGATTTCAATGGGGACCAATACAGGGATCTTTGGTGCATGTCCCTGCACTTGATGGCAGGCCATGCCTTTTGATGGCTTTGACTTTGGGAAAGATTTTTTTCTTTTTTTGGTTGTTTTCTGAAGTGTTCATGCCATGTCCCTCATATCTTGCCCCCTAAGTTGTGTCTTCCTCCTTGACTTTTTCCCCTGCTTTTGCAACATTTGTGAGCTTAGTTTTGGCACCTTTTGGTCCTTTGCAATGCACCTGACATAAACCCAGGCCATTTTCTTTGAGTCAATAAATTTCCAAAATTTTCTTTTTTTCTCCTCCATTTGAGATTCCTTTGATGTTGTCTCCATTCCAGCGTGTTTGTAGGTCCTTCTTTTCTGTTTTGCCTGCAGTGGGGAACAATTTTGGCAAGCTTTGCTGCATGTGCCTGCACTTGGTGGCATATGGCCTGCCTGCATTTTGATGGCTTTGACTTTGGGAAAGATTTTTACTATTTTTTTTTTGTTTGTTTGTTTTAAGTATTCATGCCATGTCCTTCATATCTTGCCCCCTAAGTTCTGTCTTCCTCCTTGACTTTTTCCCCTGCTTTTGCAACATCTGTGAGCTTAGTTTTGGCACCTTTTGGTCCTTTGCAATGCAGCTGATTTCCTCACAGCCTATTTTTTGTAGAGACAAAAATTCCCGATTTTCTGCTTTTATCAATTGCATTTCATTTGAACCTATCTCCTTTCCAGAGTGTTTGTAAGCCTTTCTTTTGGGATTCGCAAGAGTCCTTTTCCCTTCCCGGAAAGAAATTTCATTTCCTTTCGGGAAGGGAAAAGGAATCTTGCGATTTCAATGGGGACCAATAGAGGAATCTTTGGTGCATGTCCCTGCACTTGATGGCAGGCCATGCCTTTTGATGGTTTTGACTTTGGGAAAGATTTTTTTCCTTTTTTTGGTTTTTTTCTGAAGTGTTCATGCCATGTCCCTCATATCTTGCCCCCTAAGTTATGTCTTCCTCCTTGACTTTTTCCCCTGCTTTTGCAACATCTGTGAGCTTAGTTTTGGCATCTTTCGGTCCTTTGCACTGCGCCTGATAAAACCCCGGGCCATTTTCTAAGAGTCACTAAATTTCCCAAATTTTCTTTTTTTCTCCTCCAATTGCAATTCCTTAGATGTTGTCTGCATTCCAGCGTGTTTGTAGGTCCTTCTTTTCTGTTTTGCCTTCAGTGGGGATCAATTTTGGCAAGCTTTGCTGCATGTGCCTGCCCTTGGTGGCGTATGAGCTGCCTGCATTTTGATGGCTTTAACTTGGGAAAGATTTTTTCTTTTTTTTTTTTTTTTTTTTGTTTTAAGTATTCATGCCATGTTTCTCATATCTTGCCCCCTAAGCTGTGTCTTCCTCCTTGACTTTTTCCCCTGCTTTTGCAACATCTGTGAGCTTAGTTTTGACATCTTTTTATTACAGCGCCTGAGTGGGTCGCTGGTGGTGAGAGAGAGACGGGAATCTTGTTTCTTGATCAGAAGGCTGGATTTATTGATATATAATATATAATACATTATGACTATACTAAATAGAATAAGGAGAGAGATTTGCAGAGCTGCTAAGCTAAGCTAAGAATAGATAGAAAGAATCCATAACAAAGTTGTGTCCAGGGACTCAGTCCCCTAACTTGCACTGGTGATTGGTCCTTAATTATAAACATAGAAAATGAGCCAATCAAGGTGAATTCCTATTGCATTCCAGAGCAGCTGATAATAATTGTTTACCTTCCCTTCTGAGGCCTCTGCCTTCCAGAAGACACAGAAATCTGAAAGAAAGGATTTCTGTAGAAAAATGTCTGCGACATCTCACCTTTTTAAATTGTATAAAATAAAAGAAAAATGCTGATGTGGAATGAACAGGAAATTTCTTCACCTGTAAAATATAGAATACTAACAAATCACTAAAACAATCCTACAATCTAAGAAAATGCAAAAAACAATGCAAAGAGAATTCAAGTCCATGCAGCTGAGTTTCAGGAACAGTCCATGAGCTGAAGTTGTTTCCCTTGGAATATCTGAGAGTCCTTTTTGGTCCTGAAACAGACTTCTGCAAAAGAGTTCCATCAATAGTTATCAAAAAACCATTGACAGTCTTACAACAATTTCAAACAATTTGAACAACTTTGGAATGTCCTTTTCTGGCCCTTCAATTCAATGCTTCATAGCTGCTGCCCGCTATTTTCAATCTTTTTTATTTAATTTAAATTTTTTTTTTTTTTTTTTTTTTTTTTGATCGAAAAGCAAAAGAGTAGCAGCCGAGCAGAGCAGTGCCAGAGAAGGAAAGGCCCTGGGGGCCCTGGCCCATGCTGGACCAGGAACCCCAAAACTGGCTCACAAAGGGGGACCAGGACCGGTAGGAGAAACCAGAATCCCTAAAAACACAAGGAGGCCACGCAGTGGGCCCGGCCCAGGAACTTCCTGAGCCAAACAGCCCAGGCCAAACCCATGACACAGGCTCTGCATTCCCGCAGGCCTGAACCCTGCTGCCAGTACAATGGCAGCACGGGCAGTGAGATGCTTCCTTTCCCCAAAACCACTGAGGCATGCCAGCAGCAGGGAAATAGAAGCCTTCCCCAGAAATCCCATCTGGGGTCTGGAGATATTTGTTCCCCACAGCAAACCAGCTATGGTCTCCTCCAACTGTGCCCTCTTCCCCTGCACTGCATTGGGTTTGCCTCTCATCCGCCCCATGGCTTCATCATCCACACCCTCTCCGGGCTGGGAACCAAAGGCAGAACTTTCGGCAGAACCCACCTGCCCCTCGCCACTAGGGCATAAGAGGGGCGGCAGAGATGGCAGCCGCCATGGCACAGCAACCGACCAAACACCACCTCCCAAACCGCCGATCCTAAAAACTGGCAGCCGGACTGCCGCAAGAGTCAGCTGTCTGGCAGCCCCCGCTCCACGGAAGGAGAGACCGACACCCTCTTCCCCTGTCCCAGCTCCCCCAGCAGGAGCAGCCCCGGGACAACCCAAAACGCTCGGGCGGGAAATCACGCTGGGTGTAGGCGCAGCCGCGGGCTGCTCCGAGAGTCCCGCGGGCTCAACGCCGTTTTCAGCCCCATCCTGAACAGGAACTGTCTCGGCTTGAGGCGGCGGGGTACGCGCGGGAACACGCTGTTGCTGCGTCCCTTGGCTCTGCAAGCGGCAGCAGGCACGGCACGGGCAACAGTGGAGGCGGGAGAAGCGGCGGGGCATTGTCGCTGCTTAGCAACAGGTCAATCGGCAGTGCTGTCTCTTCAGTCTCGGACACAGGCGCTGGCTTGAGCGGCCACTCCCATCCCCCCGGAGAGAGAGAAGGGGGGGAAGGAGAAAACTCCATCTGAGCATGCTCCGGAGCAAGAGTAAAAAAAACTTCTTCTCGCCGAGAAGTTTCAGCCCCCCCCCGCCGCGAAGCAGGGGGGGGTGGGAAGCAGAATGTCCTCCCCCACTGCTTCTTCTGGCAGGGCCGGTGGAAACGGAGCCTGGCCATAACAATTAGAAATCCATTGAAAAGACGCTGCTCTGCGTTTCAGAACTGGGAAAAGCTTTATAAATGCTGGGTAGATAGAAGGCAGGACACGTCCCTGGCTCCAGACGAACTGGAAAATGGAGTCCATGCACTCCCAGACAAAAGCATCTAAAGCATACAGGACATCAGTAAAGAACCCAAAAAGTTTTGCCCATCTAAAGAACCCATAGAGATCTGTTTCTGACAAAAAAAACCCATCTTCTCTAGACCAGTGTTTCCAGAGGGCAATAAGTTTTTCCTCTGCAGGGGAGAATTGAATCTCTTCTGGCAAGGCGTGTGTCTGCCATACAAACAGCCACAGACTACGAAGGACTGATTCATCAGGGATAGAAAAGCCCACAGTACCTTTTGAAAGAGTCCAGCTTGCTCTGGCCAGCTCCACAGGTCTGCTGCTCTTTTCCATCATCTTTCCTGATGGTTTTCCAGAAGAAGGTCCTTTTTCGTGGTCAGCCTTGGCTGTGAACTCTGTCCAAATCAGGATCTTCAGTTCTTCAGCTCCTGGCTTGAATCCACTTTCTGTGGTCACTTCAAAGCAACTATCAAATGCTACACATACAGGATTTTTACCCAGTGCAGCAATTTTGCTCCTCTGGTCTTATCAAATTAATCTTTGCTCTTACACGAGGGGTCACCAGATATTACAGCGCCTGAGTGGGTCGCTGGTGGTGAGAGAGAGACGGGAATCTTGTTTCTTGATCAGAAGGCTGGATTTATTGATATATAATATATAATACATTATGACTATACTAAATAGAATAAGGAGAGAGATTTGCAGAGCTGCTAAGCTAAGCTAAGAATAGATAGAAAGAATCCATAACAAAGTTGTGTCCAGGGACTCAGTCCCCTAACTTGCACTGGTGATTGGTCCTTAATTATAAACATAGAAAATGAGCCAATCAAGGTGAATTCCTATTGCATTCCAGAGCAGCTGATAATAATTGTTTACCTTCCCTTCTGAGGCCTCTGCCTTCCAGAAGACACAGAAATCTGAAAGAAAGGATTTCTGTAGAAAAATGTCTGCGACATCTTTTGGTCCTTTGCAGTGCACCTGATAAAACCCCAGGCCATTTTCTAAGAGACATTAAATTTCCCAAATTTTCTTTTTTCTCCTCCAATTGCAATTCCTTTGATGGTGTCTCCATTCCAGCGTGTTTGTAGGTCCTTCTTTTCTGTTTTGGCCTTCAGTGGGGATCAATTTTGGCAAGCTTTGCTGCAAGTGCCTGCCCTTGGTGGCGTATGGCCTGCCTGCATTTTGATGGCTTTGACTTTGGGAAAGATTTTTTATTTTTTTTTTCTTTTTTGTTTTAGGTATTCATGCCATGTCCCTCATATCTTGCCCCCTAAGTTGTGTCTTCCTCCTTGACTTTTTCCCCTGCTTTTGCAACATCTGTGAGCTTAGTTTTGGCATCTTTTGGTCATTTGCACTGCACCTGCTAAAACCCCAGGCCACTTTCTAAGAGAAATTAAATTTCCCAAATTTTCTTTTTTTCTGCTCCAATTGCAATTCCTTTGATGGTGTCTCCATTCCAGCGTGTTTGTAGGTCCTTCTTTTCTGTTTTGGCCTTCAGTGGGGATCAATTTTGGCAAGCTTTGCTGCAAGTGCCTGCCCTTGGTTGCGTATGGCCTGCCTGCATTTTGATGGCTTTGACTTTGGGAAAGATTTTTTATTTTTTTTTTCTTTTTTGTTTTAGGTATTCATGCCATGTCCCTCATATCTTGCCCCCTAAGTTGTGTCTTCCTCCTTGACTTTTTCCCCTGCTTTTGCAACATCTGTGACCTTAGATTTGGCACCTTTTGGTCCTTTGCAATGCAGCTGATTTCCTCACAGCCTATTTTTTGAAGAGTCTAATATTCCCGATTTTCTGCTTTTTTCAATTGCATTTCATTTGAACCTATCTCCTTTCCAGAGTGTTTGTAAGCCTTTCTTTTGGGATTCGCAAGATTCCTTTTCCCTTCCCGAAAGGAAATTTCATTTCCTTTCCGGAAGGGAAAAGGAATCTTGCGATTTCAATGGGGACCAATAGAGGAATCTTTGGTGCATGTCCCTGCACTTGATGGCAGGCCATGCCTTTTGATGGCTTTGACTTTGGGAAAGATTTTTTTCTTTTTTTGGTTGTTTTCTGAAGTGTTCATGCCATGTCCCTCATATCTTGCCCCCCAAGTTGTGTCTTCCTCCTTGACTTTTTCCCCTGCTTTTGCAACATCTGTGAGCTTAGTTTTGCCATCTTTTGGTCCTTTGCACTGCACATGATATATACTGCCAGGCCATTTTCTTAGAGTCACTAAATTTCCCAAATTTTATTTTTTTCTCTTCCAATTGCAATTCCTTTGATGTTGACTCCTTTCCAGCGTGTTTGTAGGTCCTTCTTTTCTGTTTTGGCTTTCAGTGGGGATCAATTTTGGCAAGCTTTGCTGCATGTGCCTTCCCTTGGTGGCGTATGGCCTGCCTGCATTTTGAAGGCTTTGACTTTGGGAGAGATTTTTTCTATTTTTTTTTTTAATATTTTAAGTATTCGTGCCATGTCCCTCATATCTTACCCCCTAAGTTGTGTCTTCCTCCTTCACTTTTTCCCCTGCTTTTGCAACATCTGTGAGCTTAGTTTTGCCACCTTTTGGTCCTTTGCACAGCACCTGATATAAACCCAGGCCATTTTCTTAGAGTCACTAAATTTCCCACATTTTCTTTTTTTCTGCTCCAATTGCAATTCCTTTGATGTTTTCTCCTTTCCAGCGTGTTTGTAAGTCCTTCTTTTCTGTTTTGGCCTTCAGTGGGGATCAATTTTGGCAAGCTTTGCTGCATGTGCCTGCACTTGCTGGCGTATGGCCTGCCTGCATTTTGATGGCTTTGACTTTGGGAAAGATTTTTTTTTTTTTTTTTTTTCTTTTAAGTATTCATGCCATGTCCCTCATATCTTGCTCCCTAATTTGTGCCTTCCTCCTTCACTTTTTCCCCTTCTTTTGCAACATCTGTGAGTTTAGTTTTGGCATCTTTTGGTCCTTTGCACTGCACCTGATATAAACCCAGGCCATTTTCTTAGAGTCACTAAATTTCCAAAATTTTCTTTTTTTCTCCTCCAATTGCAATTCCTTTGAGGTTGACTCCTTTCCAGCGTGTTTGTAAGTCCTTCTTTTCTGTTTTGGCCTTCAGTGGGGATCAATGTTGGCAAGCTTTGCTGCATGTGCCTGCCCTTGGTGGCATATGGCCTGCCTGCATTTTGATGGCTTTGACTTTGGGAAAGATTTTTTTTTTTTTTTTTTTTATTCTTTTACGTATTCATGCCATGTCCCTCATATCTTGCCCCCTAAGTTGTGTCTTCCTCCTTGACTTTTTCCCCTGCTTTTGCAACATCTGTGAGCTTAGTTTTGGCACCTTTTGGTCCTTTGCAATGCAGCTGATTTCCTCACAGCCTATTTTTTGAAGAGACTAAAATTCCAGATTTTCTGCTTTTTTCAATTGCATTTCATTTGAACCTATCTCCTTTCCAGAGTGTTTGTAAGCCTTTCTTTTGGGATTCGCAAGATTCCTTTTCCCTTCCCTAAAGGAAATTTCATTTCCTTTCGGGAAGGGAAAAGGAATCTTGCGATTTCAATGGGGACCAATAGAGGAATCTTTGGTGCATGTCCCCGCACTTGATAGCAGGCCATGCCTTTTTGATGGCTTTGACTTTGGGAAAGATTTTTTTCTTTTTTTGGTTGTTTTCTGAAGTGTTCATGCCATGTCCATCATATCTTGCCCCCTAAGTTGTGTCTTCCTCCTTGACTTTTTCCCCTGCTTTTGCAACATCTGTGAGCTTAGTTTTGGCACCTTTTGGTCCTTTGCACTGCACCTGATATAAACCCAGGCCATTTTCTTAGAGTCACTACATTTCCCAAATTTTCTTTTTTTCTGCTCCAATTGCAATTCCTTTGATGTTGTCTCCATTCCAGCGTGTTTGTAAGTCCTTCTTTTCTGTTTTGGCCTTCAGTGGGGATCAATTTTGGCAAACTTTGCTGCATGTGCCTGCCCTTGGTGGCGTATGGCCCGCCTGCATTTTGATGGCTTTGACTTTGGGAAAGAATTTTTCTTTTTTTTTTTTTTATTATTTTAAGTATTCATGCCATATCCCTCATATCTTTCCCCTAAGTTGTGTCTTCCTACTTCACTTTTTCCCCTGCTTTTGCAACATCGGTGAGCTTAGTTTTTGCATCTTTTGTCCTTTGCACTGCACCTGATATAAACCCAGGCCATTTTCTTAGAATCACTAACTTACCCAAATTTTCTTTTTTTCTGCTCCAATTGCAATTGCTTTGAGGTTGACACCTTTCCAGCGTGTTTGTAAGTCCTTCTTTTCTGTTTTGGCCTTCAGTGGGGATCAATTTTGGCAAGCTTTGCTGCATGTGCCTGCCCTTGGTGGCATATGGCCTGCCTGCATGTTGATGGCTTTGACTTTGGGAAAGATTTTTTCTTTTTTTTTTTTTATTATTTTAAGTATTCATGCCATGTCCCTCATATCTTGCCCCCTAAGTTGTGTCTTCCTCCTTGATTTTTCCCCTGCTTTTGCAACATCTGTGAGCTTAGTTTTGGCATCTTTTGGTCCTTTGCACTGCACCTGATATAAACCCTGGCCATTTTCTTAGAATCACTAACTTACCCAAATTTTCTTTTTTTCTCAGAGAAATTGAATTCCTTTCCTGTTTTCTCCATTCCAGCGTGTTTGTAAGTCCTTCTTTTCTGTTTTGGCCTTCAGTGGGGATCAATTTTGGCAAGCTTTGCTGCATGTGCCTGCCCTTGGTGGCGTATGGCCCGCCTGCATTTTGATGGCTTTGACTTTGGGAAAGAATTTTTCTTTTTTTTTTTTTTATTATTTTAAGTATTCATGCCATATCCCTCATATCTTTCCCCTAAGTTGTGTCTTCCTACTTCACTTTTTCCCCTGCTTTTGCAACATCGGTGAGCTTAGTTTTTGCATCTTTTGTCCTTTGCACTGCACCTGATATAAACCCAGGCCATTTCCTTAGAATCACTAACTTACCCAAATTTTCTTTTTTTCTGCTCCAATTGCAATTCCTTTGAGGTTGACACCTTTCCAGCGTGTTTGTAAGTCCTTCTTTTCTGTTTTGGCCTTCAGTGGGGATCAATTTTGGCAAGCTTAGCTGCATGTGCCTGCCCTTGGTGGCGTATGGCCTGCCTGCATTTTGATGGCTTTGACTTTGGGAAAGATTTTTTCTTTTTTTTTTTTTTTTGTTTAAATATTCATGCCATGTCCCTCATATCTTGCCCCCTAAGTTGTGTCTTCCTCCTTGACTTTTTCCCCTGCTTTTGCAACATCTGTGAGCTTAGTTTTTGCATCTTTTGGTCCTTTGCGCTGCACCTGATATAAATCAAGCCATTTTCTCAGACTCACTAAATTTCCAAAATTTTCTTTTTTTCTCCTCCAATTGCAATTCCTTTGATGCTGTCTCAATTCCAGCGTGTTTGTAGGTCCTTCTTTTCTGTTTTGGCCTTCAGTGGGGATCAATTTTGGCAAGCTTTGCTGCATGTGCCTGCCCTTTGTGGCATATGGCCTGCCGGCATTTTGATGGCTTTGACTTTGGGAAAGATTTTTTCTTTTTTTTTTTTTTTATTATTGTAAGTATTCATGCCATGTCCCTCATATCTTGCCCCCTAAGTTGTGTCTTCCTCCTTGACTTTTTCCCCTGCTTTTGCAACATCTGTGAGCTTAGTTTTGGCACCTTTTAGTCCTTTGCAATGCAGCTGATTTCCTCCCAGCCTATTTTTTGAAGAGACTAAAATTCCCAATTTTCTGCTTTTTTCAATTGCATTTCATTTGAACCTATCTCCTTTCCAGCGTGTTTGTAAGCCTTTCTTTTGGGATCCGCAAGATTCCTTTTCCCTTCCCGAAAGGAAATTTCATCTCCTTTCGGGAAGGGAAAAGGAATCTTGCGATTTCAATGGGGACCAATAGAGGAATCTTTGGTGCATGTCCCTGCACTTGATGGCAGGCCATGCCTTTTGATGGCTTTGACTTTGGGAAAGATTTTTTTCTTTTTTTGGTTGTTTTCTGAAGTGTTCATGCCATGTCCATCATATCTTGCCCCCCAAGTTGTGTCTTCCTCCTTGACTTTTTCCCCTGCTTTTGCAACACCTGTGAGCTTAGTTTTGGCATCTTTTGGTCCTTTGCACTGCACCTGATATAAACCCAGGCCATTTTCTCAGACTCACTAAATTTCCAAAATTTTCTTTTTTTCTCCTCCAATTGCAATTCCTTTGATGCTGTCTCATTTCCAGCGTGTTTGTAGGTCCTTCTTTTCTGTTTTGGCCTTCAGTGGGGATCAATTTTGGCAAGCTTTGCTGCATGTGCCTGCCCTTGGTGGCGTATGGCCTGCCTGCATTTTGATGGCTTTGACTTTGGGAAAGATTTTTTCTTTTTTTTTTTTTTTATTATTTTAAGTATTCATGCCATGTCCCTCATATCTTGCCCCCTAAGTTGTGTCTTCCTCCTTGACTTTTTCCCCTGCTTTTGCAACATCTGTGAGCTTAGTTTTGGCACCTTTTAGTCCTTTGCAATGCAGCTGATTTACTCACAGCCTATTTTTTGAAGAGACTAAAATTCCGGATTTTCTGCTTTTTTCAATTGCATTTCATTTGAACCTATCTCCTTTCCAGAGTGTTTGTAAGCCTTTCTTTTGGGATCCGCAAGATTCCTTTTCCCTTCCCGAAAGGAAATTTCATTTCCTTTCAGGAAGGGAAAAGGAATCTTGCGATTTCAATGGGGACCAATAGAGGAATCTTTGGTGCATGTCCCTGCACTTGATGGCAGGCCATGCCTTTTGATGGCTTTGACTTTGGGAAAGATTTTTTTCTTTTTTTGGTTGTTTTCTGAAGTGTTCATGCCATGTCCCTCATATCTTGCCCCCCAAGTTGTGTCTTCCTCCTTGACTTTTTCCCCTGCTTTTGCAACACCTGTGAGCTTAGTTTTGGCATCTTTTGGTCCTTTGCACTGCACCTGATATAAACCCAGGCCATTTTCTTAGAGTCACTACATTTCCCAAATTTTCTTTTTTTCTCCTCCAATTGCAATTCCTTTGATGTTTTCTCCATTCCAGCGTGTTTGTAAGTCCTTCTTTTGTGTTTTGGCCTTCAGTGGGGATCAATTTTGGCAAGCTTTGCTGCATGTGCCTGCCCTTGGTGGCGTATGGCCTGCCTGGCCTGCCTGCATTTTGATGGCTTTGACTTTGGGAAAGATTTTTTCTTTTTTTTTTTTTTTATTTTAAGTATTCATGCCATGTCCCTCATATCTTGCCCGCTAAGTTGCGTCATCCTCCTTGACTTTTTGTCCTGCTTTTGCAACATCTGTGAG
This sequence comes from Artemisiospiza belli, assembly GCA_021963965.1. Classification (NCBI taxonomy): domain Eukaryota; kingdom Metazoa; phylum Chordata; class Aves; order Passeriformes; family Passerellidae; genus Artemisiospiza; species Artemisiospiza belli. The sequence goes on along the minus strand of JAKDEW010000216.1, from coordinate 395,406 downwards.
CTTAGTTTTGGCATCTTTTGGTCCTTTGCAATGCACCTGATATAAACCCAGGCCATTTTTTTAGACTCAGTAATTTCCCAAATTTTCTTTTTTTCTCCTCCAATTGCAAATCCTTTGATGTTCTCTCCATTCCAGCGTGTTTGGAGGTCCTTCTTTCCTGTTTTGGCCATCAGTGGGGATCAATTTTGGCAAGCTTTGCTGCATGTTCCTGCACTTGCTGGCGTATGGCCTGCCTGCATTTCGATGGCTTTGACTTTGGGAAAGATTTTTTCTTTTTTTTTTTTTATTATTTTAAGTATTCATGCCATGTCCCTCATATCTTGCTCCCTAAGTTGTGTCTTCCTCCTTCACTTTTTCCCCTGCTTTTGCAACATCTGTGAGCTTAGTTTTGGCACCTTTTAGTCCTTTGCAATGCAGCTGATTTCCTCCCAGCCTATTTTTTGAAGAGACTAAAATTCCCAATTTTCTGCTTTTTTCAATTGCATTTCATTTGAACCTATCTCCTTTCCAGCGTGTTTGTAAGCCTTTCTTTTGGGATCCGCAAGATTCCTTTTCCCTTCCCGAAAGGAAATTTCATCTCCTTTCGGGAAGGGAAAAGGAATCTTGCGATTTCAATGGGGACCAATAGAGGAATCTTTGGTGCATGTCCCTGCACTTGATGGCAGGCCATGCCTTTTGATGGCTTTGACTTTGGGAAAGATTTTTTTCTTTTTTTGGTTGTTTTCTGAAGTGTTCATGCCATGTCCATCATATCTTGCCCCCCAAGTTGTGTCTTCCTCCTTGACTTTTTCCCCTGCTTTTGCAACACCTGTGAGCTTAGTTTTGGCATCTTTTGGTCCTTTGCACTGCACCTGATATAAACCCAGGCCATTTTCTCAGACTCACTAAATTTCCAAAATTTTCTTTTTTTCTCCTCCAATTGCAATTCCTTTGATGCTGTCTCATTTCCAGCGTGTTTGTAGGTCCTTCTTTTCTGTTTTGGCCTTCAGTGGGGATCAATTTTGGCAAGCTTTGCTGCATGTGCCTGCCCTTGGTGGCGTATGGCCTGCCTGCATTTTGATGGCTTTGACTTTGGGAAAGATTTTTTCTTTTTTTTTTTTTTTATTATTTTAAGTATTCATGCCATGTCCCTCATATCTTGCCCCCTAAGTTGTGTCTTCCTCCTTGACTTTTTCCCCTGCTTTTGCAACATCTGTGAGCTTAGTTTTGGCACCTTTTAGTCCTTTGCAATGCAGCTGATTTACTCACAGCCTATTTTTTGAAGAGACTAAAATTCCGGATTTTCTGCTTTTTTCAATTGCATTTCATTTGAACCTATCTCCTTTCCAGAGTGTTTGTAAGCCTTTCTTTTGGGATCCGCAAGATTCCTTTTCCCTTCCCGAAAGGAAATTTCATTTCCTTTCAGGAAGGGAAAAGGAATCTTGCGATTTCAATGGGGACCAATAGAGGAATCTTTGGTGCATGTCCCTGCACTTGATGGCAGGCCATGCCTTTTGATGGCTTTGACTTTGGGAAAGATTTTTTTCTTTTTTTGGTTGTTTTCTGAAGTGTTCATGCCATGTCCCTCATATCTTGCCCCCCAAGTTGTGTCTTCCTCCTTGACTTTTTCCCCTGCTTTTGCAACACCTGTGAGCTTAGTTTTGGCATCTTTTGGTCCTTTGCACTGCACCTGATATAAACCCAGGCCATTTTCTTAGAGTCACTACATTTCCCAAATTTTCTTTTTTTCTCCTCCAATTGCAATTCCTTTGATGTTTTCTCCATTCCAGCGTGTTTGTAAGTCCTTCTTTTGTGTTTTGGCCTTCAGTGGGGATCAATTTTGGCAAGCTTTGCTGCATGTGCCTGCCCTTGGTGGCGTATGGCCTGCCTGGCCTGCCTGCATTTTGATGGCTTTGACTTTGGGAAAGATTTTTTCTTTTTTTTTTTTTTTTATTTTAAGTATTCATGCCATGTCCCTCATATCTTGCCCGCTAAGTTGCGTCATCCTCCTTGACTTTTTGTCCTGCTTTTGCAACATCTGTGAGCTTAGTTTTGGCATCTTTTGGTCCTTTGCAATGCACCTGATATAAACCCAGGCCATTTTTTTAGACTCAGTAATTTCCCAAATTTTCTTTTTTTCTCCTCCAATTGCAAATCCTTTGATGTTCTCTCCATTCCAGCGTGTTTGGAGGTCCTTCTTTCCTGTTTTGGCCATCAGTGGGGATCAATTTTGGCAAGCTTTGCTGCATGTTCCTGCACTTGCTGGCGTATGGCCTGCCTGCATTTCGATGGCTTTGACTTTGGGAAAGATTTTTTCTTTTTTTTTTTTTATTATTTTAAGTATTCATGCCATGTCCCTCATATCTTGCTCCCTAAGTTGTGTCTTCCTCCTTCACTTTTTCCCCTGCTTTTGCAACATCTGTGAGCTTAGTTTTGGCACCTTTTAGTCCTTTGCAATGCAGCTGATTTCCTCCCAGCCTATTTTTTGAAGAGACTAAAATTCCCAATTTTCTGCTTTTTTCAATTGCATTTCATTTGAACCTATCTCCTTTCCAGCGTGTTTGTAAGCCTTTCTTTTGGGATCCGCAAGATTCCTTTTCCCTTCCCGAAAGGAAATTTCATCTCCTTTCGGGAAGGGAAAAGGAATCTTGCGATTTCAATGGGGACCAATAGAGGAATCTTTGGTGCATGTCCCTGCACTTGATGGCAGGCCATGCCTTTTGATGGCTTTGACTTTGGGAAAGATTTTTTTCTTTTTTTGGTTGTTTTCTGAAGTGTTCATGCCATGTCCATCATATCTTGCCCCCCAAGTTGTGTCTTCCTCCTTGACTTTTTCCCCTGCTTTTGCAACACCTGTGAGCTTAGTTTTGGCATCTTTTGGTCCTTTGCACTGCACCTGATATAAACCCAGGCCATTTTCTCAGACTCACTAAATTTCCAAAATTTTCTTTTTTTCTCCTCCAATTGCAATTCCTTTGATGCTGTCTCATTTCCAGCGTGTTTGTAGGTCCTTCTTTTCTGTTTTGGCCTTCAGTGGGGATCAATTTTGGCAAGCTTTGCTGCATGTGCCTGCCCTTGGTGGCGTATGGCCTGCCTGCATTTTGATGGCTTTGACTTTGGGAAAGATTTTTTCTTTTTTTTTTTTTTTATTATTTTAAGTATTCATGCCATGTCCCTCATATCTTGCCCCCTAAGTTGTGTCTTCCTCCTTGACTTTTTCCCCTGCTTTTGCAACATCTGTGAGCTTAGTTTTGGCACCTTTTAGTCCTTTGCAATGCAGCTGATTTACTCACAGCCTATTTTTTGAAGAGACTAAAATTCCGGATTTTCTGCTTTTTTCAATTGCATTTCATTTGAACCTATCTCCTTTCCAGAGTGTTTGTAAGCCTTTCTTTTGGGATCCGCAAGATTCCTTTTCCCTTCCCGAAAGGAAATTTCATTTCCTTTCAGGAAGGGAAAAGGAATCTTGCGATTTCAATGGGGACCAATAGAGGAATCTTTGGTGCATGTCCCTGCACTTGATGGCAGGCCATGCCTTTTGATGGCTTTGACTTTGGGAAAGATTTTTTTCTTTTTTTGGTTGTTTTCTGAAGTGTTCATGCCATGTCCCTCATATCTTGCCCCCCAAGTTGTGTCTTCCTCCTTGACTTTTTCCCCTGCTTTTGCAACACCTGTGAGCTTAGTTTTGGCATCTTTTGGTCCTTTGCACTGCACCTGATATAAACCCAGGCCATTTTCTTAGAGTCACTACATTTCCCAAATTTTCTTTTTTTCTCCTCCAATTGCAATTCCTTTGATGTTTTCTCCATTCCAGCGTGTTTGTAAGTCCTTCTTTTGTGTTTTGGCCTTCAGTGGGGATCAATTTTGGCAAGCTTTGCTGCATGTGCCTGCCCTTGGTGGCGTATGGCCTGCCTGGCCTGCCTGCATTTTGATGGCTTTGACTTTGGGAAAGATTTTTTCTTTTTTTTTTTTTTTTATTTTAAGTATTCATGCCATGTCCCTCATATCTTGCCCGCTAAGTTGCGTCATCCTCCTTGACTTTTTGTCCTGCTTTTGCAACATCTGTGAGCTTAGTTTTGGCATCTTTTGGTCCTTTGCAATGCACCTGATATAAACCCAGGCCATTTTTTTAGACTCAGTAATTTCCCAAATTTTCTTTTTTTCTCCTCCAATTGCAAATCCTTTGATGTTCTCTCCATTCCAGCGTGTTTGGAGGTCCTTCTTTCCTGTTTTGGCCATCAGTGGGGATCAATTTTGGCAAGCTTTGCTGCATGTTCCTGCACTTGCTGGCGTATGGCCTGCCTGCATTTCGATGGCTTTGACTTTGGGAAAGATTTTTTCTTTTTTTTTTTTTATTATTTTAAGTATTCATGCCATGTCCCTCATATCTTGCTCCCTAAGTTGTGTCTTCCTCCTTCACTTTTTCCCCTGCTTTTGCAACATCTGTGAGCTTAGTTTTGGCACCTTTTGGTCCTTTGCACTGCACCTGATAAAACACCAGGCCATTTTCTTAGAGTCACTAAATTTCCCAAATTTACTTTTTTTCTCCTCCAATTGCAATTCCTTTGATGTTGTCTCCATTCCAGTGTGTTTGTAAGTCCTTATTTTCTGTTTTGGCCTTCAGTGGGGATCAATGTTGGCAAGCTTTGCTGCATGTGCCTGCCCTTGCTGGCGTATGGCCTTCGTCCATTTTGATTGCTTTGACTTTGGGAAAGATTTTTTCATTTTTTTTTTTTTATTATTGTAAGTATTCATGCCATGTCCCTCATATCTTGCCCCCTAAGTTGTGTCTTCCTCCTTGACTTTTTCCCCTGCTTTTGCAACATCTGTGAGCTTAGTTTTTGCATCTTTTGGTCCTTTGCACTGCACCTGATATAAACCCAGGCCATTTTCTTAGAGTCACTAAATTTCCAAAATGTTCTTTTGTCTCCTCCAATTGCAATTCCTTTGATGCTGTCTCCATTCCAGCGTGTTTGTAGGTCCTTCTTTTCTGTTTTGGCCTTCAGTGGGGATCAATTTTGCCAAGCTTTGCTGCATGTGCCTGCACTTGCTGGCGTATGGCCTGCCTGCATTTTGATGGCTTTGACTTTGGGAAAGATTTTTTTCTTTTTTTTTTTTTATTATTTTAAGTATTCATGCCATGTCCCTCATATCTTGCCCCCTAAGTTGTGTCTTCCTCCTTGACTTTTTCCCCTGCTTTTGCAACATCTGTGAGCTTAGTTTTTGCATCTTTTGGTCCTTTGCACTGCACCTGATATAAACCCAGGCCATTTTCTTAGAGTCACTAAATTTCCAAAATGTTCTTTTGTCTCCTCCAATTGCAATTCCTTTGATGCTGTCTCCATTCCAGCGTGTTTGTAGGTCCTTCTTTTCTGTTTTGGCCTTCAGTGGGGATCAATTTTGCCAAGCTTTGCTGCATGTGCCTGCACTTGCTGGCGTATGGCCTGCCTGCATTTTGATGGCTTTGACTTTGGGAAAGATTTTTTTCTTTTTTTTTTTTTATTATTTTAAGTATTCATGCCATGTCCCTCATATCTTGCCCCCTAAGTTGTGTCTTCCTCCTTGATTTTTCCCCTGCTTTTGCAACATCTGTGAGCTTAGTTTTTGCATCTTTTGGTCCTTTGCACTGCACCTGATATAAACCCAGGCCATTTTCTTAGAATCACTAACTTACCCAAATTTTCTTTTTTTCTCAGAGAAATTGAATTCTTTTCCTGTTTTCTCCGTTCCAGCGTGTTTGTAAGTCCTTCTTTTCTGTTTTGGCCTTCAGTGGGGATCAATTTTGGCAAGCTTTGCTGCATGTGCCTGCCCTTGGTGCTGTATGGCCTGCCTGCATTTTGATGGCTTTGACTTTGGGAAAGATTTTTTCTTTTTTTTTTTTTATTATTATTTTAAGTATTCATGCCATGTCCCTCATATCTTGCCCCGTAAGTTGTGTCTTCCTCCTTGACTTTTTCCCCTGCTTTTGCAACACCTGTGAGCTTAGTTTTGGCACCTTTTGGTCCTTTGCACTGCACCTGATATAAACCCAGGCCTTTTTCTTAGAGTCACTAAATTTCCCAAATTTTCTTTTTTTCTCCTCCAATTGCAATTCCTTTGATGTTTTCTCCATTCCAGCGTGTTTGTAAGTCCTTCTTTTGTGTTTTGGCCTTCAGTGGGGATCAATTTTTGCAAGCTTTGCTGCATGTGCCTGCCCTTGGTGGCGTATGGCCTGCCTGCATTTTGACGGCTGTGACTTTGGGAAAGATTTTTTCTTTTTTTTTTCTTTTTTGTTTTAAGTATTCATGCCATGTCCCTCATATCTTGCCCCCTAAGTTTTGTCTTCCTCCTTGACTTTTTGTCCTGCTTTTGCAACATCTGTGAGCTTAGTTTTGGCATCTTTTGGTCCTTTGCACTGCACCTGATATAAACCCAGGCCATTATCTTAGAGTCACTAAATTTCCAAAATTTTCTTTTTTTCTCCTCCAATTGCAATTCCTTTGATGTTGACTCCTTTCCAGCGTGTTTGTAGGTCCTTCTTTTCTGTTTTGGCCTTCAGTGGGGATCAATTTTGGCAACCTTTGCTGCATGTGCCTGCCCTTGGTGGCGTATGGCCTTCCTCCATTTTGATGGCTTTGACTTTGGGAAATATTTTTTTCTTTTTTTTTTTTTTTTTCTTTTAAGTATTCATGCCATGTCCCTCACATCTTGCCCCCTAAGTTGTGTCTTCCTCCTTGACTTTTTCCCCTGCTTTTGCAACATCTGTGAGCTTAGTTTTGGCACCTTTTAGTCCTTTGCAATGCAGCTGATTTCCTAACAGCCTATTTTTTAAAGAGACTAAAATTCCCAATTTTCTGCTTTTTTCAATTGCATTTCATTTGAACCTATCTCCTTTCCAGAGTGTTTGTAAGCCTTTCTTTTGGGATCCGCAAGATTCCTTTTCCCTTCTCGAAAGGAAATTTCATTTCCTTTCGAAAAGGGAAAAGGAATCTTGCGATTTCAATGGGGACCAATAGAGGAATCTTTGGTGCATGTCCCTGCACTTGATGGCAGGCCATGCCTTTTGATGGCTTTGACTTTGGGAAAGATTTTTTTCTTTTTTTGGTTTTTTTCTGAAGTGTTCATGCCATGTCCCTCATATCTTGCCCCCTAAGTTGTGTCTTCCTCCTTGACTTTTTCCCCTGCTTTTGCAACACCTGTGAGCTTAGTTTTGGCACCTTCTGGTCCTTTGCACTGCACCTGATATAAACCCAGGCCATTTTCTTAGAGTCACTACATTTCCCAAATTTTCTTTTTTTCTCCTCCAATTGCAATTCCTTTGATGTTGTCTCCATTCCAGCGTGTTTGCAAGTCCTTCTTTTCTGTTTTGTCCTTCAGTGGGGATCAATTTTGGCAAGCTTTGCTGCATGTGCCTGCCCTTGGTGGCGTATGGCCTGCCTGCATTTTGATGGCTTTGACTTTGGGAAAGATTTTTTCTTTTTTTTTTTTTTATTACTTTAAGTATTCATGCCATGTCCCTCATATCTTACCCCCTAAGATGTGTCTTCCTCCTTGACTTTTCCCCCTGCTTTTGCAACATCTGTGAGCTTAGTTTTGGCATCTTTTGGTCCTTTGCACTGCACCTGATATAAACCCAGGCCATTTTCTTAGAATCACTAACTTACCCAAATTTTCTTTTTTTCTCAGAGAAATTGAATTCCTTTCCTGTTTTCTCCGTTCCAGCGTGTTTGTAAGTCCTTCTTTTATGTTTTGGCCTTCAGTGGGGATCAATTTTGGCAAGCTTTGCTGCATGTTCCTGCACTTGCTGGCGTATGGCCTGCCTGCTTTTTGATGGCTTTGACTTTGGGAAAGATTTTTTCTTTTTTTTTTCTTTTTGTTTTAAGTATTCATGCCATGTCCCTCATATCTTTGCCCCTAAATTCTGTCTACCTCCTTGACTTTTTCCCCTGCTTTTGCAACATCTGTGAGCTTAGTTTTGGCATCTTTTGGTCCTTTGTACTGCACCTGATATAAACCCAGGCCATTTTCTTAGAATCACTAACTTACCCAAATTTTCTTTTTTTCTCCTCCAATTGCAATTGCTTTGATGGTGTCTCCATTCCAGCATGTTTGTAAGTCCTTCTTTTCTGTTTTGGCCTTCAGTGGGGATCAATGTTGGCAAGCTTTGCTGCATGTGCCTGCACTTGCTGGCGTATGGCCTGCCTGCATTTTGATGGCTTTGACTTTGGGAAAGATTTTTTCTTTTTTTTTTTTTGTTATTGTAAGTATTCATGCCATGTCCCTCATATCTTGCCCCCTAAGTTGTGTCTTCCTCCTTGACTTTTTCCCCTGCTTTTGCAACATCTGTGAGCTTAGTTTTGGCATCTTTTGGTCCTTTGCACTGCACCTGATATAAACCCAGGCCATTTTCTTAGAGTCACTAAATTTCCAAATTTTCTTTTTTTCTCCTCCAATTGCAATTCCTTTGATGTTGACTCCTTTCCAGCGTGTTTGTAAGTCCTTCTTTTCTGTTTTGGCCTTAAGTGGGGATCAATTTTGGCAAGCTTTGCTGCATGTGCCTGCCCTTGGTGGCGTATGGCCTGCCTGCATTTTGATGGCTTTGACTTTGGGAAAGATTTTTTTCTTTTCTTTTTTTTTTTATTATTTTATGTATTCATGCCATGTCCCTCATATCTTGCCCCCTAAGCTGTGTCTTCCTCCTTGACATTTTCCCCTGCTTTTGCAACATCTGTGAGCTTAGTTTTGGCACCTTTTGGTCCTTTGCAATGCACCTGATATAAACCTTGGCCATTTTCTTAGAGTCACTAAATTTCCCAAATTTTCTTTTTTTCTCAGAGAAATTGAATTCCTTTCCTGTTTTCTCCGTTCCAGCGTGTTTGTAAGTCCTTCTTTTCTGTTTTGGCCTTCAGTGGGGATCAATTTTGGCAAGCTTTGCTGCATGTTCCTGCCCTTGGTGGCGTATGGCCCGCCTGCATTTTGATGGGTTTGACTTTGGGAAAGATTTTTTCTTTTTTTTTTTTTTTATTATTTTAAGTATTCATGCCATGTCCCTCATATCTTGCCCCCTAAGTTGTGTCTTCCTCCTTGACTTTTTCCCCTGCTTTTGCAACATCTTTGAGCTTAGTTTTTGCATCTTTTGTCTTTTGCACTGCACCTGATATAAACCCAGGAAATTTTCTAAGAGTCACTAAATTTCCAAAATTTTCTTTTTTTCTCCTCCAATTGCAATTCCTTTGATGTTGACACCTTTCCGGCGTGTTTGTAAGTCCTTCTTTTCTGTTTTGGCCTTCAGTGGGGATCAATTTTGGCAAGCTTTGCTGCATGTTCCTGCACTTGCTGGCGTATGGCCTGCCTGCATTTTGATGGCTTTGACTTAGGGAAAGATTTTTTCTTTTTTTTTTTTTATTATTTTAAGTATTCATGCCATGTCCCTCATATCTTGCTCCCTAAGTTGTGTCTTCCTCCTTCACTTTTTCCCCTGCTTTTGCAACATCTGTGAGCTTAGTTTTGGCATCTTTTGTTCCTTTGCAATGCAGTTGATTTCCTCACAGCCTATTTTTTAAAGAGACTAAAATTCCCAATTTTCTGCTTTTTTCGATTGCATTTCATTTGAACCTATCTCCTTTCCAGAGTGTTTGTAAGCCTTTCTTTTGGGATCCGCAAGATTCCTTTTCCCTTCCCGAAAGGAAATTTAATTTCCTTTCGGGAAGGGAAAAGGAATCTTGCGATTTCAATGGGGACCAATAGAGGAATCTTTGGTGCATGTCCCTGCACTTGATGGCAGGCCATGCCTTTTGATGGCTTTGACTTTGGGAAAGATTTTTTTCTTTTTTTGGTTGTTTTCTGAAGTGTTCATGCCATGTCCCTCATATCTTGCCCCCTAAGTTCTGTCTTCCTCCTTGACTTTTTCCCCTGCTTTTGCAACATCTGTGAGCTTAGTTTTGGCACCTTTTGGTCCTTTGCAATGCACCTGATATAAACCCAGGCCATTTTTTTAGAGTCAGTAATTTCCCAAATTTTCTATTTTCTCCTCCAATTGCAATTCCTTTGATGTTGTCTCCATTCCAGCGTGTTTGTAGGTCCTTCTTTCCTGTTTTGGCCTTCAGTGGGGATCAATTTTGGCAAGCTTTGCTTCATGTGCTTGCCCTTGGTGGCGTATGGTCTTCCTCCATTTTGATGGCTTTGACTTTGGGAAAGATTTTTTCTTTTTTTTTTTTTTATTATTGTAACTATTCATGCCATGTCCCTCATATCTTGCCCCCTAAGTTGTGTCTTCCTCCTTGACTTTTTCCCCTGCTTTTGCATCATCTGTGAGCTTAGTTTTTGCATCTTTTGGTCCTTTGCACTGCACCTGATATAAACCCAGGCCATTTTCCTAGAGTCACTAAATTTCCAAAATTTTCTTTTGTCTCCACCAATTGCAATTCCTTTGATGCTGTCTCCATTCCAGCGTGTTTGTAAGTCCTTCTTTTCTGTTTTGGCCTTCAGTGGGGATCAATTTTGGCAAGCTTTGCTGCATGTGCCTGCCCTTGGTGGCATATGGCCCGCCTGCATTTTGATGGCTTTGACTTTGGGAAAGAATTTTTCTTTTTTTTTTTTTTATTATTTTAAGTATTCATGCCATATCCCTCATATCTTTCCCCTAAGTTGTGTCTTCCTACTTCACTTTTTCCCCTGCTTTTGCAACATCGGTGAGCTTAGTTTTTGCATCTTTTGTCCTTTGCACTGCACCTGATATAAACCCAGGCCATTTTCTTAGAATCACTAACATACCCAAATTTTCTTTTTTTCTGCTCCAATTGCAGTTCCTTTGAGGTTGACACCTTTCCAGCGTGTTTGTAAGTCCTTCTTTTCTGTTTTGGCCTTCAGTGGGGATCAATTTTGGCAAGCTTTGCTGCATGTGCCTGCCCTTGGTGGCATATGGCCTGGCTGCATTTTGATGGCTTTGACTTTGGGAAAGATTTTTTCTTTTTTTTTTCTTTTTTGTTTAAATATTCATGCCATGTCCCTCATATCTTGCCCCCTAAGTTGTGTCTTCCTCCTTGACTTTTTCCCCTGCTTTTGCAACATCTGTGAGCTTAGTTTTTGCATCTTTTGGTCCTTTGCGCTGCACCTGATATAAATCAAGCCATTTTCTCAGACTCACTAAATTTCCCAAATTTTCTTTTTTTCTCCTCCAATTGCAATTCCTTTGATGCTGTCTCAATTCCAGCGTGTTTGTAGGTCCTTCTTTTCTGTTTTGGCCTTCAGTGGGGATCAATTTTGGCAAGCTTTGCTGCATGTGCCTGCCCTTGGTGGCGTATGGCCTGCCGGCATTTTGATGGCTTTGACTTTGGGAAAGATTTTTTCTTTTTTTTTTTTTTTATTATTGTAAGTATTCATGCCATGTCCCTCATATCTTGCCCCCTAAGTTGTGTCTTCCTCCTTGACTTTTTCCCCTGCTTTTGCAACATCTGTGAGCTTAGTTTTGGCACCTTTTAGTCCTTTGCAATGCAGCTGATTTCCTCCCAGCCTATTTTTTGAAGAGACTAAAATTCCCAATTTTCTGCTTTTTTCAATTGCATTTCATTTGAACCTATCTCCTTTCCAGAGTGTTTGTAAGCCTTTCTTTTGGGATTCGCAAGATTCCTTTTCCCTTCCCGAAAGGAAATTTCATTTCCTTTCGGGAAAGGAAAAGGAATCTTGCGATTTCAATGGGGACCAATAGAGGAATCTTTGGTGCATGTCCCTACACTTGATGGCAGGCAATGCCTTTTGATTGCTTTGACTTTGGGAAAGATTTTTTTCTTTTTTTGGTTGTTTTCTGGAGTGTTCATGCCATGTCCCTCATATCTTGCCCCCTAAGTTGTGTCTTCCTCCTTGACTTTTTCCCCTGCTTTTGCAACATCTGTGAGCTTAGTTTTGGCACCTTTTGGTCCTTTGCACTGCACCTGATAAAACCCCAGGCCATTTTCTTAGAGTCATCAAATTTCCCAAATTTACTTTTTTTCTCCTCCAATTGCAATTCCTTTGATGTTGTCTCCATTCCAGCGTGTTTGTAAGTCCTTATTTTCTGTTTTGGCCTTCAGTGGGGATCAATGTTGGCAAGCTTTGCTGCATGTGCCTGCCCTTGCTGGCGTATGGCCTTCCTCCATTTTGATGGCTTTGGCTTTGGGAAAGATTATTTCTTTTTTTTTTTTTATTATTGTAAGTATTCATGCCATGTTCCTCATATCTTGCCCCCTAAGTTGTGTCTTCCTCCTTGACATTTTCCCCAGCTTTTGCATCATCTGTGAGCTTAGTTTTTGCATCTTTTGGTCCTTTGCACTGCACCTGATATAAACCCAGGCCATTTTTTTAGAGTCACTAAATTTCCAAAATGTTCTTTTGTCTCCTCCAATTGCAATTCCTTTGATGCTGTCTCCATTCCAGCGTGTTTGTAGGTCCTTCTTTTCTGTTTTGGCCTTCAGTGGGGATCAATTTTGGCAAGCTTTGCTGCATGTGCCTGCCCTTGCTGGCATATGGCCTGCCTGCATGTTGATGGCTTTGACTTTGGGAAAGATTTTTTTTTTTTTTTTTTTTTATTATTTTAAGTATTCATGCCATGTCCCTCATATCTTGCCCCCTAAGTTGTGTCTTCCTCCTTGATTTTTCCCCTGCTTTTGCAACATCTGTGAGCTTAGTTTTGGCATCTTTTGGTCCTTTGCACTGCACCTGATATAAACCCTGGCCATTTTCTTAGAATCACTAACTTACCCAAATTTTCTTTTTTTCTCAGAGAAATTGAATTCCTTTCCTGTTTTCTCCATTCCAGCGTGTTTGTAAGTCCTTCTTTTCTGTTTTGGCCTTCAGTGCGGATCAATTTTGGCAAGCTTTGCTGCATGTGCCTGCCCTTGGTGGCGTATGGCCCGCCTGCATTTTGATGGCTTTGACTTTGGGAAAGAATTTTTCTTTTTTTTTTTTTTATTATTTTAAGTATTCATGCCATATCCCTCATATCTTTCCCCTAAGTTGTGTCTTCCTACTTCACTTTTTCCCCTGCTTTTGCAACATCGGTGAGCTTAGTTTTTGCATCTTTTGTCCTTTGCACTGCACCTGATATAAACCCAGGCCATTTTCTTAGAATCACTAACTTACCCAAATTTTCTTTTTTTCTGCTCCAATTGCAATTCCTTTGAGGTTGACACCTTTCCAGCGTGTTTGTAAGTCCTTCTTTTCTGTTTTGGCCTTCAGTGGGGATCAATTTTGGCAAGCTTAGCTGCATGTGCCTGCCCTTGGTGGCGTATGGCCTGCCTGCATTTTGATGGCTTTGACTTTGGGAAAGATTTTTTCTTTTTTTTTTCTTTTTTGTTTAAATATTCATGCCATGTCCCTCATATCTTGCCCCCTAAGTTGTGTCTTCCGCCTTGACTTTTTCCCCTGCTTTTGCAACATCTGTGAGCTTAGTTTTGGCATCTTTTGGTCCTTTGCGCTGCACCTGATATAAATCAAGCCATTTTCTCAGACTCACTAAATTTCCAAAATTTTCTTTTTTTCTCCTCCAATTGCAATTCCTTTGATGCTGTCTCAATTCCAGCGTGTTTGTAGGTCCTTCTTTTCTGTTTTGGCCTTCAGTGAGGATCAATTTTGGCAAGCTTTGCTGCATGTGCCTGCCCTTGGTGGCGTATGGCCTGCCGGCATTTTGATGGCTTTGACTTTGGGAAAGATTTTTTCTTTTTTTTTTTTTTTATTATTGTAAGTATTCATGCCATGTCCCTCATATCTTGCCCCCTAAGTTGTGTCTTCCTCCTTGACTTTTTCCCCTGCTTTTGCAACATCTGTGAGCTTAGTTTTGGCACCTTTTAGTCCTTTGCAATGCAGCTGATTTCCTCACAGCCTATTTTTTGAAGAGACTAAAATTCCCAATTTTCTGCTTTTTTCAATTGCATTTCATTTGAACCTATCTCCTTTCCAGCGTGTTTGTAAGCCTTTCTTTTGGGATCCGCAAGATTCCTTTTCCCTTCCTGAAAGGAAATTTCATCTCCTTTCGGGAAGGGAAAAGGAATCTTGCGATTTCAATGGGGACCAATAGAGGAATCTTTGGTGCATGTCCCTGCACTTGATGGCAGGCCATGCCTTTTGATGGCTTTGACTTTGGGAAAGATTTTTTTCTTTTTTTGGTTGTTTTCTGAAGTGTTCATGCCATGTCCCTCATATCTTGCCCCCCAAGTTGTGTCTTCCTCCTTGACTTTTTCCCCTGCTTTTGCAACACCTGTGAGCTTAGTTTTGGCATCTTTTGGTCCTTTGCACTGCACCTGATATAAACCCAGGCCATTTTCTCAGACTCACTAAATTTCCAAAATTTTCTTTTTTTCTCCTCCAATTGCAATTCCTTTGATGCTGTCTCATTTCCAGCGTGTTTGTAGGTCCTTCTTTTCTGTTTTGGCCTTCAGTGGGGATCAATTTTGGCAAGCTTTGCTGCATGTGCCTGCCCTTGGTGGTGTATGGCCTGCCTGCATTTTGATGGCTTTGACTTTGGGAAAGATTTTTTCTTTTTTTTTTTTTTTATTATTTTAAGTATTCATGCCATGTCCCTCATATCTTGCCCCCTAAGTTGTGTCTTCCTCCTTGACTTTTTCCTCTGCTTTTGCAACATCTGTGAGCTTAGTTTTGGCACCTTTTAGTCCTTTGCAATGCAGCTGATTTCCTCACAGCCTATTTTTTAAGAGACTAAAATTCCCAATTTTCTGCTTTTTTCAATTGCATTTCATTTGAACCTATCTCCTTTCCAGAGTGTTTGTAAGCCTTTCTTTTGGGATCCGCAAGATTCCTTTTCCCTTCCCGAAAGGAAATTTCATTTCCTTTCGGGAAGGGAAAAGGAATCTTGCGATTTCAATGGGGACCAATAGAGGAATCTTTGGTGCATGTCCCTGCACTTGATGGCAGGCCATGCCTTTTGATGGCTTTGACTTTGGGAAAGATTTTTTTCTTTTTTTGGTTGTTTTCTGAAGTGTTCATGCCATGTCCATCATATCTTGCCCCCCAAGTTGTGTCTTCCTCCTTGACTTTTTCCCCTGCTTTTGCAACATCTGTGAGCTTAGTTTTGGCACCTTTTGGTCCTTTGCACTGCACCTGATAAAACCCCAGGCCATTTTCTTAGAGTCACTAAATTTCCCAAATTTACTTTTTTTCTCCTCCAATTGCAATTCCTTTGATGTTGTCTCCATTCCAGCGTGTTTGTAAGTCCTTATTTTCTGTTTTGGCCTTCAGTGGGGATCAATGTTGGCAAGCTTTGCTGCATGTGCCTGCCCTTGCTGGCGTATGGCCTTCCTCCATTTTGATGGCTTTGACTTTGGGAAAGATTATTTCTTTTTTTTTTTTTATTATTGTAAGTATTCATGCCATGTTCCTCATATCTTGCCCCCTAAGTTGTGTCTTCCTCCTTGACATTTTCCCCAGCTTTTGCATCATCTGTGAGCTTAGTTTTTGCATCTTTTGGTCCTTTGCACTGCACCTGATATAAACCCAGGCCATTTTCTTAGAGTCACTAAATTTCCAAAATGTTATTTTGTCTCCTCCAATTGCAATTCCTTTGATGCTGTCTCCATTCCAGCGTGTTTGTAGGTCCTTCTTTTCTGTTTTGGCCTTCAGTGGGGATCAATTTTGGCAAGCTTTGCTGCATGTGCCTGCCCTTGCTGGCATATGGCCTGCCTGCATGTTGATGGCTTTGACTTTGGGAAAGATTTTTTTTTTTTTTTTTTTTATTATTTTAAGTATTCATGCCATGTCCCTCATATCTTGCCCCCTAAGTTGTGTCTTCCTCCTTGATTTTTCCCCTGCTTTTGCAACATCTGTGAGCTTAGTTTTGGCATCTTTTGGTCCTTTGCACTGCACCTGATATAAACCCTGGCCATTTTCTTAGAATCACTAACTTACCCAAATTTTCTTTTTTTCTCAGAGAAATTGAATTCCTTTCCTGTTTTCTCCATTCCAGCGTGTTTGTAAGTCCTTCTTTTCTGTTTTGGCCTTCAGTGCGGATCAATTTTGGCAAGCTTTGCTGCATGTGCCTGCCCTTGGTGGCGTATGGCCCGCCTGCATTTTGATGGCTTTGACTTTGGGAAAGAATTTTTCTTTTTTTTTTTTTTATTATTTTAAGTATTCATGCCATATCCCTCATATCTTTCCCCTAAGTTGTGTCTTCCTACTTCACTTTTTCCCCTGCTTTTGCAACATCGGTGAGCTTAGTTTTTGCATCTTTTGTCCTTTGCACTGCACCTGATATAAACCCAGGCCATTTCCTTAGAATCACTAACTTACCCAAATTTTCATTTTTCTGCTCCAATTGCAATTCCTTTGAGGTTGACACCTTTCCAGCGTGTTTGTAAGTCCTTCTTTTCTGTTTTGGCCTTCAGTGGGGATCAATTTTGGCAAGCTTAGCTGCATGTGCCTGCCCTTGGTGGCGTATGGCCTGCCTGCATTTTGATGGCTTTGACTTTGGGAAAGATTTTTTCTTTTTTTTTTTTTTTTGTTTAAATATTCATGCCATGTCCCTCATATCTTGCCCCCTAAGTTGTGTCTTCCTCCTTGACTTTTTCCCCTGCTTTTGCAACATCTGTGAGCTTAGTTTTTGCATCTTTTGGTCCTTTGCGCTGCACCTGATATAAATCAAGCCATTTTCTCAGACTCACTAAATTTCCAAAATTTTCTTTTTTTCTCCTCCAATTGCAATTCCTTTGATGCTGTCTCAATTCCAGCGTGTTTGTAGGTCCTTCTTTTCTGTTTTGGCCTTCAGTGGGGATCAATTTTGGCAAGCTTTGCTGCATGTGCCTGCCCTTGGTGGCGTATGGCCTGCCGGCATTTTGATGGCTTTGACTTTGGGAAAGATTTTTTCTTTTTTTTTTTTTTTATTATTGTAAGTATTCATGCCATGTCCCTCATATCTTGCCCCCTAAGTTGTGTCTTCCTCCTTGACTTTTTCCCCTGCTTTTGCAACATCTGTGAGCTTAGTTTTGGCACCTTTTAGTCCTTTGCAATGCAGCTGATTTCCTCACAGCCTATTTTTTGAAGAGACTAAAATTCCCAATTTTCTGCTTTTTTCAATTGCATTTCATTTGAACCTATCTCCTTTCCAGCGTGTTTGTAAGCCTTTCTTTTGGGATCCGCAAGATTCCTTTTCCCTTCCTGAAAGGAAATTTCATCTCCTTTCGGGAAGGGAAAAGGAATCTTGCGATTTCAATGGGGACCAATAGAGGAATCTTTGGTGCATGTCCCTGCACTTGATGGCAGGCCATGCCTTTTGATGGCTTTGACTTTGGGAAAGATTTTTTTCTTTTTTTGGTTGTTTTCTGAAGTGTTCATGCCATGTCCCTCATATCTTGCCCCCCAAGTTGTGTCTTCCTCCTTGACTTTTTCCCCTGCTTTTGCAACACCTGTGAGCTTAGTTTTGGCATCTTTTGGTCCTTTGCACTGCACCTGATATAAACCCAGGCCATTTTCTCAGACTCACTAAATTTCCAAAATTTTCTTTTTTTCTCCTCCAATTGCAATTCCTTTGATGCTGTCTCATTTCCAGCGTGTTTGTAGGTCCTTCTTTTCTGTTTTGGCCTTCAGTGGGGATCAATTTTGGCAAGCTTTGCTGCATGTGCCTGCCCTTGGTGGTGTATGGCCTGCCTGCATTTTGATGGCTTTGACTTTGGGAAAGATTTTTTCTTTTTTTTTTTTTTTATTATTTTAAGTATTCATGCCATGTCCCTCATATCTTGCCCCCTAAGTTGTGTCTTCCTCCTTGACTTTTTCCTCTGCTTTTGCAACATCTGTGAGCTTAGTTTTGGCACCTTTTAGTCCTTTGCAATGCAGCTGATTTCCTCACAGCCTATTTTTTAAGAGACTAAAATTCCCAATTTTCTGCTTTTTTCAATTGCATTTCATTTGAACCTATCTCCTTTCCAGAGTGTTTGTAAGCCTTTCTTTTGGGATCCGCAAGATTCCTTTTCCCTTCCCGAAAGGAAATTTCATTTCCTTTCGGGAAGGGAAAAGGAATCTTGCGATTTCAATGGGGACCAATAGAGGAATCTTTGGTGCATGTCCCTGCACTTGATGGCAGGCCATGCCTTTTGATGGCTTTGACTTTGGGAAAGATTTTTTTCTTTTTTTGGTTGTTTTCTGAAGTGTTCATGCCATGTCCATCATATCTTGCCCCCCAAGTTGTGTCTTCCTCCTTGACTTTTTCCCCTGCTTTTGCAACACCTGTGAGCTTAGTTTTGGCATCTTTTGGTCCTTTGCACTGCACCTGATATAAACCCAGGCCATTTTCTTAGAGTCACTACATTTCCCAAATTTTCTTTTTTTCTCCTCCAATTGCAATTCCTTTGATGTTTTCTCCTTTTTGTCCTGCTTTTGCAACATCTGTGAGCTTAGTTTTGGCATCTTTTGGTCCTTTGCAATGCACCTGATATAAACCCAGGCCATTTTTTTAGACTCAGTAATTTCCCAAATTTTCTTTTTTTCTCCTCCAATTGCAAATCCTTTGATGTTCTCTCCATTCCAGCGTGTTTGGAGGTCCTTCTTTCCTGTTTTGGCCATCAGTGGGGATCAATTTTGGCAAGCTTTGCTGCATGTGCCTGCCCTTGGTGGCATATGGCCTGCCTGCATTTTGATGGCTTTGACTTTGGGAAAGATTTTTTCTTTTTTTTATTTTATTATTTGAAGTATTCATGCCATGTCCCTCATATCTTGCCCCCTAAGTTGTGTCTTCCTCCTTGACTTTTTCCCCTGCTTTTGCAACATCTGTGAGCTTAGTTTTGGCACCTTTTGGTCCTTTGCACTGCACCTGATAAAACACCAGGCCATTTTCTTAGAGTCACTAAATTTCCCAAATTTACTTTTTTTCACCTCCAATTGCAATTCCTTTAATGTTGACTCCATTCCAGCGTGTTTGTAAGTCCTTATTTTCTGTTTTGGCCTTCAGTGGGGATCAATGTTGGCAAGCTTTGCTGCATGTGCCTGCCCTTGCTGGCGTATGGCCTGCCTGCATTTTGATTGCTTTGACTTTGGGAAAGATTTTTTCATTTTTTTTTTTTTTATTATTGTAAGTATTCATGCCATGTCCCTCATATCTTGCCCCCTAAGTTGTGTCTTCCTCCTTGACTTTTTCCCCTGCTTTTGCAACATCTGTGAGCTTAGTTTTTGCATCTTTTGGTCCTTTGCACTGCACCTGATATAAACCCAGGCCATTTTCTTAGAGTCACTAAATTTCCAAAATGTTCTTTTGTCTCCTCCAATTGCAATTCTTTTGATGCTGTCTCCATTCCAGCGTGTTTGTAGGTCCTTCTTTTCTGTTTTGGCCTTCAGTGGGGATCAATTTTGGCAAGCTTTGCTGCATGTGCCTGCACTTGCTGGCGTATGGCCTGCCTGCATTTTGATGGCTTTGACTTTGGGAAAGATTTTTTTCTTTTTTTTTTTTTATAATTTTAAGTATTCATGCCATGTCCCTCATATCTTGCCCCCTAAGTTGTGTCTTCCTCCTTGATTTTTCCCCTGCTTTTGCAACATCTGTGAGCTTAGTTTTGGCATCTTTTGGTCCTTTGCACTGCACCTGATATAAACCCAGGCCATTTTCTTAGAATCACTAACTTACCGAAATTTTCTTTTTTTCTCAGAGAAATTGAATTCCTTTCCTGTTTTCTCCATTCCAGCGTGTTTGCAAGTCCTTCTTTTCTGTTTTGGCCTTCAGTGGGGATCAATTTTGGCAAGCTTTGCTGCATGTTCCTGCCCTTGGTGGCGTATGGCCCGCCTGCATTTTGATGGCTTTGACTTTGGGAAAGAATTTTTCTCTTTTTTTTTTTATTATTTTAAGTATTCATGCCATGTCCCTCATATCTTGCCCCCTAAGTTGTGTCTTCCTACTTCATTTTTCCCCTGCTTTTGCAACATCTGTGAGCTTAGTTTTTGCATCTTTTGTCCTTTGCACTGCACCTGATATAAACCCAGGCCATTTTCTTAGAGTCACTACATTTCCCAAATTTTCTTTTTTTCTGCTCCAATTGCAATTCCTTTGATGTTGACACCTTTCCAGCGTGTTTGTAAGTCCTTCTCTACTGTTTTGGCCTTCAGTGGGGATCAATTTTGGCAAGTTTTGCTGCATGTGCCTGCCCTTGGTGCTGTATTGCCTGCCTGCATTTTGATGGCTTTGACTTTGGGAAAGATTTTTTCTTTTTTTTTTTTTATTATCATTTTAAGCATTCATGCCATGTCCCTCATATCTTGCCCCCTAAGTTGTGTCTTCCTCCTTGACTTTTTCCCCTGCTTTTGCAACACCTGTGAGCTTAGTTTTGGCACCTTTTGGTCCTTTGCACTGCACCTGATATAAACCCAGGCCTTTTTCTTAGAGTCACTACATTTCCCAAATTTTCTTTTTTTCTCCTCCAATTGCAATTCCTTTGATGTTTTCTCCATTCCAGCGTGTTTGTAAGTCCTTCTTTTGTGTTTTGGCCTTCAGTGGGGATCAATTTTTGCAAGCTTTGCTGCATGTGCCTGTCCTTGGTGGCGTATGGCCTGCCTGCATTTTGACGGCTGTGACTTTGGGAAAGATTTTTTCTTTTTTTTTTCTTTTTTTTTTAAGTA
The DNA here is from genome assembly GCA_021963965.1 of Artemisiospiza belli. NCBI lineage: Eukaryota > Metazoa > Chordata > Aves > Passeriformes > Passerellidae > Artemisiospiza > Artemisiospiza belli. The sequence goes on along the minus strand of JAKDEW010000216.1, from coordinate 374,868 downwards.
TTCATGCCATGTCCCTCATATCTTGCCCCCTAAGTTGTGTCTTCCTCCTTGACTTTTTGTCCTGCTTTTGCAACATCTGTGAGCTTAGTTTTGGCATCTTTTGGTCCTTTGCACTGCACCTGATATAAACCCAGGCCATTATCTTAGAGTCACTAAATTTCCAAAATTTTCTTTTTTTCTCCTCCAATTGCAATTCCTTTGATGTTGACACTTTTCCAGCGTGTTTGTAGGTCCTTCTTTTCTGTTTTGGCCTTCAGTGGGGATCAATTTTGGCAACCTTTGCTGCATGTGCCTGCCCTTGGTGGCGTATGGCCTTCCTCCATTTTGATGGCTTTGACTTTGGGAAAGATTTTTTTCTTTTTTTTTTTTTTTTTTCTTTTAAGTATTCATGCCATGTCCCTCACATCTTGCCCCCTAAGTTGTGTCTTCCTCCTTGACTTTTTCCCCTGCTTTTGCAACATCTGTGAGCTTAGTTTTGGCACCTTTTAGTCCTTTGCAATGCAGCTGATTTCCTCACAGCCTATTTTTTGAAGAGACTAAAATTCCGGATTTTCTGCTTTTTTCAATTGCATTTCATTTGAACCTATCTCCTTTCCAGAGTGTTTGTAAGCCTTTCTTTTGGGATCCGCAAGATTCCTTTTCCCTTCTCGAAAGGAAATTTCATTTCCTTTCGAAAAGGGAAAAGGAATCTTGCGATTTCAATGGGGACCAATAGAGGAATCTTTGGTGCATGTCCCTGCACTTGATGGCAGGCCATGCCTTTTGATGGCTTTGACTTTGGGAAAGATTTTTTTCTTTTTTTGGTTTTTTTTCTGAAGTGTTCATGCCATGTCCCTCATATCTTGCCCCCTAAGTTGTGTCTTCCTCCTTGACTTTTTCCCCTGCTTTTGCAACACCTGTGAGCTTAGTTTTGGCACCTTCTGGTCCTTTGCACTGCACCTGATATAAACCCAGGCCATTTTCTTAGAGTCACTACATTTCCCAAATTTTCTTTTTTTCTCCTCCAATTGCAATTCCTTTGATGTTGTCTCCATTCCAGCGTGTTTGCAAGTCCTTCTTTTCTGTTTTGTCCTTCAGTGGGGATCAATTTTGGCAAGCTTTGCTGCATGTGCCTGCCCTTGGTGGCGTATGGCCTGCCTGCATTTTGATGGCTTTGACTTTGGGAAAGATTTTTTCTTTTTTTTTTTTTTATTATTTTAAGTATTCATGCCATGTCCCTCATATCTTACCCCCTAAGATGTGTCTTCCTCCTTGACTTTTTCCCCTGCTTTTGCAACATCTGTGAGCTTAGTTTTGGCATCTTTTGGTCCTTTGCACTGCACCTGATATAAACCCAGGCCATTTTCTTAGAATCACTAACTTACCCAAATTTTCTTTTTTTCTCAGAGAAATTGAATTCCTTTCCTGTTTTCTCCGTTCCAGCGTGTTTGTAAGTCCTTCTTTTCTGTTTTGGCCTTCAGTGGGGATCAATTTTGGCAAGCTTTGCTGCATGTTCCTGCACTTGCTGGCGTATGGCCTGCCTGCTTTTTGATGGCTTTGACTTTGGGAAAGATTTTTTCTTTTTTTTTTCTTTTTGTTTTAAGTATTCATGCCATGTCCCTCATATCTTGCCCCCTAAATTCTGTCTACCTCCTTGACTTTTTCCCCTGCTTTTGCAACATCTGTGAGCTTAGTTTTGGCATCTTTTGGTCCTTTGTACTGCACCTGATATAAACCCAGGCCATTTTCTTAGAATCACTAACTTACCCAAATTTTCTTTTTTTCTCCTCCAATTGCAATTGCTTTGATGGTGTCTCCATTCCAGCATGTTTGTAAGTCCTTCTTTTCTGTTTTGGCCTTCAGTGGGGATCAATGTTGGCAAGCTTTGCTGCATGTGCCTGCACTTGCTGGCTTATGGCCTGCCTGCATTTTGATGGCTTTGACTTTGGGAAAGAATTTTTCTTTTTTTTTTTTTGTTATTGTAAGTATTCATGCCATGTCCCTCATATCTTGCCCCCTAAGTTGTGTCTTCCTCCTTGACTTTTTCCCCTGCTTTTGCAACATCTGTGAGCTTAGTTTTGGCATCTTTTGGTCCTTTGCACTGCACCTGATATAAACCCAGGCCATTTTCTTAGAGTCACTAAATTTCCAAATTTTCTTTTTTTCTCCTCCAATTGCAATTCCTTTGATGTTGACTCCTTTCCAGCGTGTTTGTAAGTCCTTCTTTTCTGTTTTGGCCTTAAGTGGGGATCAATTTTGGCAAGCTTTGCTGCATGTGCCTGCCCTTGGTGGCGTATGGCCTGCCTGCATTTTGATGGCTTTGACTTTGGGAAAGATTTTTTTCTTTTCTTTTTTTTTTTATTATTTTATGTATTCATGCCATGTCCCTCATATCTTGCCCCCTAAGCTGTGTCTTCCTCCTTGACATTTTCCCCTGCTTTTGCAACATCTGTGAGCTTAGTTTTGGCACCTTTTGGTCCTTTGCAATGCACCTGATATAAACCTTGGCCATTTTCTTAGAGTCACTAAATTTCCCAAATTTTCTTTTTTTCTCAGAGAAATTGAATTCCTTTCCTGTTTTCTCCGTTCCAGCGTGTTTGTAAGTCCTTCTTTTCTGTTTTGGCCTTCAGTGGGGATCAATTTTGGCAAGCTTTGCTGCATGTTCCTGCCCTTGGTGGCGTATGGCCCGCCTGCATTTTGATGGTTTGACTTTGGGAAAGATTTTTTCTTTTTTTTTTTTTTATTATTTTAAGTATTCATGCCATGTCCCTCATATCTTGCCCCCTAAGTTGTGTCTTCCTCCTTGACTTTTTCCCCTGCTTTTGCAACATCTTTGAGCTTAGTTTTTGCATCTTTTGTCTTTTGCACTGCACCTGATATAAACCCAGGAAATTTTCTAAGAGTCACTAAATTTCCAAAATTTTCTTTTTTTCTCCTCCAATTGCAATTCCTTTGATGTTGACACCTTTCCGGCGTGTTTGTAAGTCCTTCTTTTCTGTTTTGGCCTTCAGTGGGGATCAATTTTGGCAAGCTTTGCTGCATGTTCCTGCACTTGCTGGCGTATGGCCTGCCTGCATTTTGATGGCTTTGACTTAGGGAAAGATTTTTTCTTTTTTTTTTTTTATTATTTTAAGTATTCATGCCATGTCCCTCATATCTTGCTCCCTAAGTTGTGTCTTCCTCCTTCACTTTTTCCCCTGCTTTTGCAACATCTGTGAGCTTAGTTTTGGCATCTTTTGTTCCTTTGCAATGCAGTTGATTTCCTCACAGCCTATTTTTTAAAGAGACTAAAATTCCCAATTTTCTGCTTTTTTCGATTGCATTTCATTTGAACCTATCTCCTTTCCAGAGTGTTTGTAAGCCTTTCTTTTGGGATCCGCAAGATTCCTTTTCCCTTCCCGAAAGGAAATTTAATTTCCTTTCGGGAAGGGAAAAGGAATCTTGCGATTTCAATGGGGACCAATAGAGGAATCTTTGGTGCATGTCCCTGCACTTGATGGCAGGCCATGCCTTTTGATGGCTTTGACTTTGGGAAAGATTTTTTTCTTTTTTTGGTTGTTTTCTGAAGTGTTCATGCCATGTCCCTCATATCTTGCCCCCTAAGTTCTGTCTTCCTCCTTGACTTTTTCCCCTGCTTTTGCAACATCTGTGAGCTTAGTTTTGGCACCTTTTGGTCCTTTGCAATGCACCTGATATAAACCCAGGCCATTTTTTTAGAGTCAGTAATTTCCCAAATTTTCTTTTTTTCTCCTCCAATTGCAATTCCTTTGATGTTGTCTCCATTCCAGCGTGTTTGTAGGTCCTTCTTTCCTGTTTTGGCCTTCAGTGGGGATCAATTTTGGCAAGCTTTGCTTCATGTGCTTGCCCTTGGTGGCGTATGGTCTTCCTCCATTTTGATGGCTTTGACTTTGGGAAAGATTTTTTCTTTTTTTTTTTTTTTATTATTGTAACTATTCATGCCATGTCCCTCATATCTTGCCCCCTAAGTTGTGTCTTCCTCCTTGACTTTTTCCCCTGCTTTTGCATCATCTGTGAGCTTAGTTTTTGCATCTTTTGGTCCTTTGCACTGCACCTGATATAAACCCAGGCCATTTTCCTAGAGTCACTAAATTTCCAAAATTTTCTTTTGTCTCCACCAATTGCAATTCCTTTGATGCTGTCTCCATTCCAGCGTGTTTGTAAGTCCTTCTTTTCTGTTTTGGCCTTCAGTGGGGATCAATTTTGGCAAGCTTTGCTGCATGTGCCTGCCCTTGGTGGCATATGGCCCGCCTGCATTTTGATGGCTTTGACTTTGGGAAAGAATTTTTCTTTTTTTTTTTTTTATTATTTTAAGTATTCATGCCATATCCCTCATATCTTTCCCCTAAGTTGTGTCTTCCTACTTCACTTTTTCCCCTGCTTTTGCAACATCGGTGAGCTTAGTTTTTGCATCTTTTGTCCTTTGCACTGCACCTGATATAAACCCAGGCCATTTTCTTAGAATCACTAACATACCCAAATTTTCTTTTTTTCTGCTCCAATTGCAATTCCTTTGAGGTTGACACCTTTCCAGCGTGTTTGTAAGTCCTTCTTTTCTGTTTTGGCCTTCAGTGGGGATCAATTTTGGCAAGCTTTGCTGCATGTGCCTGCCCTTGGTGGCATATGGCCTGGCTGCATTTTGATGGCTTTGACTTTGGGAAAGATTTTTTCTTTTTTTTTTCTTTTTTGTTTAAATATTCATGCCATGTCCCTCATATCTTGCCCCCTAAGTTGTGTCTTCCTCCTTGACTTTTTCCCCTGCTTTTGCAACATCTGTGAGCTTAGTTTTTGCATCTTTTGGTCCTTTGCGCTGCACCTGATATAAATCAAGCCATTTTCTCAGACTCACTAAATTTCCCAAATTTTCTTTTTTTCTCCTCCAATTGCAATTCCTTTGATGCTGTCTCAATTCCAGCGTGTTTGTAGGTCCTTCTTTTCTGTTTTGGCCTTCAGTGGGGATCAATTTTGGCAAGCTTTGCTGCATGTGCCTGCCCTTGGTGGCGTATGGCCTGCCGGCATTTTGATGGCTTTGACTTTGGGAAAGATTTTTTCTTTTTTTTTTTTTTTATTATTGTAAGTATTCATGCCATGTCCCTCATATCTTGCCCCCTAAGTTGTGTCTTCCTCCTTGACTTTTTCCCCTGCTTTTGCAACATCTGTGAGCTTAGTTTTGGCACCTTTTAGTCCTTTGCAATGCAGCTGATTTCCTCCCAGCCTATTTTTTGAAGAGACTAAAATTCCCAATTTTCTGCTTTTTTCAATTGCATTTCATTTGAACCTATCTCCTTTCCAGAGTGTTTGTAAGCCTTTCTTTTGGGATTCGCAAGATTCCTTTTCCCTTCCCGAAAGGAAATTTCGTTTCCTTTCGGGAAAGGAAAAGGAATCTTGCGATTTCAATGGGGACCAATAGAGGAATCTTTGGTGCATGTCCCTACACTTGATGGCAGGCAATGCCTTTTGATTGCTTTGACTTTGGGAAAGATTTTTTTCTTTTTTTGGTTGTTTTCTGGAGTGTTCATGCCATGTCCCTCATATCTTGCCCCCTAAGTTGTGTCTTCCTCCTTGACTTTTTCCCCTGCTTTTGCAACATCTGTGAGCTTAGTTTTGGCACCTTTTGGTCCTTTGCACTGCACCTGATAAAACCCCAGGCCATTTTCTTAGAGTCACTAAATTTCCCAAATTTACTTTTTTTCTCCTCCAATTGCAATTCCTTTGATGTTGTCTCCATTCCAGCGTGTTTGTAAGTCCTTATTTTCTGTTTTGGCCTTCAGTGGGGATCAATGTTGGCAAGCTTTGCTGCATGTGCCTGCCCTTGCTGGCGTATTGCCTTCCTCCATTTTGATGGCTTTGACTTTGGGAAAGATTATTTCTTTTTTTTTTTTTATTATTGTAAGTATTCATGCCATGTTCCTCATATCTTGCCCCCTAAGTTGTGTCTTCCTCCTTGACATTTTCCCCAGCTTTTGCATCATCTGTGAGCTTAGTTTTTGCATCTTTTGGTCCTTTGCACTGCACCTGATATAAACCCAGGCCATTTTCTTAGAGTCACTAAATTTCCAAAATGTTCTTTTGTCTCCTCCAATTGCAATTCCTTTGATGCTGTCTCCATTCCAGCGTGTTTGTAAGTCCTTCTTTTCTGTTTTGGCCTTCAGTGGGGATCAATTTTGGCAAACTTTGCTGCATGTGCCTGCCCTTGGTGGCGTATGGCCCGCCTGCATTTTGATGGCTTTGACTTTGGGAAAGAATTTTTCTTTTTTTTTTTTTTATTATTTTAAGTATTCATGCCATATCCCTCATATCTTTCCCCTAAGTTGTGTCTTCCTACTTCACTTTTTCCCCTGCTTTTGCAACATCGGTGAGCTTAGTTTTTGCATCTTTTGTCCTTTGCACTGCACCTGATATAAACCCAGGCCATTTTCTTAGAATCACTAACTTACCCAAATTTTCTTTTTTTCTGCTCCAATTGCAATTCCTTTGAGGTTGACACCTTTCCAGCGTGTTTGTAAGTCCTTCTTTTCTGTTTTGGCCTTCAGTGGGGATCAATTTTGGCAAGCTTTGCTGCATGTGCCTGCCCTTGGTGGCATATGGCCTGCCTGCATGTTGATGGCTTTGACTTTGGGAAAGATTTTTTCTTTTTTTTTTTTTATTATTTTAAGTATTCATGCCATGTCCCTCATATCTTGCCCCCTAAGTTGTGTCTTCCTCCTTGATTTTTCCCCTGCTTTTGCAACATCTGTGAGCTTAGTTTTGGCATCTTTTGGTCCTTTGCACTGCACCTGATATAAACCCTGGCCATTTTCTTAGAATCACTAACTTACCCAAATTTTCTTTTTTTCTCAGAGAAATTGAATTCCTTTCCTGTTTTCTCCATTCCAGCGTGTTTGTAAGTCCTTCTTTTCTGTTTTGGCCTTCAGTGGGGATCAATTTTGGCAAGCTTTGCTGCATGTGCCTGCCCTTGGTGGCGTATGGCCCGCCTGCATTTTGATGGCTTTGACTTTGGGAAAGAATTTTTCTTTTTTTTTTTTTTATTATTTTAAGTATTCATGCCATATCCCTCATATCTTTCCCCTAAGTTGTGTCTTCCTACTTCACTTTTTCCCCTGCTTTTGCAACATCGGTGAGCTTAGTTTTTGCATCTTTTGTCCTTTGCACTGCACCTGATATAAACCCAGGCCATTTCCTTAGAATCACTAACTTACCCAAATTTTCTTTTTTTCTGCTCCAATTGCAATTCCTTTGAGGTTGACACCTTTCCAGCGTGTTTGTAAGTCCTTCTTTTCTGTTTTGGCCTTCAGTGGGGATCAATTTTGGCAAGCTTAGCTGCATGTGCCTGCCCTTGGTGGCGTATGGCCTGCCTGCATTTTGATGGCTTTGACTTTGGGAAAGATTTTTTCTTTTTTTTTTTTTTTTGTTTAAATATTCATGCCATGTCCCTCATATCTTGCCCCCTAAGTTGTGTCTTCCTCCTTGACTTTTTCCCCTGCTTTTGCAACATCTGTGAGCTTAGTTTTTGCATCTTTTGGTCCTTTGCGCTGCACCTGATATAAATCAAGCCATTTTCTCAGACTCACTAAATTTCCAAAATTTTCTTTTTTTCTCCTCCAATTGCAATTCCTTTGATGCTGTCTCAATTCCAGCGTGTTTGTAGGTCCTTCTTTTCTGTTTTGGCCTTCAGTGGGGATCAATTTTGGCAAGCTTTGCTGCATGTGCCTGCCCTTTGTGGCATATGGCCTGCCGGCATTTTGATGGCTTTGACTTTGGGAAAGATTTTTTCTTTTTTTTTTTTTTTATTATTGTAAGTATTCATGCCATGTCCCTCATATCTTGCCCCCTAAGTTGTGTCTTCCTCCTTGACTTTTTCCCCTGCTTTTGCAACATCTGTGAGCTTAGTTTTGGCACCTTTTAGTCCTTTGCAATGCAGCTGATTTCCTCCCAGCCTATTTTTTGAAGAGACTAAAATTCCCAATTTTCTGCTTTTTTCAATTGCATTTCATTTGAACCTATCTCCTTTCCAGCGTGTTTGTAAGCCTTTCTTTTGGGATCCGCAAGATTCCTTTTCCCTTCCCGAAAGGAAATTTCATCTCCTTTCGGGAAGGGAAAAGGAATCTTGCGATTTCAATGGGGACCAATAGAGGAATCTTTGGTGCATGTCCCTGCACTTGATGGCAGGCCATGCCTTTTGATGGCTTTGACTTTGGGAAAGATTTTTTTCTTTTTTTGGTTGTTTTCTGAAGTGTTCATGCCATGTCCATCATATCTTGCCCCCCAAGTTGTGTCTTCCTCCTTGACTTTTTCCCCTGCTTTTGCAACACCTGTGAGCTTAGTTTTGGCATCTTTTGGTCCTTTGCACTGCACCTGATATAAACCCAGGCCATTTTCTCAGACTCACTAAATTTCCAAAATTTTCTTTTTTTCTCCTCCAATTGCAATTCCTTTGATGCTGTCTCATTTCCAGCGTGTTTGTAGGTCCTTCTTTTCTGTTTTGGCCTTCAGTGGGGATCAATTTTGGCAAGCTTTGCTGCATGTGCCTGCCCTTGGTGGCGTATGGCCTGCCTGCATTTTGATGGCTTTGACTTTGGGAAAGATTTTTTCTTTTTTTTTTTTTTTATTATTTTAAGTATTCATGCCATGTCCCTCATATCTTGCCCCCTAAGTTGTGTCTTCCTCCTTGACTTTTTCCCCTGCTTTTGCAACATCTGTGAGCTTAGTTTTGGCACCTTTTAGTCCTTTGCAATGCAGCTGATTTACTCACAGCCTATTTTTTGAAGAGACTAAAATTCCGGATTTTCTGCTTTTTTCAATTGCATTTCATTTGAACCTATCTCCTTTCCAGAGTGTTTGTAAGCCTTTCTTTTGGGATCCGCAAGATTCCTTTTCCCTTCCCGAAAGGAAATTTCATTTCCTTTCAGGAAGGGAAAAGGAATCTTGCAATTTCAATGGGGACCAATAGAGGAATCTTTGGTGCATGTCCCTGCACTTGATGGCAGGCCATGCCTTTTGATGGCTTTGACTTTGGGAAAGATTTTTTTCTTTTTTTGGTTGTTTTCTGAAGTGTTCATGCCATGTCCCTCATATCTTGCCCCCCAAGTTGTGTCTTCCTCCTTGACTTTTTCCCCTGCTTTTGCAACACCTGTGAGCTTAGTTTTGGCATCTTTTGGTCCTTTGCACTGCACCTGATATAAACCCAGGCCATTTTCTTAGAGTCACTACATTTCCCAAATTTTCTTTTTTTCTCCTCCAATTGCAATTCCTTTGATGTTTTCTCCATTCCAGCGTGTTTGTAAGTCCTTCTTTTGTGTTTTGGCCTTCAGTGGGGATCAATTTTGGCAAGCTTTGCTGCATGTGCCTGCCCTTGGTGGCGTATGGCCTGCCTGGCCTGCCTGCATTTTGATGGCTTTGACTTTGGGAAAGATTTTTTCTTTTTTTTTTTTTTTATTTTAAGTATTCATGCCATGTCCCTCATATCTTGCCCGCTAAGTTGCGTCATCCTCCTTGACTTTTTGTCCTGCTTTTGCAACATCTGTGAGCTTAGTTTTGGCATCTTTTGGTCCTTTGCAATGCACCTGATATAAACCCAGGCCATTTTTTTAGACTCAGTAATTTCCCAAATTTTCTTTTTTTCTCCTCCAATTGCAAATCCTTTGATGTTCTCTCCATTCCAGCGTGTTTGGAGGTCCTTCTTTCCTGTTTTGGCCATCAGTGGGGATCAATTTTGGCAAGCTTTGCTGCATGTTCCTGCACTTGCTGGCGTATGGCCTGCCTGCATTTCGATGGCTTTGACTTTGGGAAAGATTTTTTCTTTTTTTTTTTTTATTATTTTAAGTATTCATGCCATGTCCCTCATATCTTGCTCCCTAAGTTGTGTCTTCCTCCTTCACTTTTTCCCCTGCTTTTGCAACATCTGTGAGCTTAGTTTTGGCACCTTTTAGTCCTTTGCAATGCAGCTGATTTCCTCCCAGCCTATTTTTTGAAGAGACTAAAATTCCCAATTTTCTGCTTTTTTCAATTGCATTTCATTTGAACCTATCTCCTTTCCAGCGTGTTTGTAAGCCTTTCTTTTGGGATCCGCAAGATTCCTTTTCCCTTCCCGAAAGGAAATTTCATCTCCTTTCGGGAAGGGAAAAGGAATCTTGCGATTTCAATGGGGACCAATAGAGGAATCTTTGGTGCATGTCCCTGCACTTGATGGCAGGCCATGCCTTTTGATGGCTTTGACTTTGGGAAAGATTTTTTTCTTTTTTTGGTTGTTTTCTGAAGTGTTCATGCCATGTCCATCATATCTTGCCCCCCAAGTTGTGTCTTCCTCCTTGACTTTTTCCCCTGCTTTTGCAACACCTGTGAGCTTAGTTTTGGCATCTTTTGGTCCTTTGCACTGCACCTGATATAAACCCAGGCCATTTTCTCAGACTCACTAAATTTCCAAAATTTTCTTTTTTTCTCCTCCAATTGCAATTCCTTTGATGCTGTCTCATTTCCAGCGTGTTTGTAGGTCCTTCTTTTCTGTTTTGGCCTTCAGTGGGGATCAATTTTGGCAAGCTTTGCTGCATGTGCCTGCCCTTGGTGGCGTATGGCCTGCCGGCATTTTGATGGCTTTGACTTTGGGAAAGATTTTTTCTTTTTTTTTTTTTTTTTATTATTTTAAGTATTCATGCCATGTCCCTCATATCTTGCCCCCTAAGTTGTGTCTTCCTCCTTGACTTTTTCCCCTGCTTTTGCAACATCTGTGAGCTTAGTTTTGGCACCTTTTAGTCCTTTGCAATGCAGCTGATTTACTCACAGCCTATTTTTTGAAGAGACTAAAATTCCGGATTTTCTGCTTTTTTCAATTGCATTTCATTTGAACCTATCTCCTTTCCAGAGTGTTTGTAAGCCTTTCTTTTGGGATCCGCAAGATTCCTTTTCCCTTCCCGAAAGGAAATTTCATTTCCTTTCAGGAAGGGAAAAGGAATCTTGCGATTTCAATGGGGACCAATAGAGGAATCTTTGGTGCATGTCCCTGCACTTGATGGCAGGCCATGCCTTTTGATGGCTTTGACTTTGGGAAAGATTTTTTTCTTTTTTTGGTTGTTTTCTGAAGTGTTCATGCCATGTCCCTCATATCTTGCCCCCCAAGTTGTGTCTTCCTCCTTGACTTTTTCCCCTGCTTTTGCAACACCTGTGAGCTTAGTTTTGGCATCTTTTGGTCCTTTGCACTGCACCTGATATAAACCCAGGCCATTTTCTTAGAGTCACTACATTTCCCAAATTTTCTTTTTTTCTCCTCCAATTGCAATTCCTTTGATGTTTTCTCCATTCCAGCGTGTTTGTAAGTCCTTCTTTTGTGTTTTGGCCTTCAGTGGGGATCAATTTTGGCAAGCTTTGCTGCATGTGCCTGCCCTTGGTGGCGTATGGCCTGCCTGGCCTGCCTGCATTTTGATGGCTTTGACTTTGGGAAAGATTTTTTCTTTTTTTTTTTTTTTATTTTAAGTATTCATGCCACGTCCCTCATATCTTGCCCGCTAAGTTGCGTCATCCTCCTTGACTTTTTGTCCTGCTTTTGCAACATCTGTGAGCTTAGTTTTGGCATCTTTTGGTCCTTTGCAATGCACCTGATATAAACCCAGGCCATTTTTTTAGACTCAGTAATTTCCCAAATTTTCTTTTTTTCTCCTCCAATTGCAAATCCTTTGATGTTCTCTCCATTCCAGCGTGTTTGGAGGTCCTTCTTTCCTGTTTTGGCCATCAGTGGGGATCAATTTTGGCAAGCTTTGCTGCATGTTCCTGCACTTGCTGGCGTATGGCCTGCCTGCATTTCGATGGCTTTGACTTTGGGAAAGATTTTTTCTTTTTTTTTTTTTATTATTTTAAGTATTCATGCCATGTCCCTCATATCTTGCTCCCTAAGTTGTGTCTTCCTCCTTCACTTTTTCCCCTGCTTTTGCAACATCTGTGAGCTTAGTTTTGGCACCTTTTGGTCCTTTGCACTGCACCTGATAAAACACCAGGCCATTTTCTTAGAGTCACTAAATTTCCCAAATTTACTTTTTTTCTCCTCCAATTGCAATTCCTTTGATGTTGTCTCCATTCCAGTGTGTTTGTAAGTCCTTATTTTCTGTTTTGGCCTTCAGTGGGGATCAATGTTGGCAAGCTTTGCTGCATGTGCCTGCCCTTGCTGGCGTATGGCCTTCGTCCATTTTGATTGCTTTGACTTTGGGAAAGATTTTTTCATTTTTTTTTTTTTATTATTGTAAGTATTCATGCCATGTCCCTCATATCTTGCCCCCTAAGTTGTGTCTTCCTCCTTGACTTTTTCCCCTGCTTTTGCAACATCTGTGAGCTTAGTTTTTGCATCTTTTGGTCCTTTGCACTGCACCTGATATAAACCCAGGCCATTTTCTTAGAGTCACTAAATTTCCAAAATGTTCTTTTGTCTCCTCCAATTGCAATTCCTTTGATGCTGTCTCCATTCCAGCGTGTTTGTAGGTCCTTATTTTCTGTTTTGGCCTTCAGTGGGGATCAATTTTGGCAAGCTTTGCTGCATGTGCCTGCACTTGCTGGCGTATGGCCTGCCTGCATTTTGATGGCTTTGACTTTGGGAAAGATTTTTTTCTTTTTTTTTTTTTATTATTTTAAGTATTCATGCCATGTCCCTCATATCTTGCCCCCTAAGTTGTGTCTTCCTCCTTGATTTTTCCCCTGCTTTTGCAACATCTGTGAGCTTAGTTTTTGCATCTTTTGGTCCTTTGCACTGCACCTGATATAAACCCAGGCCATTTTCTTAGAATCACTAACTTACCCAAATTTTCTTTTTTTCTCAGAGAAATTGAATTCTTTTCCTGTTTTCTCCGTTCCAGCGTGTTTGTAAGTCCTTCTTTTCTGTTTTGGCCTTCAGTGGGGATCAATTTTGGCAAGCTTTGCTGCATGTGCCTGCCCTTGGTGCTGTATGGCCTGCCTGCATTTTGATGGCTTTGACTTTGGGAAAGATTTTTTCTTTTTTTTTTTTTATTATTATTTTAAGTATTCATGCCATGTCCCTCATATCTTGCCCCGTAAGTTGTGTCTTCCTCCTTGACTTTTTCCCCTGCTTTTGCAACACCTGTGAGCTTAGTTTTGGCACCTTTTGGTCCTTTGCACTGCACCTGATATAAACCCAGGCCTTTTTCTTAGAGTCACTAAATTTCCCAAATTTTCTTTTTTTCTCCTCCAATTGCAATTCCTTTGATGTTTTCTCCATTCCAGCGTGTTTGTAAGTCCTTCTTTTGTGTTTTGGCCTTCAGTGGGGATCAATTTTTGCAAGCTTTGCTGCATGTGCCTGCCCTTGGTGGCGTATGGCCTGCCTGCATTTTGACGGCTGTGACTTTGGGAAAGATTTTTTCTTTTTTTTTTCTTTTTTGTTTTAAGTATTCATGCCATGTCCCTCATATCTTGCCCCCTAAGTTTTGTCTTCCTCCTTGACTTTTTGTCCTGCTTTTGCAACATCTGTGAGCTTAGTTTTGGCATCTTTTGGTCCTTTGCACTGCACCTGATATAAACCCAGGCCATTATCTTAGAGTCACTAAATTTCCAAAATTTTCTTTTTTTCTCCTCCAATTGCAATTCCTTTGATGTTGACTCCTTTCCAGCGTGTTTGTAAGTCCTTCTTTTCTGTTTTGGCCTTAAGTGGGGATCAATTTTGGCAAGCTTTGCTGCATGTGCCTGCCCTTGGTGGCGTATGGCCTGCCTGCATTTTGATGGCTTTGACTTTGGGAAAGATTTTTTTCTTTTCTTTTTTTTTTTATTATTTTATGTATTCATGCCATGTCCCTCATATCTTGCCCCCTAAGCTGTGTCTTCCTCCTTGACATTTTCCCCTGCTTTTGCAACATCTGTGAGCTTAGTTTTGGCACCTTTTGGTCCTTTGCAATGCACCTGATATAAACCTTGGCCATTTTCTTAGAGTCACTAAATTTCCCAAATTTTCTTTTTTTCTCAGAGAAATTGAATTCCTTTCCTGTTTTCTCCGTTCCAGCGTGTTTGTAAGTCCTTCTTTTCTGTTTTGGCCTTCAGTGGGGATCAATTTTGGCAAGCTTTGCTGCATGTTCCTGCCCTTGGTGGCGTATGGCCCGCCTGCATTTTGATGGGTTTGACTTTGGGAAAGATTTTTTCTTTTTTTTTTTTTTTATTATTTTAAGTATTCATGCCATGTCCCTCATATCTTGCCCCCTAAGTTGTGTCTTCCTCCTTGACTTTTTCCCCTGCTTTTGCAACATCTTTGAGCTTAGTTTTTGCATCTTTTGTCTTTTGCACTGCACCTGATATAAACCCAGGAAATTTTCTAAGAGTCACTAAATTTCCAAAATTTTCTTTTTTTCTCCTCCAATTGCAATTCCTTTGATGTTGACACCTTTCCGGCGTGTTTGTAAGTCCTTCTTTTCTGTTTTGGCCTTCAGTGGGGATCAATTTTGGCAAGCTTTGCTGCATGTTCCTGCACTTGCTGGCGTATGGCCTGCCTGCATTTTGATGGCTTTGACTTAGGGAAAGATTTTTTCTTTTTTTTTTTTTATTATTTTAAGTATTCATGCCATGTCCCTCATATCTTGCTCCCTAAGTTGTGTCTTCCTCCTTCACTTTTTCCCCTGCTTTTGCAACATCTGTGAGCTTAGTTTTGGCATCTTTTGTTCCTTTGCAATGCAGTTGATTTCCTCACAGCCTATTTTTTAAAGAGACTAAAATTCCCAATTTTCTGCTTTTTTCGATTGCATTTCATTTGAACCTATCTCCTTTCCAGAGTGTTTGTAAGCCTTTCTTTTGGGATCCGCAAGATTCCTTTTCCCTTCCCGAAAGGAAATTTAATTTCCTTTCGGGAAGGGAAAAGGAATCTTGCGATTTCAATGGGGACCAATAGAGGAATCTTTGGTGCATGTCCCTGCACTTGATGGCAGGCCATGCCTTTTGATGGCTTTGACTTTGGGAAAGATTTTTTTCTTTTTTTGGTTGTTTTCTGAAGTGTTCATGCCATGTCCCTCATATCTTGCCCCCTAAGTTCTGTCTTCCTCCTTGACTTTTTCCCCTGCTTTTGCAACATCTGTGAGCTTAGTTTTGGCACCTTTTGGTCCTTTGCAATGCACCTGATATAAACCCAGGCCATTTTTTTAGAGTCAGTAATTTCCCAAATTTTCTTTTTTTCTCCTCCAATTGCAATTCCTTTGATGTTGTCTCCATTCCAGCGTGTTTGTAGGTCCTTCTTTCCTGTTTTGGCCTTCAGTGGGGATCAATTTTGGCAAGCTTTGCTTCATGTGCTTGCCCTTGGTGGCGTATGGTCTTCCTCCATTTTGATGGCTTTGACTTTGGGAAAGATTTTTTCTTTTTTTTTTTTTTATTATTGTAACTATTCATGCCATGTCCCTCATATCTTGCCCCCTAAGTTGTGTCTTCCTCCTTGACTTTTTCCCCTGCTTTTGCATCATCTGTGAGCTTAGTTTTTGCATCTTTTGGTCCTTTGCACTGCACCTGATATAAACCCAGGCCATTTTCCTAGAGTCACTAAATTTCCAAAATTTTCTTTTGTCTCCACCAATTGCAATTCCTTTGATGCTGTCTCCATTCCAGCGTGTTTGTAAGTCCTTCTTTTCTGTTTTGGCCTTCAGTGGGGATCAATTTTGGCAAGCTTTGCTGCATGTGCCTGCCCTTGGTGGCATATGGCCCGCCTGCATTTTGATGGCTTTGACTTTGGGAAAGAATTTTTCTTTTTTTTTTTTTTATTATTTTAAGTATTCATGCCATATCCCTCATATCTTTCCCCTAAGTTGTGTCTTCCTACTTCACTTTTTCCCCTGCTTTTGCAACATCGGTGAGCTTAGTTTTTGCATCTTTTGTCCTTTGCACTGCACCTGATATAAACCCAGGCCATTTTCTTAGAATCACTAACATACCCAAATTTTCTTTTTTTCTCCTCCAATTGCAGTTCCTTTGAGGTTGACACCTTTCCAGCGTGTTTGTAAGTCCTTCTTTTCTGTTTTGGCCTTCAGTGGGGATCAATTTTGGCAAGCTTTGCTGCATGTGCCTGCCCTTGGTGGCATATGGCCTGGCTGCATTTTGATGGCTTTGACTTTGGGAAAGATTTTTTCTTTTTTTTTTCTTTTTTGTTTAAATATTCATGCCATGTCCCTCATATCTTGCCCCCTAAGTTGTGTCTTCCTCCTTGACTTTTTCCCCTGCTTTTGCAACATCTGTGAGCTTAGTTTTTGCATCTTTTGGTCCTTTGCGCTGCACCTGATATAAATCAAGCCATTTTCTCAGACTCACTAAATTTCCCAAATTTTCTTTTTTTCTCCTCCAATTGCAATTCCTTTGATGCTGTCTCAATTCCAGCGTGTTTGTAGGTCCTTCTTTTCTGTTTTGGCCTTCAGTGGGGATCAATTTTGGCAAGCTTTGCTGCATGTGCCTGCCCTTGGTGGCGTATGGCCTGCCGGCATTTTGATGGCTTTGACTTTGGGAAAGATTTTTTCTTTTTTTTTTTTTTTATTATTGTAAGTATTCATGCCATGTCCCTCATATCTTGCCCCCTAAGTTGTGTCTTCCTCCTTGACTTTTTCCCCTGCTTTTGCAACATCTGTGAGCTTAGTTTTGGCACCTTTTAGTCCTTTGCAATGCAGCTGATTTCCTCCCAGCCTATTTTTTGAAGAGACTAAAATTCCCAATTTTCTGCTTTTTTCAATTGCATTTCATTTGAACCTATCTCCTTTCCAGAGTGTTTGTAAGCCTTTCTTTTGGGATTCGCAAGATTCCTTTTCCCTTCCCGAAAGGAAATTTCATTTCCTTTCGGGAAAGGAAAAGGAATCTTGCGATTTCAATGGGGACCAATAGAGGAATCTTTGGTGCATGTCCCTACACTTGATGGCAGGCAATGCCTTTTGATTGCTTTGACTTTGGGAAAGATTTTTTTCTTTTTTTGGTTGTTTTCTGGAGTGTTCATGCCATGTCCCTCATATCTTGCCCCCTAAGTTGTGTCTTCCTCCTTGACTTTTTCCCCTGCTTTTGCAACATCTGTGAGCTTAGTTTTGGCACCTTTTGGTCCTTTGCACTGCACCTGATAAAACCCCAGGCCATTTTCTTAGAGTCACTAAATTTCCCAAATTTACTTTTTTTCTCCTCCAATTGCAATTCCTTTGATGTTGTCTCCATTCCAGCGTGTTTGTAAGTCCTTATTTTCTGTTTTGGCCTTCAGTGGGGATCAATGTTGGCAAGCTTTGCTGCATGTGCCTGCCCTTGCTGGCGTATGGCCTTCCTCCATTTTGATGGCTTTGGCTTTGGGAAAGATTATTTCTTTTTTTTTTTTTATTATTGTAAGTATTCATGCCATGTTCCTCATATCTTGCCCCCTAAGTTGTGTCTTCCTCCTTGACATTTTCCCCAGCTTTTGCATCATCTGTGAGCTTAGTTTTTGCATCTTTTGGTCCTTTGCACTGCACCTGATATAAACCCAGGCCATTTTCTTAGAGTCACTAAATTTCCAAAATGTTCTTTTGTCTCCTCCAATTGCAATTCCTTTGATGCTGTCTCCATTCCAGCGTGTTTGTAGGTCCTTCTTTTCTGTTTTGGCCTTCAGTGGGGATCAATTTTGGCAAGCTTTGCTGCATGTGCCTGCCCTTGCTGGCATATGGCCTGCCTGCATGTTGATGGCTTTGACTTTGGGAAAGATTTTTTTTTTTTTTTTTTTATTATTTTAAGTATTCATGCCATGTCCCTCATATCTTGCCCCCTAAGTTGTGTCTTCCTCCTTGATTTTTCCCCTGCTTTTGCATCATCTGTGAGCTTAGTTTTGGCATCTTTTGGTCCTTTGCACTGCACCTGATATAAACCCTGGCCATTTTCTTAGAATCACTAACTTACCCAAATTTTCTTTTTTTCTCAGAGAAATTGAATTCCTTTCCTGTTTTCTCCATTCCAGCGTGTTTGTAAGTCCTTCTTTTCTGTTTTGGCCTTCAGTGCGGATCAATTTTGGCAAGCTTTGCTGCATGTGCCTGCCCTTGGTGGCGTATGGCCCGCCTGCATTTTGATGGCTTTGACTTTGGGAAAGAATTTTTCTTTTTTTTTTTTTTATTATTTTAAGTATTCATGCCATATCCCTCATATCTTTCCCCTAAGTTGTGTCTTCCTACTTCACTTTTTCCCCTGCTTTTGCAACATCGGTGAGCTTAGTTTTTGCATCTTTTGTCCTTTGCACTGCACCTGATATAAACCCAGGCCATTTTCTTAGAATCACTAACTTACCCAAATTTTCTTTTTTTCTGCTCCAATTGCAATTCCTTTGAGGTTGACACCTTTCCAGCGTGTTTGTAAGTCCTTCTTTTCTGTTTTGGCCTTCAGTGGGGATCAATTTTGGCAAGCTTTGCTGCATGTGCCTGCCCTTGGTGGCATATGGCCTGCCTGCATGTTGATGGCTTTGACTTTGGGAAAGATTTTTTCTTTTTTTTTTTTTATTATTTTAAGTATTCATGCCATGTCCCTCATATCTTGCCCCCTAAGTTGTGTCTTCCTCCTTGATTTTTCCCCTGCTTTTGCAACATCTGTGAGCTTAGTTTTGGCATCTTTTGGTCCTTTGCACTGCACCTGATATAAACCCTGGCCATTTTCTTAGAATCACTAACTTACCCAAATTTTCTTTTTTTCTCAGAGAAATTGAATTCCTTTCCTGTTTTCTCCATTCCAGCGTGTTTGTAAGTCCTTCTTTTCTGTTTTGGCCTTCAGTGGGGATCAATTTTGGCAAGCTTTGCTGCATGTGCCTGCCCTTGGTGGCGTATGGCCCGCCTGCATTTTGATGGCTTTGACTTTGGGAAAGAATTTTTCTTTTTTTTTTTTTTATTATTTTAAGTATTCATGCCATATCCCTCATATCTTTCCCCTAAGTTGTGTCTTCCTACTTCACTTTTTCCCCTGCTTTTGCAACATCGGTGAGCTTAGTTTTTGCATCTTTTGTCCTTTGCACTGCACCTGATATAAACCCAGGCCATTTCCTTAGAATCACTAACTTACCCAAATTTTCTTTTTTTCTGCTCCAATTGCAATTCCTTTGAGGTTGACACCTTTCCAGCGTGTTTGTAAGTCCTTCTTTTCTGTTTTGGCCTTCAGTGGGGATCAATTTTGGCAAGCTTAGCTGCATGTGCCTGCCCTTGGTGGCGTATGGCCTGCCTGCATTTTGATGGCTTTGACTTTGGGAAAGATTTTTTCTTTTTTTTTTTTTTTTGTTTAAATATTCATGCCATGTCCCTCATATCTTGCCCCCTAAGTTGTGTCTTCCTCCTTGACTTTTTCCCCTGCTTTTGCAACATCTGTGAGCTTAGTTTTTGCATCTTTTGGTCCTTTGCGCTGCACCTGATATAAATCAAGCCATTTTCTCAGACTCACTAAATTTCCAAAATTTTCTTTTTTTCTCCTCCAATTGCAATTCCTTTGATGCTGTCTCAATTCCAGCGTGTTTGTAGGTCCTTCTTTTCTGTTTTGGCCTTCAGTGGGGATCAATTTTGGCAAGCTTTGCTGCATGTGCCTGCCCTTTGTGGCATATGGCCTGCCGGCATTTTGATGGCTTTGACTTTGGGAAAGATTTTTTCTTTTTTTTTTTTTTATTATTGTAAGTATTCATGCCATGTCCCTCATATCTTGCCCCCTAAGTTGTGTCTTCCTCCTTGACTTTTTCCCCTGCTTTTGCAACATCTGTGAGCTTAGTTTTGGCACCTTTTAGTCCTTTGCAATGCAGCTGATTTCCTCCCAGCCTATTTTTTGAAGAGACTAAAATTCCCAATTTTCTGCTTTTTTCAATTGCATTTCATTTGAACCTATCTCCTTTCCAGCGTGTTTGTAAGCCTTTCTTTTGGGATCCGCAAGATTCCTTTTCCCTTCCCGAAAGGAAATTTCATCTCCTTTCGGGAAGGGAAAAGGAATCTTGCGATTTCAATGGGGACCAATAGAGGAATCTTTGGTGCATGTCCCTGCACTTGATGGCAGGCCATGCCTTTTGATGGCTTTGACTTTGGGAAAGATTTTTTTCTTTTTTTGGTTGTTTTCTGAAGTGTTCATGCCATGTCCATCATATCTTGCCCCCCAAGTTGTGTCTTCCTCCTTGACTTTTTCCCCTGCTTTTGCAACACCTGTGAGCTTAGTTTTGGCATCTTTTGGTCCTTTGCACTGCACCTGATATAAACCCAGGCCATTTTCTCAGACTCACTAAATTTCCAAAATTTTCTTTTTTTCTCCTCCAATTGCAATTCCTTTGATGCTGTCTCATTTCCAGCGTGTTTGTAGGTCCTTCTTTTCTGTTTTGGCCTTCAGTGGGGATCAATTTTGGCAAGCTTTGCTGCATGTGCCTGCCCTTGGTGGCGTATGGCCTGCCTGCATTTTGATGGCTTTGACTTTGGGAAAGATTTTTTCTTTTTTTTTTTTTTTATTATTTTAAGTATTCATGCCATGTCCCTCATATCTTGCCCCCTAAGTTGTGTCTTCCTCCTTGACTTTTTCCCCTGCTTTTGCAACATCTGTGAGCTTAGTTTTGGCACCTTTTAGTCCTTTGCAATGCAGCTGATTTACTCACAGCCTATTTTTTGAAGAGACTAAAATTCCGGATTTTCTGCTTTTTTCAATTGCATTTCATTTGAACCTATCTCCTTTCCAGAGTGTTTGTAAGCCTTTCTTTTGGGATCCGCAAGATTCCTTTTCCCTTCCCGAAAGGAAATTTCATTTCCTTTCAGGAAGGGAAAAGGAATCTTGCAATTTCAATGGGGACCAATAGAGGAATCTTTGGTGCATGTCCCTGCACTTGATGGCAGGCCATGCCTTTTGATGGCTTTGACTTTGGGAAAGATTTTTTTCTTTTTTTGGTTGTTTTCTGAAGTGTTCATGCCATGTCCCTCATATCTTGCCCCCCAAGTTGTGTCTTCCTCCTTGACTTTTTCCCCTGCTTTTGCAACACCTGTGAGCTTAGTTTTGGCATCTTTTGGTCCTTTGCACTGCACCTGATATAAACCCAGGCCATTTTCTTAGAGTCACTACATTTCCCAAATTTTCTTTTTTTCTCCTCCAATTGCAATTCCTTTGATGTTTTCTCCATTCCAGCGTGTTTGTAAGTCCTTCTTTTGTGTTTTGGCCTTCAGTGGGGATCAATTTTGGCAAGCTTTGCTGCATGTGCCTGCCCTTGGTGGCGTATGGCCTGCCTGGCCTGCCTGCATTTTGATGGCTTTGACTTTGGGAAAGATTTTTTCTTTTTTTTTTTTTTTTATTTTAAGTATTCATGCCATGTCCCTCATATCTTGCCCGCTAAGTTGCGTCATCCTCCTTGACTTTTTGTCCTGCTTTTGCAACATCTGTGAGCTTAGTTTTGGCATCTTTTGGTCCTTTGCAATGCACCTGATATAAACCCAGGCCATTTTTTTAGACTCAGTAATTTCCCAAATTTTCTTTTTTTCTCCTCCAATTGCAAATCCTTTGATGTTCTCTCCATTCCAGCGTGTTTGGAGGTCCTTCTTTCCTGTTTTGGCCATCAGTGGGGATCAATTTTGGCAAGCTTTGCTGCATGTTCCTGCACTTGCTGGCGTATGGCCTGCCTGCATTTCGATGGCTTTGACTTTGGGAAAGATTTTTTCTTTTTTTTTTTTTATTATTTTAAGTATTCATGCCATGTCCCTCATATCTTGCTCCCTAAGTTGTGTCTTCCTCCTTCACTTTTTCCCCTGCTTTTGCAACATCTGTGAGCTTAGTTTTGGCACCTTTTAGTCCTTTGCAATGCAGCTGATTTCCTCCCAGCCTATTTTTTGAAGAGACTAAAATTCCCAATTTTCTGCTTTTTTCAATTGCATTTCATTTGAACCTATCTCCTTTCCAGCGTGTTTGTAAGCCTTTCTTTTGGGATCCGCAAGATTCCTTTTCCCTTCCCGAAAGGAAATTTCATCTCCTTTCGGGAAGGGAAAAGGAATCTTGCGATTTCAATGGGGACCAATAGAGGAATCTTTGGTGCATGTCCCTGCACTTGATGGCAGGCCATGCCTTTTGATGGCTTTGACTTTGGGAAAGATTTTTTTCTTTTTTTGGTTGTTTTCTGAAGTGTTCATGCCATGTCCATCATATCTTGCCCCCCAAGTTGTGTCTTCCTCCTTGACTTTTTCCCCTGCTTTTGCAACACCTGTGAGCTTAGTTTTGGCATCTTTTGGTCCTTTGCACTGCACCTGATATAAACCCAGGCCATTTTCTCAGACTCACTAAATTTCCAAAATTTTCTTTTTTTCTCCTCCAATTGCAATTCCTTTGATGCTGTCTCATTTCCAGCGTGTTTGTAGGTCCTTCTTTTCTGTTTTGGCCTTCAGTGGGGATCAATTTTGGCAAGCTTTGCTGCATGTGCCTGCCCTTGGTGGCGTATGGCCTGCCGGCATTTTGATGGCTTTGACTTTGGGAAAGATTTTTTCTTTTTTTTTTTTTTTTTATTATTTTAAGTATTCATGCCATGTCCCTCATATCTTGCCCCCTAAGTTGTGTCTTCCTCCTTGACTTTTTCCCCTGCTTTTGCAACATCTGTGAGCTTAGTTTTGGCACCTTTTAGTCCTTTGCAATGCAGCTGATTTACTCACAGCCTATTTTTTGAAGAGACTAAAATTCCGGATTTTCTGCTTTTTTCAATTGCATTTCATTTGAACCTATCTCCTTTCCAGAGTGTTTGTAAGCCTTTCTTTTGGGATCCGCAAGATTCCTTTTCCCTTCCCGAAAGGAAATTTCATTTCCTTTCAGGAAGGGAAAAGGAATCTTGCGATTTCAATGGGGACCAATAGAGGAATCTTTGGTGCATGTCCCTGCACTTGATGGCAGGCCATGCCTTTTGATGGCTTTGACTTTGGGAAAGATTTTTTTCTTTTTTTGGTTGTTTTCTGAAGTGTTCATGCCATGTCCCTCATATCTTGCCCCCCAAGTTGTGTCTTCCTCCTTGACTTTTTCCCCTGCTTTTGCAACATCTGTGAGCTTAGTTTTTGCATCTTTTGGTCCTTTGCACTGCACCTGATATAAACCCAGGCCATTTTCTTAGAGTCACTAAATTTCCAAAATGTTCTTTTGTCTCCTCCAATTGCAATTCCTTTGATGCTGTCTCCATTCCAGCGTGTTTGTAGGTCCTTATTTTCTGTTTTGGCCTTCAGTGGGGATCAATTTTGGCAAGCTTTGCTGCATGTGCCTGCACTTGCTGGCGTATGGCCTGCCTGCATTTTGATGGCTTTGACTTTGGGAAAGATTTTTTTCTTTTTTTTTTTTTATTATTTTAAGTATTCATGCCATGTCCCTCATATCTTGCCCCCTAAGTTGTGTCTTCCTCCTTGATTTTTCCCCTGCTTTTGCAACATCTGTGAGCTTAGTTTTTGCATCTTTTGGTCCTTTGCACTGCACCTGATATAAACCCAGGCCATTTTCTTAGAATCACTAACTTACCCAAATTTTCTTTTTTTCTCAGAGAAATTGAATTCTTTTCCTGTTTTCTCCGTTCCAGCGTGTTTGTAAGTCCTTCTTTTCTGTTTTGGCCTTCAGTGGGGATCAATTTTGGCAATATAAACCCAGGCCTTTTTTCTTAGAGTCCACTAAATTTCCCAAATTTTCTTTTTTTCTCCTCCAATTGCAATTCCTTTGATGTTTTCTCCATTCCAGCGTGTTTGTAAGTCCTTCTTTTGTGTTTTTGGCCTTCAGTGGGGATCAATTTTTGCAAGCTTTGCTGCATGTGCCTGCCCCTTGGTGGCGTATGGCCTGCCTGCATTTTGACGGGCTGTGACTTTGGGAAAGATTTTTTTCTTTTTTTTCTCTTTTTTGTTTTAAGTATTCATGGCCATGTCCCCTCATATCTTGCCCCCTAAGTTTTTGTCTTCCTCCTTGACTTTTTGTCCTGCTTTTGCAACATCTGTGAGCTTAGTTTTTGGCATCTTTTTGGTCCTTTGCACTGCACCTGATATAAAACCCAGGCCATTATCTTAGAGTCACTAAATTTCCAAAATTTTTCTTTTTTTCTCCTCCAATTGCAATTCCTTTGATGTTGACTCCCTTTCCAGCGTGTTTGTAGGTCCTTCTTTTCTGTTTTTGGCCTTCAGTGGGGATCAATTTTGGCAACCTTTGCTGCATGTGCCTGCCCCTTGGTGGCGTATGGCCCTTCCTCCATTTTTGATGGCTTTGACTTTGGGAAATATTTTTTTTCTTTTTTTTTTTTTTTTTCTTTTAAGTATTCATGCCATGTCCCTCACATCTTGCCCCCTAAGTTGTGTCTTCCTCCTTGACTTTTTCCCCTGCTTTTGCAACATCTGTGAGCTTAGTTTTTGGCACCTTTTAGTCCTTTGCAATGCAGCTGATTTCCTAACAGGCCTATTTTTTTAAAGAGACTAAAATTCCGGATTTTTCTGCTTTTTTTCAATGGCATTTCATTTGAACCTATCTCCTTTCCAGAGTGTTTGTAAGCCTTTCTTTTGGGATCCCGCAAGATTCCTTTTCCCCTTCTCGAAAGGAAATTTTTCATTTTCCTTTTCGAAAAGGGAAAAGGAATCTTGCGATTTTCAATGGGGACCAATAGAGGAATCTTTGGTGGCATGTCCCTGCACTTGATGGCAGGCCATGCCCTTTTTGATGGCTTTGACTTTGGGAAAGATTTTTTTTCTTTTTTTTGGTTTTTTTTCTGAAGTGTTCATGCCATGTCCCCTCATATCTTGCCCCCTAAGTTGTTGTCCTTCCTCCTTGACTTTTTCCCCTGCTTTTTGCAACACCTGTGAGCTTAGTTTTTGGCACCTTCTGGTCCTTTGCACTGCACCTGATATAAAACCCAGGCCATTTTCTTAGAGTCACTACATTTCCCAAATTTTCTTTTTTTTCTCCTCCAATTGCAATTCCTTTGATGTTGTCTCCATTCCAGCGTGTTTGCAAGTCCTTCTTTTCTGTTTTTGTCCTTCAGTGGGGATCAATTTTTGGCAAGCTTTGCTGCATGTGCCTGCCCTTGGTGGCGTATGGCCTGCCTGCATTTTGATGGCTTTGACTTTGGGAAAAGATTTTTTCTTTTTTTTTTTTTTTATTACTTTAAGTATTCATGCCATGTCCCCTCATATCTTACCCCCTAAGATGTGTCTTCCTCCTTGACTTTTTCCCCCTGCTTTTGCAACATCTGTGAGCTTAGTTTTTGGCATCTTTTGGTCCTTTGCACTGCACCTGATATAAACCCAGGCCATTTTTCTTAGAATCACTAACTTACCCAAATTTTCTTTTTTTCTCAGAGAAAATTGAATTCCTTTTCCTGTTTTCTCCGTTCCAGCGTGTTTGTAAGTCCCTTCTTTTATGTTTTTTGGCCTTCAGTGGGGATCAATTTTTGGCAAGCTTTTGCTGCATGTTTCCTGCACTTGCTGGCGTATGGCCTGCCTGCTTTTTGATGGCTTTGACTTTGGGAAAGATTTTTTTCTTTTTTTTTTCTTTTTTGTTTTTAAGTATTCATGCCATGTCCCCTCATATCTTTGCCCCTAAATTCTGTCTACCTCCTTGACTTTTTTCCCCTGCTTTTTGCAACATCTGTGAGCTTAGTTTTGGCATCTTTTGGTCCTTTGTACTGCACCTGATATAAACCCAGGCCATTTTTCTTAGAATCACTAACTTACCCAAATTTTCTTTTTTTCTCCTCCAATTGCAAATTGCTTTGATGGTGTCTCCATTCCAGCATGTTTGTAAGTCCTTCTTTTCTGTTTTTGGCCTTCAGTGGGGATCAATGTTGGCAAGCTTTGCTGCATGTGCCTGCACTTGCTGGCGTATGGCCTGCCTGCATTTTGATGGCTTTGGACTTTGGGAAAGATTTTTTTTCTTTTTTTTTTTTGTTATTGTAAGTATTCATGCCATGTCCCTCATATCTTGCCCCCTAAGTTGTGTCTTCCTCCTTGACTTTTTCCCCCTGCTTTTGCAACATCTGTGAGCTTAGTTTTTGGCATCTTTTGGTCCTTTGCACTGCACCTGATATAAACCCAGGCCATTTTTCTTAGAGTCACTAAATTTCCAAATTTTTCTTTTTTTTCTCCTCCAATTGCAATTCCTTTGATGTTGACTCCTTTCCAGCGTGTTTTGTAAGTCCTTTCTTTTTCTGTTTTGGCCCTTAAGTGGGGATCAATTTTGGCAAGCTTTGCTGCATGTGCCTGCCCTTGGTGGCGTATGGCCTGCCTGCATTTTGATGGCTTTGACTTTGGGAAAAGATTTTTTTTCTTTTCTTTTTTTTTTTATTATTTTATGTATTCATGCCATGTCCCTCATATCTTGCCCCCTAAGCTGTGTCTTCCTCCTTGACATTTTCCCCTGGCTTTTGCAAACATCTGTGAGCTTAGTTTTTGGCACCTTTTGGTCCTTTGCAATGCACCTGATATAAACCTTGGCCATTTTTCTTAGAGTCACTAAATTTCCCAAATTTTCTTTTTTTCTCAGAGAAATTGAATTCCTTTCCTGTTTTCTCCGTTCCAGCGTGTTTGTAAGTCCTTCTTTTCTGTTTTGGCCTTCAGTGGGGATCAATTTTGGCAAGCTTTGCTGCATGTTCCTGCCCCTTGGTGGCGTATGGCCCGCCTGCATTTTTGATGGGTTTGACTTTGGGAAAGATTTTTTCTTTTTTTTTTTTTTTTATTATTTTTAAGTATTCATGCCATGTCCCTCATATCTTGCCCCCTAAGTTGTGTCTTCCTCCTTGACTTTTTTCCCCTGCTTTTGCAACATCTTTGAGCTTAGTTTTTTGCATCTTTTGTCTTTTGCACTGCACCTGATATAAACCCAGGAAATTTTTCTAAGGAGTCCACTAAAATTTCCAAAATTTTCTTTTTTTTCTCCTCCAATTTGCAATTCCTTTGATGTTGGACACCTTTCCGGCGTGTTTTGTAAGTCCTTCTTTTCTGTTTTGGCCTTCAGTGGGGATCAATTTTGGCAAGCTTTGCTGCATGTTTCCTGCACTTGCTGGCGTATGGCCTGCCTGCATTTTGATGGCTTTGACTTAGGGAAAGGATTTTTTTCTTTTTTTTTTTTTTATTATTTTAAGTATTCATGCCATGTCCCTCTATATCTTGCTCCCTAAGTTGTGTCTTCCCTCCTTCACTTTTTCCCCTGCTTTTGCAAACATCTGTGAGCTTAGTTTTTGGCATCTTTTTGTTCCTTTGCAATGCAGTTGATTTCCTCACAGCCTATTTTTTTAAAGAGACTAAAAATTCCCAATTTTTCTGCTTTTTTTCGATTTGCATTTCATTTGAACCTATCTCCTTTTCCAGAGTGTTTTTGTAAGCCTTTCTTTTGGGATCCGCAAGATTCCCTTTTTCCCTTCCCGAAAGGAAATTTAATTTCCTTTCGGGAAGGGAAAAGGAATCTTGCGATTTCAATGGGGGACCAATAGAGGAATCTTTGGTGCATGTCCCTGCACTTGATGGCAGGCCATGCCTTTTGATGGCTTTGACTTTTGGGAAAGATTTTTTTTCTTTTTTTGGTTGTTTTTCTGAAGTGTTTCATGCCATGTCCCCTCATATCTTGCCCCCTAAGTTCTGTCCTTCCTCCTTGACTTTTTTCCCCTGCTTTTGCAACATCTGTGAGCTTAGTTTTTGGCACCTTTTGGTCCTTTGCAATGCACCTGATATAAAACCCAGGCCATTTTTTTTAGAGTCAGTAATTTCCCAAATTTTCTTTTTTTCTCCTCCAATTGCAATTCCTTTGATGTTGTCTCCATTCCAGCGTGTTTGTAGGTCCCTTCTTTCCTGTTTTGGCCTTCAGTGGGGATCAATTTTGGCAAGCTTTGCTTCATGTGCTTGCCCTTGGTGGCGTATGGTCTTCCTCCATTTTGATGGCTTTTGACTTTGGGAAAGATTTTTTCTTTTTTTTTTTTTTTATTATTGTAACTATTCATGCCATGTCCCTCATATCTTGCCCCCTAAGTTGTGTCTTTTCTCCTTGACTTTTTCCCCTGCTTTTTGCATCATCTGTGAGCTTAGTTTTTTGCATCTTTTGGTCCTTTGCACTGCACCTGATTATAAACCCAGGCCATTTTCCTAGAGTCACTAAATTTCCAAAATTTTCTTTTGTCTCCACCAATTGCAATTTCCTTTGATGCTGTCCTCCATTCCAGCGTGTTTGTAAGTCCTTCTTTTCTGTTTTTGGCCTTCAGTGGGGATCAATTTTGGCAAGCTTTGCTGCATGTGCCTGCCCTTGGTGGCATATGGGCCCGCCTGCATTTTGATGGCTTTGACTTTGGGAAAGAATTTTTCTTTTTTTTTTTTTTTTATTATTTTAAGTATTCATGCCATATCCCTCATATCTTTCCCCTAAGTTGTGTCTTCCTACTTCACTTTTTTCCCCTGCTTTTGCAACATCGGTGAGCTTAGTTTTTTGCATCTTTTGTCCTTTGCACTGCACCTGATATAAACCCAGGCCATTTTTCTTAGAATCACTAACATACCCAAAATTTTCTTTTTTTTCTCCTCCAATTGCAGTTCCTTTGAGGTTGACACCTTTCCAGCGTGTTTGTAAGTCCCTTCTTTTCTGTTTTGGCCTTCAGTGGGGATCAATTTTGGCAAGCTTTTGCTGCATGTGCCTGCCCTTGGTGGCATATGGCCTGGCTGCATTTTGATGGCTTTGACTTTGGGAAAGATTTTTTTCTTTTTTTTTTTCTTTTTTGTTTAAATATTCATGCCATGTCCCTCATATCTTGCCCCCTAAGTTGTGTCTTCCTCCTTGACTTTTTCCCCTGCTTTTGCAAACATCTGTGAGCTTAGTTTTTTGCATCTTTTGGTCCTTTGCGCTGCACCTGATATAAAATCAAGCCATTTTCTCAGACTCACTAAATTTCCCAAATTTTCTTTTTTTCTCCTCCAATTGCAATTCCTTTGATGCTGTCTCAATTCCAGCGTGTTTGTAGGTCCTTCTTTTCTGTTTTTGGCCTTCAGTGGGGAATCAATTTTTGGCAAGCTTTGCTGCATGTGCCTGCCCTTGGTGGCGTATGGGCCTGCCGGCATTTTGATGGCTTTGACCTTTGGGAAAGATTTTTTTCTTTTTTTTTTTTTTTTATTATTGTAAGTATTCATGCCATGTCCCTCATATCTTGCCCCCTAAGTTTGTGTCTTCCTCCTTGACTTTTTTCCCCTGCTTTTTGCAACATCTGTGAGCTTAGTTTTTGGCACCTTTTAGTCCTTTGCAATGCAGCTGATTTCCTCCCAGGCCTATTTTTTGAAGAGACTAAAATTCCCAATTTTTCTGCTTTTTTTCAATTGCATTTCATTTGAAACCTATCTCCTTTCCAGAGTGTTTTGTAAGCCTTTCTTTTTGGGATTCGCAAGATTCCTTTTCCCTTCCCGAAAGGAAATTTTCATTTTCCTTTCGGGAAAGGAAAAGGAATCTTGCGATTTCAATGGGGACCAATAGAGGAATCTTTGGTGCATGTCCCTACACTTGATGGCAGGCAATGCCTTTTGATTGCTTTGACTTTGGGAAAGATTTTTTTTTCTTTTTTTGGTTGTTTTTCTGGAGTGTTCATGCCATGTCCCTCATATCTTGCCCCCTAAGTTGTGTCTTCCTCCTTGACTTTTTTCCCCTGCTTTTGCAACATCTGTGAGCTTAGTTTTGGCACCTTTTGGTCCTTTGCACTGCACCTGATAAAACCCCAGGCCATTTTCTTAGAGTCACTAAATTTCCCAAATTTACTTTTTTTCTCCTCCAATTGCAATTCCTTTGATGTTGTCTCCATTCCAGCGTGTTTGTAAGTCCTTATTTTCTGTTTTTGGCCTTCAGTGGGGATCAATGTTGGCAAGCTTTGCTGCATGTGCCTGCCCTTGCTGGGCGTATGGCCTTCCTCCATTTTGATGGCTTTGGCTTTGGGAAAGATTATTTTCTTTTTTTTTTTTTTTATTATTGTAAGTATTTCATGCCATGTTTCCTCATATCTTGGCCCCCTAAGTTGTGTCTTCCTCCTTGACATTTTCCCCAGCTTTTGCATCATCTGTGAGCTTAGTTTTTGCATCTTTTTGGTCCTTTGCACTGCACCTGATTATAAAACCCAGGCCATTTTCTTAGAGTCACTAAATTTCCAAAATGTTCTTTTTGTCTCCTCCAATTGCAAATTCCTTTGATGCTGTCTCCATTCCAGGCGTGTTTTGTAGGTCCCTTCTTTTCTGTTTTGGCCTTCAGTGGGGATCAATTTTTGGCAAGCTTTGCTGCATTGTGCCTGCCCTTGCTGGCATATGGCCCTGCCTGCATGTTTGATGGCTTTGACTTTGGGAAAGATTTTTTTTTTTTTTTTTTTTTTATTATTTTAAGTATTCATGCCATGTCCCTCATATCTTGCCCCCTAAGTTGTGTCTTCCTCCTTGATTTTTTCCCCTGCTTTTTGCATTCATCTGTGAGCTTAGTTTTTGGCATCTTTTGGTCCTTTGCACTGCACCTGATATAAAACCCTGGCCATTTTCTTAGAATCACTAACTTACCCAAATTTTTCTTTTTTTCTCAGAGAAAATTGAATTCCTTTCCTGTTTTTCTCCATTTCCAGCGTGTTTTGTAAGTCCCTTCTTTTTCTGTTTTGGCCTTCAGTGCGGATCAATTTTTGGCAAGCTTTGCTGCATGTGCCTGCCCTTGGTGGCGTATGGCCCGCCTGCATTTTTGATGGCTTTGACTTTGGGAAAGAATTTTTCTTTTTTTTTTTTTTTTATTATTTTTAAGTATTCATGCCATATCCCTCATAATCTTTTCCCCTAAGTTGTGTCTTCCTACTTCACTTTTTTCCCCTGCTTTTTGCAACATCGGTGAGCTTAGTTTTTGCAATCTTTTGTCCTTTGCACTGCACCTGATATAAACCCAGGCCATTTTTCTTAGAATCACTAACTTACCCCAAATTTTCTTTTTTTTCTGCTCCAATTGCAATTCCCTTTGAGGTTGACACCTTTCCAGCGTGTTTTGTAAGTCCTTCTTTTCTGTTTTTGGCCTTCAGTGGGGATCAATTTTTGGCAAGCTTAGCTGCATGTGCCTGCCCTTGGTGGCGTATGGCCTGCCTGCATTTTGATGGCTTTGACTTTGGGAAAGATTTTTTTCTTTTTTTTTTTCTTTTTTGTTTTAAATATTCATGCCATGTCCCTCATATCTTGCCCCCTAAGTTGTGTCTTCCGCCTTGACTTTTTTCCCCTGCTTTTGCAACATCTGTGAGCTTAGTTTTTGCATCTTTTGGTCCTTTGCGCTGCACCTGATATAAATCAAGCCATTTTCTCAGACTCACTAAAATTTCCAAAAATTTTCTTTTTTTCTCCTCCAATTGCAATTCCTTTGATGCTGTCCTCAATTCCAGCGTGTTTGTAGGTCCTTCTTTTCTGTTTTGGGCCTTCAGTGGGGATCAATTTTTGGCAAGCTTTGCTGCATGTGCCTGCCCTTGGTGGCGTATGGCCTGCCGGCATTTTGATGGCTTTGACTTTGGGAAAGATTTTTTCTTTTTTTTTTTTTTTATTATTGTAAGTATTCATGCCATGTCCCCTCATATCTTGCCCCCTAAGTTGTGTCTTCCTCCTTGACTTTTTCCCCTGCTTTTGCAACATCTGTGAGCTTAGTTTTGGCACCTTTTAGTCCTTTGCAATGCAGCTGATTTCCTCACAGCCTATTTTTTGAAGAGACTAAAATTCCCAATTTTCTGCTTTTTTCAATTGCATTTCATTTGAACCTATCTCCTTTCCAGCGTGTTTGTAAGCCTTTCTTTTGGGATCCGCAAGATTCCTTTTCCCTTCCTGAAAGGAAATTTCATCTCCTTTCGGGAAGGGAAAAGGAATCTTGCGATTTCAATGGGGACCAATAGAGGAATCTTTGGTGCATGTCCCTGCACTTGATGGCAGGCCATGCCTTTTGATGGCTTTGACTTTGGGAAAGATTTTTTTCTTTTTTTGGTTGTTTTCTGAAGTGTTCATGCCATGTCCCTCATATCTTGCCCCCCAAGTTGTGTCTTCCTCCTTGACTTTTTCCCCTGCTTTTGCAACACCTGTGAGCTTAGTTTTGGCATCTTTTGGTCCTTTGCACTGCACCTGATATAAACCCAGGCCATTTTCTCAGACTCACTAAATTTCCAAAATTTTCTTTTTTTCTCCTCCAATTGCAATTCCTTTGATGCTGTCTCATTTCCAGCGTGTTTGTAGGTCCTTCTTTTCTGTTTTGGCCTTCAGTGGGGATCAATTTTGGCAAGCTTTGCTGCATGTGCCTGCCCTTGGTGGTGTATGGCCTGCCTGCATTTTGATGGCTTTGACTTTGGGAAAGATTTTTTCTTTTTTTTTTTTTTTATTATTTTAAGTATTCATGCCATGTCCCTCATATCTTGCCCCCTAAGTTGTGTCTTCCTCCTTGACTTTTTCCTCTGCTTTTGCAACATCTGTGAGCTTAGTTTTGGCACCTTTTAGTCCTTTGCAATGCAGCTGATTTCCTCACAGCCTATTTTTTAAGAGACTAAAATTCCCAATTTTCTGCTTTTTTTCAATTGCATTTCATTTGAACCTATCTCCTTTCCAGAGTGTTTGTAAGCCTTTCTTTTGGGATCCGCAAGATTCCTTTTCCCTTCCCGAAAGGAAATTTCATTTCCTTTCGGGAAGGGAAAAGGAATCTTGCGATTTCAATGGGGACCAATAGAGGAATCTTTGGTGCATGTCCCTGCACTTGATGGCAGGCCATGCCTTTTGATGGCTTTGACTTTGGGAAAGATTTTTTTCTTTTTTTGGTTGTTTTCTGAAGTGTTCATGCCATGTCCATCATATCTTGCCCCCCAAGTTGTGTCTTCCTCCTTGACTTTTTCCCCTGCTTTTGCAACATCTGTGAGCTTAGTTTTGGCACCTTTTGGTCCTTTGCACTGCACCTGATAAAACCCCAGGCCATTTTCTTAGAGTCACTAAATTTCCCAAATTTACTTTTTTTCTCCTCCAATTGCAATTCCTTTGATGTTGTCTCCATTCCAGCGTGTTTGTAAGTCCTTATTTTCTGTTTTGGCCTTCAGTGGGGATCAATGTTGGCAAGCTTTGCTGCATGTGCCTGCCCTTGCTGGCGTATGGCCTTCCTCCATTTTGATGGCTTTGACTTTGGGAAAGATTATTTCTTTTTTTTTTTTTATTATTGTAAGTATTCATGCCATGTTCCTCATATCTTGCCCCCTAAGTTGTGTCTTCCTCCTTGACATTTTCCCCAGCTTTTGCATCATCTGTGAGCTTAGTTTTTGCATCTTTTGGTCCTTTGCACTGCACCTGATATAAACCCAGGCCATTTTCTTAGAGTCACTAAATTTCCAAAATGTTCTTTTGTCTCCTCCAATTGCAATTCCTTTGATGCTGTCTCCATTCCAGCGTGTTTGTAGGTCCTTCTTTTCTGTTTTGGCCTTCAGTGGGGATCAATTTTGGCAAGCTTTGCTGCATGTGCCTGCCCTTGCTGGCATATGGCCTGCCTGCATGTTGATGGCTTTGACTTTGGGAAAGATTTTTTTTTTTTTTTTTTTTATTATTTTAAGTATTCATGCCATGTCCCTCATATCTTGCCCCCTAAGTTGTGTCTTCCTCCTTGATTTTTCCCCTGCTTTTGCAACATCTGTGAGCTTAGTTTTGGCATCTTTTGGTCCTTTGCACTGCACCTGATATAAACCCTGGCCATTTTCTTAGAATCACTAACTTACCCAAATTTTCTTTTTTTCTCAGAGAAATTGAATTCCTTTCCTGTTTTCTCCATTCCAGCGTGTTTGTAAGTCCTTCTTTTCTGTTTTGGCCTTCAGTGCGGATCAATTTTGGCAAGCTTTGCTGCATGTGCCTGCCCTTGGTGGCGTATGGCCCGCCTGCATTTTGATGGCTTTGACTTTGGGAAAGAATTTTTCTTTTTTTTTTTTTTATTATTTTAAGTATTCATGCCATATCCCTCATATCTTTCCCCTAAGTTGTGTCTTCCTACTTCACTTTTTCCCCTGCTTTTGCAACATCGGTGAGCTTAGTTTTTGCATCTTTTGTCCTTTGCACTGCACCTGATATAAACCCAGGCCATTTTCTTAGAATCACTAACTTACCCAAATTTTCTTTTTTTCTGCTCCAATTGCAATTCCTTTGAGGTTGACACCTTTCCAGCGTGTTTGTAAGTCCTTCTTTTCTGTTTTGGCCTTCAGTGGGGATCAATTTTGGCAAGCTTAGCTGCATGTGCCTGCCCTTGGTGGCGTATGGCCTGCCTGCATTTTGATGGCTTTGACTTTGGGAAAGATTTTTTCTTTTTTTTTTCTTTTTTGTTTAAATATTCATGCCATGTCCCTCATATCTTGCCCCCTAAGTTGTGTCTTCCGCCTTGACTTTTTCCCCTGCTTTTGCAACATCTGTGAGCTTAGTTTTTGCATCTTTTGGTCCTTTGCGCTGCACCTGATATAAATCAAGCCATTTTCTCAGACTCACTAAATTTCCAAAATTTTCTTTTTTTCTCCTCCAATTGCAATTCCTTTGATGCTGTCTCAATTCCAGCGTGTTTGTAGGTCCTTCTTTTCTGTTTTGGCCTTCAGTGGGGATCAATTTTGGCAAGCTTTGCTGCATGTGCCTGCCCTTGGTGGCGTATGGCCTGCCGGCATTTTGATGGCTTTGACTTTGGGAAAGATTTTTTCTTTTTTTTTTTTTTTATTATTGTAAGTATTCATGCCATGTCCCTCATATCTTGCCCCCTAAGTTGTGTCTTCCTCCTTGACTTTTTCCCCTGCTTTTGCAACATCTGTGAGCTTAGTTTTGGCACCTTTTAGTCCTTTGCAATGCAGCTGATTTCCTCACAGCCTATTTTTTGAAGAGACTAAAATTCCCAATTTTCTGCTTTTTTCAATTGCATTTCATTTGAACCTATCTCCTTTCCAGCGTGTTTGTAAGCCTTTCTTTTGGGATCCGCAAGATTCCTTTTCCCTTCCTGAAAGGAAATTTCATCTCCTTTCGGGAAGGGAAAAGGAATCTTGCGATTTCAATGGGGACCAATAGAGGAATCTTTGGTGCATGTCCCTGCACTTGATGGCAGGCCATGCCTTTTGATGGCTTTGACTTTGGGAAAGATTTTTTTCTTTTTTTGGTTGTTTTCTGAAGTGTTCATGCCATGTCCCTCATATCTTGCCCCCCAAGTTGTGTCTTCCTCCTTGACTTTTTCCCCTGCTTTTGCAACACCTGTGAGCTTAGTTTTGGCATCTTTTGGTCCTTTGCACTGCACCTGATATAAACCCAGGCCATTTTCTCAGACTCACTAAATTTCCAAAATTTTCTTTTTTTCTCCTCCAATTGCAATTCCTTTGATGCTGTCTCATTTCCAGCGTGTTTGTAGGTCCTTCTTTTCTGTTTTGGCCTTCAGTGGGGATCAATTTTGGCAAGCTTTGCTGCATGTGCCTGCCCTTGGTGGTGTATGGCCTGCCTGCATTTTGATGGCTTTGACTTTGGGAAAGATTTTTTCTTTTTTTTTTTTTTTTATTATTTTAAGTATTCATGCCATGTCCCTCATATCTTGCCCCCTAAGTTGTGTCTTCCTCCTTGACTTTTTCCTCTGCTTTTGCAACATCTGTGAGCTTAGTTTTGGCACCTTTTAGTCCTTTGCAATGCAGCTGATTTCCTCACAGCCTATTTTTTAAGAGACTAAAATTCCCAATTTTCTGCTTTTTTCAATTGCATTTCATTTGAACCTATCTCCTTTCCAGAGTGTTTGTAAGCCTTTCTTTTGGGATCCGCAAGATTCCTTTTCCCTTCCCGAAAGGAAATTTCATTTCCTTTCGGGAAGGGAAAAGGAATCTTGCGATTTCAATGGGGACCAATAGAGGAATCTTTGGTGCATGTCCCTGCACTTGATGGCAGGCCATGCCTTTTGATGGCTTTGACTTTGGGAAAGATTTTTTTCTTTTTTTGGTTGTTTTCTGAAGTGTTCATGCCATGTCCATCATATCTTGCCCCCCAAGTTGTGTCTTCCTCCTTGACTTTTTCCCCTGCTTTTGCAACACCTGTGAGCTTAGTTTTGGCATCTTTTGGTCCTTTGCACTGCACCTGATATAAACCCAGGCCATTTTCTTAGAGTCACTACATTTCCCAAATTTTCTTTTTTTCTCCTCCAATTGCAATTCCTTTGATGTTTTCTCCATTCCAGCGTGTTTGTAAGTCCTTCTTTTGTGTTTTGGCCTTCAGTGGGGATCAATTTTGGCAAGCTTTGCTGCATGTGCCTGCCCTTGGTGGCGTATGGCCTGCCTGGCCTGCCTGCATTTTGATGGCTTTGACTTTGGGAAAGATTTTTTCTTTTTTTTTTTTTTTATTTTAAGTATTCATGCCATGTCCCTCATATCTTGCCCCCTAAGTTGCGTCATCCTCCTTGACTTTTTGTCCTGCTTTTGCAACATCTGTGAGCTTAGTTTTGGCATCTTTTGGTCCTTTGCAATGCACCTGATATAAACCCAGGCCATTTTTTTAGACTCAGTAATTTCCCAAATTTTCTTTTTTTCTCCTCCAATTGCAAATCCTTTGATGTTCTCTCCATTCCAGCGTGTTTGGAGGTCCTTCTTTCCTGTTTTGGCCATCAGTGGGGATCAATTTTGGCAAGCTTTGCTGCATGTGCCTGCCCTTGGTGGCATATGGCCTGCCTGCATTTTGATGGCTTTGACTTTGGGAAAGATTTTTTCTTTTTTTTATTTTATTATTTGAAGTATTCATGCCATGTCCCTCATATCTTGCCCCCTAAGTTGTGTCTTCCTCCTTGACTTTTTCCCCTGCTTTTGCAACATCTGTGAGCTTAGTTTTGGCACCTTTTGGTCCTTTGCACTGCACCTGATAAAACACCAGGCCATTTTCTTAGAGTCACTAAATTT
Organism: Artemisiospiza belli; assembly: GCA_021963965.1. Lineage (NCBI taxonomy): Eukaryota > Metazoa > Chordata > Aves > Passeriformes > Passerellidae > Artemisiospiza > Artemisiospiza belli. The sequence continues at coordinate 338,081 of JAKDEW010000216.1, read as the reverse complement.
CCCAAATTTACTTTTTTTCACCTCCAATTGCAATTCCTTTAATGTTGACTCCATTCCAGCGTGTTTGTAAGTCCTTATTTTCTGTTTTGGCCTTCAGTGGGGATCAATGTTGGCAAGCTTTGCTGCATGTGCCTGCCCTTGCTGGCGTATGGCCTTCGTCCATTTTGATTGCTTTGACTTTGGGAAAGATTTTTTCATTTTTTTTTTTTTTATTATTGTAAGTATTCATGCCATGTCCCTCATATCTTGCCCCCTAAGTTGTGTCTTCCTCCTTGACTTTTTCCCCTGCTTTTGCAACATCTGTGAGCTTAGTTTTTGCATCTTTTGGTCCTTTGCACTGCACCTGATATAAACCCAGGCCATTTTCTTAGAGTCACTAAATTTCCAAAATGTTCTTTTGTCTCCTCCAATTGCAATTCTTTTGATGCTGTCTCCATTCCAGCGTGTTTGTAGGTCCTTCTTTTCTGTTTTGGCCTTCAGTGGGGATCAATTTTGGCAAGCTTTGCTGCATGTGCCTGCCCTTGGTGGCGTATGGCCTGCCTGCATTTTGATGGCTTTGACTTTGGGAAAGATTTTTTTCTTTTTTTTTTTTTATAATTTTAAGTATTCATGCCATGTCCCTCATATCTTGCCCCCTAAGTTGTGTCTTCCTCCTTGATTTTTCCCCTGCTTTTGCAACATCTGTGAGCTTAGTTTTGGCATCTTTTGGTCCTTTGCACTGCACCTGATATAAACCCAGGCCATTTTCTTAGAATCACTAACTTACCGAAATTTTCTTTTTTTCTCAGAGAAATTGAATTCCTTTCCTGTTTTCTCCATTCCAGCGTGTTTGCAAGTCCTTCTTTTCTGTTTTGGCCTTCAGTGGGGATCAATTTTGGCAAGCTTTGCTGCATGTTCCTGCCCTTGGTGGCGTATGGCCCGCCTGCATTTTGATGGCTTTGACTTTGGGAAAGAATTTTTCTCTTTTTTTTTTTATTATTTTAAGTATTCATGCCATGTCCCTCATATCTTGCCCCCTAAGTTGTGTCTTCCTACTTCATTTTTCCCCTGCTTTTGCAACATCTGTGAGCTTAGTTTTTGCATCTTTTGTCCTTTGCACTGCACCTGATATAAACCCAGGCCATTTTCTTAGAGTCACTACATTTCCCAAATTTTCTTTTTTTCTGCTCCAATTGCAATTCCTTTGATGTTGACACCTTTCCAGCGTGTTTGTAAGTCCTTCTCTACTGTTTTGGCCTTCAGTGGGGATCAATTTTGGCAAGTTTTGCTGCATGTGCCTGCCCTTGGTGCTGTATTGCCTGCCTGCATTTTGATGGCTTTGACTTTGGGAAAGATTTTTTCTTTTTTTTTTTTTATTATCATTTTAAGTATTCATGCCATGTCCCTCATATCTTGCCCCCTAAGTTGTGTCTTCCTCCTTGACTTTTTCCCCTGCTTTTGCAACACCTGTGAGCTTAGTTTTGGCACCTTTTGGTCCTTTGCACTGCACCTGATATAAACCCAGGCCTTTTTCTTAGAGTCACTACATTTCCCAAATTTTCTTTTTTTCTCCTCCAATTGCAATTCCTTTGATGTTTTCTCCATTCCAGCGTGTTTGTAAGTCCTTCTTTTGTGTTTTGGCCTTCAGTGGGGATCAATTTTTGCAAGCTTTGCTGCATGTGCCTGTCCTTGGTGGCGTATGGCCTGCCTGCATTTTGACGGCTTTGACTTTGGGAAAGATTTTTTCTTTTTTTTTTCTTTTTTTTTTAAGTATTCATGCCATGTCCCTCATATCTTGCCCCCTAAGTTGTGTCTTCCTCCTTGACTTTTTGTCCTGCTTTTGCAACATCTGTGAGCTTAGTTTTGGCATCTTTTGGTCCTTTGCACTGCACCTGATATAAACCCAGGCCATTATCTTAGAGTCACTAAATTTCCAAAATTTTCTTTTTTTCTCCTCCAATTGCAATTCCTTTGATGTTGACACTTTTCCAGCGTGTTTGTAGGTCCTTCTTTTCTGTTTTGGCCTTCAGTGGGGATCAATTTTGGCAACCTTTGCTGCATGTGCCTGCCCTTGGTGGCGTATGGCCTTCCTCCATTTTGATGGCTTTGACTTTGGGAAAGATTTTTTTCTTTTTTTTTTTTTTTTTCTTTTAAGTATTCATGCCATGTCCCTCACATCTTGCCCCCTAAGTTGTGTCTTCCTCCTTGACTTTTTCCCCTGCTTTTGCAACATCTGTGAGCTTAGTTTTGGCACCTTTTAGTCCTTTGCAATGCAGCTGATTTCCTCACAGCCTATTTTTTGAAGAGACTAAAATTCCGGATTTTCTGCTTTTTTCAATTGCATTTCATTTGAACCTATCTCCTTTCCAGAGTGTTTGTAAGCCTTTCTTTTGGGATCCGCAAGATTCCTTTTCCCTTCTCGAAAGGAAATTTCATTTCCTTTCGAAAAGGGAAAAGGAATCTTGCGATTTCAATGGGGACCAATAGAGGAATCTTTGGTGCATGTCCCTGCACTTGATGGCAGGCCATGCCTTTTGATGGCTTTGACTTTGGGAAAGATTTTTTTCTTTTTTTGGTTTTTTTTCTGAAGTGTTCATGCCATGTCCCTCATATCTTGCCCCCTAAGTTGTGTCTTCCTCCTTGACTTTTTCCCCTGCTTTTGCAACACCTGTGAGCTTAGTTTTGGCACCTTCTGGTCCTTTGCACTGCACCTGATATAAACCCAGGCCATTTTCTTAGAGTCACTACATTTCCCAAATTTTCTTTTTTTCTCCTCCAATTGCAATTCCTTTGATGTTGTCTCCATTCCAGCGTGTTTGCAAGTCCTTCTTTTCTGTTTTGTCCTTCAGTGGGGATCAATTTTGGCAAGCTTTTCTGCATGTGCCTGCCCTTGGTGGCGTATGGCCTGCCTGCATTTTGATGGCTTTGACTTTGGGAAAGATTTTTTCTTTTTTTTTTTTTTATTATTTTAAGTATTCATGCCATGTCCCTCATATCTTACCCCCTAAGATGTGTCTTCCTCCTTGACTTTTTCCCCTGCTTTTGCAACATCTGTGAGCTTAGTTTTGGCATCTTTTGGTCCTTTGCACTGCACCTGATATAAACCCAGGCCATTTTCTTAGAATCACTAACTTACCCAAATTTTCTTTTTTTCTCAGAGAAATTGAATTCCTTTCCTGTTTTCTCCGTTCCAGCGTGTTTGTAAGTCCTTCTTTTCTGTTTTGGCCTTCAGTGGGGATCAATTTTGGCAAGCTTTGCTGCATGTTCCTGCACTTGCTGGCGTATGGCCTGCCTGCTTTTTGATGGCTTTGACTTTGGGAAAGATTTTTTCTTTTTTTTTTCTTTTTGTTTTAAGTATTCATGCCATGTCCCTCATATCTTGCCCCCTAAATTCTGTCTACCTCCTTGACTTTTTCCCCTGCTTTTGCAACATCTGTGAGCTTAGTTTTGGCATCTTTTGGTCCTTTGTACTGCACCTGATATAAACCCAGGCCATTTTCTTAGAATCACTAACTTACCCAAATTTTCTTTTTTTCTCCTCCAATTGCAATTGCTTTGATGGTGTCTCCATTCCAGCATGTTTGTAAGTCCTTCTTTTCTGTTTTGGCCTTCAGTGGGGATCAATGTTGGCAAGCTTTGCTGCATGTGCCTGCACTTGCTGGCTTATGGCCTGCCTGCATTTTGATGGCTTTGACTTTGGGAATGATTTTTTCTTTTTTTTTTTTTGTTATTGTAAGTATTCATGCCATGTCCCTCATATCTTGCCCCCTAAGTTGTGTCTTCCTCCTTGACTTTTTCCCCTGCTTTTGCAACATCTGTGAGCTTAGTTTTGGCATCTTTTGGTCCTTTGCACTGCACCTGATATAAACCCAGGCCATTTTCTTAGAGTCACTAAATTTCCAAATTTTCTTTTTTTCTCCTCCAATTGCAATTCCTTTGATGTTGACTCCTTTCCAGCGTGTTTGTAAGTCCTTCTTTTCTGTTTTGGCCTTAAGTGGGGATCAATTTTGGCAAGCTTTGCTGCATGTGCCTGCCCTTGGTGGCGTATGGCCTGCCTGCATTTTGATGGCTTTGACTTTGGGAAAGATTTTTTTCTTTTCTTTTTTTTTTTATTATTTTATGTATTCATGCCATGTCCCTCATATCTTGCCCCCTAAGCTGTGTCTTCCTCCTTGACATTTTCCCCTGCTTTTGCAACATCTGTGAGCTTAGTTTTGGCACCTTTTGGTCCTTTGCAATGCACCTGATATAAACCTTGGCCATTTTCTTAGAGTCACTAAATTTCCCAAATTTTCTTTTTTTCTCAGAGAAATTGAATTCCTTTCCTGTTTTCTCCGTTCCAGCGTGTTTGTAAGTCCTTCTTTTCTGTTTTGGCCTTCAGTGGGGATCAATTTTGGCAAGCTTTGCTGCATGTTCCTGCCCTTGGTGGCGTATGGCCCGCCTGCATTTTGATGGGTTTGACTTTGGGAAAGATTTTTTCTTTTTTTTTTTTTTTATTATTTTAAGTATTCATGCCATGTCCCTCATATCTTGCCCCCTAAGTTGTGTCTTCCTCCTTGACTTTTTCCCCTGCTTTTGCAACATCTTTGAGCTTAGTTTTTGCATCTTTTGTCTTTTGCACTGCACCTGATATAAACCCAGGAAATTTTCTAAGAGTCACTAAATTTCCAAAATTTTCTTTTTTTCTCCTCCAATTGCAATTCCTTTGATGTTGACACCTTTCCGGCGTGTTTGTAAGTCCTTCTTTTCTGTTTTGGCCTTCAGTGGGGATCAATTTTGGCAAGCTTTGCTGCATGTTCCTGCACTTGCTGGCGTATGGCCTGCCTGCATTTTGATGGCTTTGACTTAGGGAAAGATTTTTTCTTTTTTTTTTTTTATTATTTTAAGTATTCATGCCATGTCCCTCATATCTTGCTCCCTAAGTTGTGTCTTCCTCCTTCACTTTTTCCCCTGCTTTTGCAACATCTGTGAGCTTAGTTTTGGCATCTTTTGTTCCTTTGCAATGCAGTTGATTTCCTCACAGCCTATTTTTTAAAGAGACTAAAATTCCCAATTTTCTGCTTTTTTCGATTGCATTTCATTTGAACCTATCTCCTTTCCAGAGTGTTTGTAAGCCTTTCTTTTGGGATCCGCAAGATTCCTTTTCCCTTCCCGAAAGGAAATTTAATTTCCTTTCGGGAAGGGAAAAGGAATCTTGCGATTTCAATGGGGACCAATAGAGGAATCTTTGGTGCATGTCCCTGCACTTGATGGCAGGCCATGCCTTTTGATGGCTTTGACTTTGGGAAAGATTTTTTTCTTTTTTTGGTTGTTTTCTGAAGTGTTCATGCCATGTCCCTCATATCTTGCCCCCTAAGTTCTGTCTTCCTCCTTGACTTTTTCCCCTGCTTTTGCAACATCTGTGAGCTTAGTTTTGGCACCTTTTGGTCCTTTGCAATGCACCTGATATAAACCCAGGCCATTTTTTTAGAGTCAGTAATTTCCCAAATTTTCTTTTTTTCTCCTCCAATTGCAATTCCTTTGATGTTGTCTCCATTCCAGCGTGTTTGTAGGTCCTTCTTTCCTGTTTTGGCCTTCAGTGGGGATCAATTTTGGCAAGCTTTGCTTCATGTGCTTGCCCTTGGTGGCGTATGGTCTTCCTCCATTTTGATGGCTTTGACTTTGGGAAAGATTTTTTCTTTTTTTTTTTTTTATTATTGTAACTATTCATGCCATGTCCCTCATATCTTGCCCCCTAAGTTGTGTCTTCCTCCTTGACTTTTTCCCCTGCTTTTGCATCATCTGTGAGCTTAGTTTTTGCATCTTTTGGTCCTTTGCACTGCACCTGATATAAACCCAGGCCATTTTCCTAGAGTCACTAAATTTCCAAAATTTTCTTTTGTCTCCACCAATTGCAATTCCTTTGATGCTGTCTCCATTCCAGCGTGTTTGTAAGTCCTTCTTTTCTGTTTTGGCCTTCAGTGGGGATCAATTTTGGCAAGCTTTGCTGCATGTGCCTGCCCTTGGTGGCATATGGCCCGCCTGCATTTTGATGGCTTTGACTTTGGGAAAGAATTTTTCTTTTTTTTTTTTTATTATTTTAAGTATTCATGCCATATCCCTCATATCTTTCCCCTAAGTTGTGTCTTCCTACTTCACTTTTTCCCCTGCTTTTGCAACATCGGTGAGCTTAGTTTTTGCATCTTTTGTCCTTTGCACTGCACCTGATATAAACCCAGGCCATTTTCTTAGAATCACTAACATACCCAAATTTTCTTTTTTTCTGCTCCAATTGCAGTTCCTTTGAGGTTGACACCTTTCCAGCGTGTTTGTAAGTCCTTCTTTTCTGTTTTGGCCTTCAGTGGGGATCAATTTTGGCAAGCTTTGCTGCATGTGCCTGCCCTTGGTGGCATATGGCCTGGCTGCATTTTGATGGCTTTGACTTTGGGAAAGATTTTTTCTTTTTTTTTTCTTTTTTGTTTAAATATTCATGCCATGTCCCTCATATCTTGCCCCCTAAGTTGTGTCTTCCTCCTTGACTTTTTCCCCTGCTTTTGCAACATCTGTGAGCTTAGTTTTTGCATCTTTTGGTCCTTTGCGCTGCACCTGATATAAATCAAGCCATTTTCTCAGACTCACTAAATTTCCCAGATTTTCTTTTTTTCTCCTCCAATTGCAATTCCTTTGATGCTGTCTCAATTCCAGCGTGTTTGTAGGTCCTTCTTTTCTGTTTTGGCCTTCAGTGGGGATCAATTTTGGCAAGCTTTGCTGCATGTGCCTGCCCTTGGTGGCGTATGGCCTGCCGGCATTTTGATGGCTTTGACTTTGGGAAAGATTTTTTCTTTTTTTTTTTTTTTATTATTGTAAGTATTCATGCCATGTCCCTCATATCTTGCCCCCTAAGTTGTGTCTTCCTCCTTGACTTTTTCCCCTGCTTTTGCAACATCTGTGAGCTTAGTTTTGGCACCTTTTAGTCCTTTGCAATGCAGCTGATTTCCTCCCAGCCTATTTTTTGAAGAGACTAAAATTCCCAATTTTCTGCTTTTTTCAATTGCATTTCATTTGAACCTATCTCCTTTCCAGAGTGTTTGTAAGCCTTTCTTTTGGGATTCGCAAGATTCCTTTTCCCTTCCCGAAAGGAAATTTCGTTTCCTTTCGGGAAAGGAAAAGGAATCTTGCGATTTCAATGGGGACCAATAGAGGAATCTTTGGTGCATGTCCCTACACTTGATGGCAGGCAATGCCTTTTGATTGCTTTGACTTTGGGAAAGATTTTTTTCTTTTTTTGGTTGTTTTCTGGAGTGTTCATGCCATGTCCCTCATATCTTGCCCCCTAAGTTGTGTCTTCCTCCTTGACTTTTTCCCCTGCTTTTGCAACATCTGTGAGCTTAGTTTTGGCACCTTTTGGTCCTTTGCACTGCACCTGATAAAACCCCAGGCCATTTTCTTAGAGTCACTAAATTTCCCAAATTTACTTTTTTTCTCCTCCAATTGCAATTCCTTTGATGTTGTCTCCATTCCAGCGTGTTTGTAAGTCCTTATTTTCTGTTTTGGCCTTCAGTGGGGATCAATGTTGGCAAGCTTTGCTGCATGTGCCTGCCCTTGCTGGCGTATGGCCTTCCTCCATTTTGATGGCTTTGGCTTTGGGAAAGATTATTTCTTTTTTTTTTTTTATTATTGTAAGTATTCATGCCATGTTCCTCATATCTTGCCCCCTAAGTTGTGTCTTCCTCCTTGACATTTTCCCCAGCTTTTGCATCATCTGTGAGCTTAGTTTTTGCATCTTTTGGTCCTTTGCACTGCACCTGATATAAACCCAGGCCATTTTCTTAGAGTCACTAAATTTCCAAAATGTTCTTTTGTCTCCTCCAATTGCAATTCCTTTGATGCTGTCTCCATTCCAGCGTGTTTGTAGGTCCTTCTTTTCTGTTTTGGCCTTCAGTGGGGATCAATTTTGGCAAGCTTTGCTGCATGTGCCTGCCCTTGCTGGCATATGGCCTGCCTGCATGTTGATGGCTTTGACTTTGGGAAAGATTTTTTTTTTTTTTTTTTTTATTATTTTAAGTATTCATGCCATGTCCCTCATATCTTGCCCCCTAAGTTGTGTCTTCCTCCTTGATTTTTCCCCTGCTTTTGCATCATCTGTGAGCTTAGTTTTGGCATCTTTTGGTCCTTTGCACTGCACCTGATATAAACCCTGGCCATTTTCTTAGAATCACTAACTTACCCAAATTTTCTTTTTTTCTCAGAGAAATTGAATTCCTTTCCTGTTTTCTCCATTCCAGCGTGTTTGTAAGTCCTTCTTTTCTGTTTTGGCCTTCAGTGCGGATCAATTTTGGCAAGCTTTGCTGCATGTGCCTGCCCTTGGTGGCGTATGGCCCGCCTGCATTTTGATGGCTTTGACTTTGGGAAAGAATTTTTCTTTTTTTTTTTTTTATTATTTTAAGTATTCATGCCATATCCCTCATATCTTTCCCCTAAGTTGTGTCTTCCTACTTCACTTTTTCCCCTGCTTTTGCAACATCGGTGAGCTTAGTTTTTGCATCTTTTGTCCTTTGCACTGCACCTGATATAAACCCAGGCCATTTTCTTAGAATCACTAACTTACCCAAATTTTCTTTTTTTCTGCTCCAATTGCAATTCCTTTGAGGTTGACACCTTTCCAGCGTGTTTGTAAGTCCTTCTTTTCTGTTTTGGCCTTCAGTGGGGATCAATTTTGGCAAGCTTAGCTGCATGTGCCTGCCCTTGGTGGCGTATGGCCTGCCTGCATTTTGATGGCTTTGACTTTGGGAAAGATTTTTTCTTTTTTTTTTCTTTTTTGTTTAAATATTCATGCCATGTCCCTCATATCTTGCCCCCTAAGTTGTGTCTTCCGCCTTGACTTTTTCCCCTGCTTTTGCAACATCTGTGAGCTTAGTTTTTGCATCTTTTGGTCCTTTGCGCTGCACCTGATATAAATCAAGCCATTTTCTCAGACTCACTAAATTTCCAAAATTTTCTTTTTTTCTCCTCCAATTGCAATTCCTTTGATGCTGTCTCAATTCCAGCGTGTTTGTAGGTCCTTCTTTTCTGTTTTGGCCTTCAGTGGGGATCAATTTTGGCAAGCTTTGCTGCATGTGCCTGCCCTTGGTGGCGTATGGCCTGCCGGCATTTTGATGGCTTTGACTTTGGGAAAGATTTTTTCTTTTTTTTTTTTTTTATTATTGTAAGTATTCATGCCATGTCCCTCATATCTTGCCCCCTAAGTTGTGTCTTCCTCCTTGACTTTTTCCCCTGCTTTTGCAACATCTGTGAGCTTAGTTTTGGCACCTTTTAGTCCTTTGCAATGCAGCTGATTTCCTCACAGCCTATTTTTTGAAGAGACTAAAATTCCCAATTTTCTGCTTTTTTCAATTGCATTTCATTTGAACCTATCTCCTTTCCAGCGTGTTTGTAAGCCTTTCTTTTGGGATCCGCAAGATTCCTTTTCCCTTCCTGAAAGGAAATTTCATCTCCTTTCGGGAAGGGAAAAGGAATCTTGCGATTTCAATGGGGACCAATAGAGGAATCTTTGGTGCATGTCCCTGCACTTGATGGCAGGCCATGCCTTTTGATGGCTTTGACTTTGGGAAAGATTTTTTTCTTTTTTTGGTTGTTTTCTGAAGTGTTCATGCCATGTCCCTCATATCTTGCCCCCCAAGTTGTGTCTTCCTCCTTGACTTTTTCCCCTGCTTTTGCAACACCTGTGAGCTTAGTTTTGGCATCTTTTGGTCCTTTGCACTGCACCTGATATAAACCCAGGCCATTTTCTCAGACTCACTAAATTTCCAAAATTTTCTTTTTTTCTCCTCCAATTGCAATTCCTTTGATGCTGTCTCATTTCCAGCGTGTTTGTAGGTCCTTCTTTTCTGTTTTGGCCTTCAGTGGGGATCAATTTTGGCAAGCTTTGCTGCATGTGCCTGCCCTTGGTGGTGTATGGCCTGCCTGCATTTTGATGGCTTTGACTTTGGGAAAGATTTTTTCTTTTTTTTTTTTTTTATTATTTTAAGTATTCATGCCATGTCCCTCATATCTTGCCCCCTAAGTTGTGTCTTCCTCCTTGACTTTTTCCTCTGCTTTTGCAACATCTGTGAGCTTAGTTTTGGCACCTTTTAGTCCTTTGCAATGCAGCTGATTTCCTCAGAGCCTATTTTTTAAGAGACTAAAATTCCCAATTTTCTGCTTTTTTCAATTGCATTTCATTTGAACCTATCTCCTTTCCAGAGTGTTTGTAAGCCTTTCTTTTGGGATCCGCAAGATTCCTTTTCCCTTCCCGAAAGGAAATTTCATTTCCTTTCGGGAAGGGAAAAGGAATCTTGCGATTTCAATGGGGACCAATAGAGGAATCTTTGGTGCATGTCCCTGCACTTGATGGCAGGCCATGCCTTTTGATGGCTTTGACTTTGGGAAAGATTTTTTTCTTTTTTTGGTTGTTTTCTGAAGTGTTCATGCCATGTCCATCATATCTTGCCCCCCAAGTTGTGTCTTCCTCCTTGACTTTTTCCCCTGCTTTTGCAACATCTGTGAGCTTAGTTTTGGCACCTTTTGGTCCTTTGCACTGCACCTGATAAAACCCCAGGCCATTTTCTTAGAGTCACTAAATTTCCCAAATTTACTTTTTTTCTCCTCCAATTGCAATTCCTTTGATGTTGTCTCCATTCCAGCGTGTTTGTAAGTCCTTATTTTCTGTTTTGGCCTTCAGTGGGGATCAATGTTGGCAAGCTTTGCTGCATGTGCCTGCCCTTGCTGGCGTATGGCCTTCCTCCATTTTGATGGCTTTGACTTTGGGAAAGATTATTTCTTTTTTTTTTTTTATTATTGTAAGTATTCATGCCATGTTCCTCATATCTTGCCCCCTAAGTTGTGTCTTCCTCCTTGACATTTTCCCCAGCTTTTGCATCATCTGTGAGCTTAGTTTTTGCATCTTTTGGTCCTTTGCACTGCACCTGATATAAACCCAGGCCATTTTCTTAGAGTCACTAAATTTCCAAAATGTTCTTTTGTCTCCTCCAATTGCAATTCCTTTGATGCTGTCTCCATTCCAGCGTGTTTGTAGGTCCTTCTTTTCTGTTTTGGCCTTCAGTGGGGATCAATTTTGGCAAGCTTTGCTGCATGTGCCTGCCCTTGCTGGCATATGGCCTGCCTGCATGTTGATGGCTTTGACTTTGGGAAAGATTTTTTTTTTTTTTTTTTTTATTATTTTAAGTATTCATGCCATGTCCCTCATATCTTGCCCCCTAAGTTGTGTCTTCCTCCTTGATTTTTCCCCTGCTTTTGCAACACCTGTGAGCTTAGTTTTGGCATCTTTTGGTCCTTTGCACTGCACCTGATATAAACCCTGGCCATTTTCTTAGAATCACTAACTTACCCAAATTTTCTTTTTTTCTCAGAGAAATTGAATTCCTTTCCTGTTTTCTCCATTCCAGCGTGTTTGTAAGTCCTTCTTTTCTGTTTTGGCCTTCAGTGCGGATCAATTTTGGCAAGCTTTGCTGCATGTGCCTGCCCTTGGTGGCGTATGGCCCGCCTGCATTTTGATGGCTTTGACTTTGGGAAAGAATTTTTCTTTTTTTTTTTTTTATTATTTTAAGTATTCATGCCATATCCCTCATATCTTTCCCCTAAGTTGTGTCTTCCTACTTCACTTTTTCCCCTGCTTTTGCAACATCGGTGAGCTTAGTTTTTGCATCTTTTGTCCTTTGCACTGCACCTGATATAAACCCAGGCCATTTTCTTAGAATCACTAACTTACCCAAATTTTCTTTTTTTCTGCTCCAATTGCAATTCCTTTGAGGTTGACACCTTTCCAGCGTGTTTGTAAGTCCTTCTTTTCTGTTTTGGCCTTCAGTGGGGATCAATTTTGGCAAGCTTAGCTGCATGTGCCTGCCCTTGGTGGCGTATGGCCTGCCTGCATTTTGATGGCTTTGACTTTGGGAAAGATTTTTTCTTTTTTTTTTCTTTTTTGTTTAAATATTCATGCCATGTCCCTCATATCTTGCCCCCTAAGTTGTGTCTTCCGCCTTGACTTTTTCCCCTGCTTTTGCAACATCTGTGAGCTTAGTTTTTGCATCTTTTGGTCCTTTGCGCTGCACCTGATATAAATCAAGCCATTTTCTCAGACTCACTAAATTTCCAAAATTTTCTTTTTTTCTCCTCCAATTGCAATTCCTTTGATGCTGTCTCAATTCCAGCGTGTTTGTAGGTCCTTCTTTTCTGTTTTGGCCTTCAGTGGGGATCAATTTTGGCAAGCTTTGCTGCATGTGCCTGCCCTTGGTGGCGTATGGCCTGCCGGCATTTTGATGGCTTTGACTTTGGGAAAGATTTTTTCTTTTTTTTTTTTTTTATTATTGTAAGTATTCATGCCATGTCCCTCATATCTTGCCCCCTAAGTTGTGTCTTCCTCCTTGACTTTTTCCCCTGCTTTTGCAACATCTGTGAGCTTAGTTTTGGCACCTTTTAGTCCTTTGCAATGCAGCTGATTTCCTCACAGCCTATTTTTTGAAGAGACTAAAATTCCCAATTTTCTGCTTTTTTCAATTGCATTTCATTTGAACCTATCTCCTTTCCAGCGTGTTTGTAAGCCTTTCTTTTGGGATCCGCAAGATTCCTTTTCCCTTCCTGAAAGGAAATTTCATCTCCTTTCGGGAAGGGAAAAGGAATCTTGCGATTTCAATGGGGACCAATAGAGGAATCTTTGGTGCATGTCCCTGCACTTGATGGCAGGCCATGCCTTTTGATGGCTTTGACTTTGGGAAAGATTTTTTTCTTTTTTTGGTTGTTTTCTGAAGTGTTCATGCCATGTCCCTCATATCTTGCCCCCCAAGTTGTGTCTTCCTCCTTGACTTTTTCCCCTGCTTTTGCAACACCTGTGAGCTTAGTTTTGGCATCTTTTGGTCCTTTGCACTGCACCTGATATAAACCCAGGCCATTTTCTCAGACTCACTAAATTTCCAAAATTTTCTTTTTTTCTCCTCCAATTGCAATTCCTTTGATGCTGTCTCATTTCCAGCGTGTTTGTAGGTCCTTCTTTTCTGTTTTGGCCTTCAGTGGGGATCAATTTTGGCAAGCTTTGCTGCATGTGCCTGCCCTTGGTGGTGTATGGCCTGCCTGCATTTTGATGGCTTTGACTTTGGGAAAGATTTTTTCTTTTTTTTTTTTTTTATTATTTTAAGTATTCATGCCATGTCCCTCATATCTTGCCCCCTAAGTTGTGTCTTCCTCCTTGACTTTTTCCTCTGCTTTTGCAACATCTGTGAGCTTAGTTTTGGCACCTTTTAGTCCTTTGCAATGCAGCTGATTTCCTCACAGCCTATTTTTTAAGAGACTAAAATTCCCAATTTTCTGCTTTTTTCAATTGCATTTCATTTGAACCTATCTCCTTTCCAGAGTGTTTGTAAGCCTTTCTTTTGGGATCCGCAAGATTCCTTTTCCCTTCCCGAAAGGAAATTTCATTTCCTTTCGGGAAGGGAAAAGGAATCTTGCGATTTCAATGGGGACCAATAGAGGAATCTTTGGTGCATGTCCCTGCACTTGATGGCAGGCCATGCCTTTTGATGGCTTTGACTTTGGGAAAGATTTTTTTCTTTTTTTGGTTGTTTTCTGAAGTGTTCATGCCATGTCCATCATATCTTGCCCCCCAAGTTGTGTCTTCCTCCTTGACTTTTTCCCCTGCTTTTGCAACACCTGTGAGCTTAGTTTTGGCATCTTTTGGTCCTTTGCACTGCACCTGATATAAACCCAGGCCATTTTCTTAGAGTCACTACATTTCCCAAATTTTCTTTTTTTCTCCTCCAATTGCAATTCCTTTGATGTTTTCTCCATTCCAGCGTGTTTGTAAGTCCTTCTTTTGTGTTTTGGCCTTCAGTGGGGATCAATTTTGGCAAGCTTTGCTGCATGTGCCTGCCCTTGGTGGCGTATGGCCTGCCTGGCCTGCCTGCATTTTGATGGCTTTGACTTTGGGAAAGATTTTTTCTTTTTTTTTTTTTTTATTTTAAGTATTCATGCCATGTCCCTCATATCTTGCCCCCTAAGTTGCGTCATCCTCCTTGACTTTTTGTCCTGCTTTTGCAACATCTGTGAGCTTAGTTTTGGCATCTTTTGGTCCTTTGCAATGCACCTGATATAAACCCAGGCCATTTTTTTAGACTCAGTAATTTCCCAAATTTTCTTTTTTTCTCCTCCAATTGCAAATCCTTTGATGTTCTCTCCATTCCAGCGTGTTTGGAGGTCCTTCTTTCCTGTTTTGGCCATCAGTGGGGATCAATTTTGGCAAGCTTTGCTGCATGTGCCTGCCCTTGGTGGCATATGGCCTGCCTGCATTTTGATGGCTTTGACTTTGGGAAAGATTTTTTCTTTTTTTTATTTTATTATTTGAAGTATTCATGCCATGTCCCTCATATCTTGCCCCCTAAGTTGTGTCTTCCTCCTTGACTTTTTCCCCTGCTTTTGCAACATCTGTGAGCTTAGTTTTGGCACCTTTTGGTCCTTTGCACTGCACCTGATAAAACACCAGGCCATTTTCTTAGAGTCACTAAATTTCCCAAATTTACTTTTTTTCACCTCCAATTGCAATTCCTTTAATGTTGACTCCATTCCAGCGTGTTTGTAAGTCCTTATTTTCTGTTTTGGCCTTCAGTGGGGATCAATGTTGGCAAGCTTTGCTGCATGTGCCTGCCCTTGCTGGCGTATGGCCTTCGTCCATTTTGATTGCTTTGACTTTGGGAAAGATTTTTTCATTTTTTTTTTTTTATTATTGTAAGTATTCATGCCATGTCCCTCATATCTTGCCCCTTAAGTTGTGTCTTCCTCCTTGACTTTTTCCCCTGCTTTTGCAACATCTGTGAGCTTAGTTTTTGCATCTTTTGGTCCTTTGCACTGCACCTGATATAAACCCAGGCCATTTTCTTAGAGTCACTAAATTTCCAAAATGTTCTTTTGTCTCCTCCAATTGCAATTCTTTTGATGCTGTCTCCATTCCAGCGTGTTTGTAGGTCCTTCTTTTCTGTTTTGGCCTTCAGTGGGGATCAATTTTGGCAAGCTTTGCTGCATGTGCCTGCACTTGCTGGCGTATGGCCTGCCTGCATTTTGATGGCTTTGACTTTGGGAAAGATTTTTTTCTTTTTTTTTTTTTATAATTTTAAGTATTCATGCCATGTCCCTCATATCTTGCCCCCTAAGTTGTGTCTTCCTCCTTGATTTTTCCCCTGCTTTTGCAACATCTGTGAGCTTAGTTTTGGCATCTTTTGGTCCTTTGCACTGCACCTGATATAAACCCAGGCCATTTTCTTAGAATCACTAACTTACCGAAATTTTCTTTTTTTCTCAGAGAAATTGAATTCCTTTCCTGTTTTCTCCATTCCAGCGTGTTTGCAAGTCCTTCTTTTCTGTTTTGGCCTTCAGTGGGGATCAATTTTGGCAAGCTTTGCTGCATGTTCCTGCCCTTGGTGGCGTATGGCCCGCCTGCATTTTGATGGCTTTGACTTTGGGAAAGAATTTTTCTCTTTTTTTTTTTATTATTTTAAGTATTCATGCCATGTCCCTCATATCTTGCCCCCTAAGTTGTGTCTTCCTACTTCATTTTTCCCCTGCTTTTGCAACATCTGTGAGCTTAGTTTTTGCATCTTTTGTCCTTTGCACTGCACCTGATATAAACCCAGGCCATTTTCTTAGAGTCACTACATTTCCCAAATTTTCTTTTTTTCTGCTCCAATTGCAATTCCTTTGATGTTGACACCTTTCCAGCGTGTTTGTAAGTCCTTCTCTACTGTTTTGGCCTTCAGTGGGGATCAATTTTGGCAAGTTTTGCTGCATGTGCCTGCCCTTGGTGCTGTATTGCCTGCCTGCATTTTGATGGCTTTGACTTTGGGAAAGATTTTTTCTTTTTTTTTTTTTATTATCATTTTAAGTATTCATGCCATGTCCCTCATATCTTGCCCCCTAAGTTGTGTCTTCCTCCTTGACTTTTTCCCCTGCTTTTGCAACACCTGTGAGCTTAGTTTTGGCACCTTTTGGTCCTTTGCACTGCACCTGATATAAACCCAGGCCTTTTTCTTAGAGTCACTACATTTCCCAAATTTTCTTTTTTTCTCCTCCAATTGCAATTCCTTTGATGTTTTCTCCATTCCAGCGTGTTTGTAAGTCCTTCTTTTGTGTTTTGGCCTTCAGTGGGGATCAATTTTTGCAAGCTTTGCTGCATGTGCCTGTCCTTGGTGGCGTATGGCCTGCCTGCATTTTGACGGCTGTGACTTTGGGAAAGATTTTTTCTTTTTTTTTTCTTTTTTGTTTTAAGTATTCATGCCATGTCCCTCATATCTTGCCCCCTAAGTTGTGTCTTCCTCCTTGACTTTTTGTCCTGCTTTTGCAACATCTGTGAGCTTAGTTTTGGCATCTTTTGGTCCTTTGCACTGCACCTGATATAAACCCAGGCCATTATCTTAGAGTCACTAAATTTCCAAAATTTTCTTTTTTTCTCCTCCAATTGCAATTCCTTTGATGTTGACACTTTTCCAGCGTGTTTGTAGGTCCTTCTTTTCTGTTTTGGCCTTCAGTGGGGATCAATTTTGGCAACCTTTGCTGCATGTGCCTGCCCTTGGTGGCGTATGGCCTTCCTCCATTTTGATGGCTTTGACTTTGGGAAAGATTTTTTTCTTTTTTTTTTTTTTTTTTCTTTTAAGTATTCATGCCATGTCCCTCACATCTTGCCCCCTAAGTTGTGTCTTCCTCCTTGACTTTTTCCCCTGCTTTTGCAACATCTGTGAGCTTAGTTTTGGCACCTTTTAGTCCTTTGCAATGCAGCTGATTTCCTCACAGCCTATTTTTTGAAGAGACTAAAATTCCGGATTTTCTGCTTTTTTCAATTGCATTTCATTTGAACCTATCTCCTTTCCAGAGTGTTTGTAAGCCTTTCTTTTGGGATCCGCAAGATTCCTTTTCCCTTCTCGAAAGGAAATTTCATTTCCTTTCGAAAAGGGAAAAGGAATCTTGCGATTTCAATGGGGACCAATAGAGGAATCTTTGGTGCATGTCCCTGCACTTGATGGCAGGCCATGCCTTTTGATGGCTTTGACTTTGGGGAAAGATTTTTTTCTTTTTTTTGGTTGTTTTCTGAAGTGTTCATGCATGTCCCTCATATCTTGCCCCCTAAGTTGTGTCTTCCTCCTTGACTTTTCCCCTGCTTTTGCAACACCTGTGAGCTTAGTTTTGGCACCTTCTGGTCCTTTGCACTGCACCTGATATAAAACCCAGGCCATTTTCTTAGAGTCACTACATTTCCCAAATTTTCTTTTTTTCTCCTCCAATTGCAATTCCTTTGATGTTGTCTCCATTCCAGCGTGTTTGCAAGTCCTGCTTTTCTGTTTGTCCTTCAGTGGGGATCAATTTTGGCAAGCTTTGCTGCATGTGCCTGCCCTTGGTGGCGTATGGCCTGCCTGCATTTTGATGGCTTTGACTTTGGGAAAGATTTTTTCTTTTTTTTTTTTTTTATTATTTAAGTATTCATGCCATGTCCCTCATATCTTACCCCCTAAGATGTGTCTTCCTCCTTGACTTTTTCCCCTGCTTTTGCAACATCTGTGAGCTTAGTTTTGGCATCTTTTGGGTCCTTTGCACTGCACCTGATATAAACCCAGGCCATTTTCTTAGAATCACTAACTTACCCAAATTATCTTTTTTTCTCAGAGAAATTGAATTCCTTTCCTGTTTTCTCCGTTCCAGCGTGTTTGTAAGTCCTTCTTTTCTGTTTTGGCCTTCAGTGGGGATCAATTTTGGCAAGCTTTGCTGCATGTTCCTGCACTTGCTGGCGTATGGCCTGCCCTGCTTTTGATGGCTTTGACTTTGGGAAAGATTTTTTCTTTTTTTTTTCTTTTTGTTTTAAGTATTCATGCCATGTCCCTCATATCTTGCCCCCCTAAATTCTGTCTACCTCCTTGACTTTTTCCCCCTGCTTTTGCACATCTGTGAGCTTAGTTTTGGCATCTTTTGGTCCTTTGTACTGCACCTGATATAAACCCAGGCCATTTTCTTAGAATCACTAACTTACCAAAATTTTCTTTTTTTCTCCTCCAATTGCAATTGCTTTGATGGTGTCTCCATTCCAGCATGTTTGTAAGTCCTTCTATTCTGTTTTGGCCTTCAGTGGGGATCAATGTTGGCAAGCTTTGCTGCATGTGCCTGCACTTGCTGGCGTATGGCCTGCCTGCATTTTGATGGCTTTGACTTTGGGAAAGATTTTTTCTTTTTTTTTTTTTGTTATTGTAAGTATTCATGCCATGTCCCTCATATCTTGCCCCCTAAGTTGTGTCTTCCTCCTTGACTTTTTCCCCTGCTTTTGCAACATCTGTGAGCTTAGTTTTGGCATCTTTTGGTCCTTTGCACTGCACCTGATATAAACCCAGGCCATTTTCTTAGAGTCATTAAATTTCCCAAATTTTCTTTTTTTCTCCTCCAATTGCAATTCCTTTGATGTTGACTCCTTTCCAGCGTGTTTGTAAGTCCTTCTTTTCTGTTTTGGCCTTAAGTGGGGATCAATTTTGGCAAGCTTTGCTGCATGTGCCTGCCCTTGGTGACGTATGGCCTGCCTGCATTTTGATGGCTTTGACTTTGGGAAAGATATTTTTCTTTTCTTATTTTTTTTATTATTTTATGTATTCATGCCATGTCCCTCATATCTTGCCCCCTAAGTTGTGTCTTCCTCCTTGACTTTTTCCCCTGCTTTTGCAACATCTGTGAGCTTAGTTTTGGCACCTTTTGGTCCTTTGCAATGCACCTGATATAAACCTAGGCCATTTTCTTAGAGTCACTAAATTTCCCAAATTTTCTTTTTTTCTCAGAGAAATTGAATTCCTTTCCTGTTTTCTCCGTTCCAGCGTGTTTGTAAGTCCTTCTTTTCTGTTTTGGCCTTCAGTGGGGATCAATTTTGGCAAGCTTTGCTGCATGTTCCTGCCCTTGGTGGCGTATGGCCCGCCTGCATTTTGATGGGTTTGACTTTGGGAAAGATTTTTTCTTTTTTTTTTTTTTTTAATATTTAAAGTATTCATGCCATGTCCCTCATATCTTGCCCCCTAAGTTGTGTCTTCCTCCTTGACTTTTTCCCCTGCTTTTGCAACATCTTTGAGCTTAGTTTTTGCATCTTTTGTCTTTTGCACTGCACCTGATATAAACCCAGTCCATTTTCTAAGAGTCACTAAATTTCCAAAATTTTCTTTTTTTCTCCTCCAATTGCAATTCCTTTGATGTTGACACCTTTCCGGCGTGTTTGTAAGTCCTTCTTTTCTGTTTTGGCCTTCAGTGGGGATCAATTTTGGCAAGCTTTGCTGCATGTTCCGGCACTTGCTGGCGTATGGCCTGCCTGCATTTTGATGGCTTTTACTTTGGGAAAGATTTTTTCTTTTTTTTTTTTTATTATTTTAAGTATTCATGCCATGTCCCTCATATCTTGCTCCCTAAGTTGTGTCTTCCTCCTTCACTTTTTCCCCTGCTTTTGCAACATCTGTGAGCTTAGTTTTGGCATCTTTTGGTCCTTTGCAATGCCGCTGATTTCCTCACAGCCTATTTTTTAAAGAGACTAAAATTCCCAATTTTCTGCTTTTTTCAATTGCATTTCATTTGAACCTATCTCCTTTCCAGAGTGTTTGTAAGCCTTTCTTTTGGGATTCGCAAGATTCCTTTTCCCTTCCTGAAAGGAAATTTCATTTCCTTTCGGGAAGGGAAAAGGAATCTTGCGATTTCAATGGGGACCAATAGAGGAATCTTTGGTGCATGTCCCTGCACTTGATGGCAGGCCATGCCTTTTGATGGCTTTGACTTTGGGAAAGATTTTTTTCTTTTTTTGGTTGTTTTCTGAAGTGTTCATGCCATGTCCCTCATATCTTGCCACCTAAGTTCTGTCTTCCTCCTTGACTTTTTCCCCTGCTTTTGCAACATCTGTGAGCTTAGTTTTGGCATCTTTTGGTCCTTTGCACTGCACCTGATATAAACCCAGGCCATTTTCTTAGAATCACTACATTTCCCAAATTTTCTTTTTTTCTCCTCCAATTGCAATTCCTTTGATGCTGTCTCCATTCCAGCGTGTTTGTAGGTCCTTCTTTTCTGTTTTGGCCTTCAGTGGGGATCAATTTTGGCAAGCTTTGCTGCATGTGCCTGCCCTTGGTGGCGTATGGCCTGCCTGCATTTTGATGGCTTTGACTTTGGGAAAGATTTTTTCTTTTTTTTTTTTTTTTATTATTGTAACTATTCATGCCATGTCCCTCATATCTTGCGCCCTAAGTTTTGTCTTCCTCCTTGACTTTTTCCCCTGCTTTTGCAACATCTGTGAGCTTAGTTTTGGCATCTTTTGGTCCTTTGCACTGCACCTGATATAAACCCAGGCCATTTTCTTAGAATCACTAACTTACCCAAATTTTCTTTTTTTCTCAGAGAAATTGAATTCCTTTCCTGTTGTCTCCATTCCAGCGTGTTTGTAAGTCCTTCTTTTCTGTTTTGGCCTTCAGTGGGGATCAATTTTGGCAAGCTTTGCTGCATGTGCCTTCCCTTGCTGGCATATGGCCTTCCTCCATTTTGATGGCTTTGACTTTGGGAAAGATTTTTTCTTTTTTTTTTTTTTATTATTGTAAGTATCCATGCCATGTCCCTCATATCTTGCCCCCTAAGTTGTGTCTTCCTCCTTGACTTTTTCCCCTGCTTTTGCAACATCTGTGAGCTTAGTTTTGGCACGTTTTAGTCCTTTGCAATGCAGCTGATTTCCTCACAGCCTATTTTTTGATAGAGACTAAAATTCCCAATTTTCTGCTTTTTTCAATTGCATTCCATTTGAACCTATCTCCTTTCCAGAGTGTTTGTAAGCCTTTCTTTTGGGATCCGCAAGATTCCTTTTCCCTTCCCGAAAGGAAATTTCATTTCCTTTCGGGAAGGGAAAAGGAATCTTGCGATTTCAATGGGGACCAATAGAGGAATCTTTGGTGCATGTCCCTGCACTTGATGGCAGGCCATGCCTTTTGATGGCTTTGACTTTGGGAAAGATTTTTTTCTTTTTTTGGTTGTTTTCTGAAGTGTTCATGCCATGTCCCTCATATCTTGCCCCCTAAGTTGTGTCTTCCTCCTTGACTTTTTCCCCTGCTTTTGCAACATCTGTGAGCTTAGTTTTGGCACCTTTTGGTCCTTTGCAATGCACCTGATATAAACCCAGGCCATTTTTTTAGAGTCAGTAATTTCCCAAATTTTCTTTTTTTCTCCTCCAATTGCAATTCCTTTGATGTTGTCTCCATTCCAGCGTGTTTGTAGGTCCTTCTTTCCTGTTTTGGCCTTCAGTGGGGATCAATTTTGGCAAGCTTTGCTTCATGTGCTTGCCCTTGGTGGCGTATGGTCTTCCTCCATTTTGATGGCTTTGACTTTGGGAAAGATTTTTTCTTTTTTTTTTTTTTATTATTGTAACTATTCATGCCATGTCCCTCATATCTTGCCCCCTAAGTTGTGTCTTCCTCCTTGACTTTTTCCCCTGCTTTTGCATCATCTGTGAGCTTAGTTTTTGCATCTTTTGGTCCTTTGCACTGCACCTGATATAAACCCAGGCCATTTTCCTAGAGTCACTAAATTTCCAAAATTTTCTATTGTCTCCACCAATTGCAATTCCTTTGATGCTGTCTCCATTCCAGCGTGTTTGTAAGTCCTTCTTTTCTGTTTTGGCCTTCAGTGGGGATCAATTTTGGCAAGCTTTGCTGCATGTGCCTGCCCTTGGTGGCGTATGGCCCGCCTGCATTTTGATGGGTTTGACTTTGGGAAAGATTTTTTCTTTTTTTTTTTTTTTATTTTTTTAAGTATTCATGCCATGTCCCTCATATCTTGCCCCCTAAGTTGTGTCTTCCTCCTTGACATTTTCCCCTGCTTTTGCAACATCTGTGAGCTTAGTTTTGGCACCTTTTGGTCCTTTGTACTGCACCAGATATAAACCCAAGGCCATTTTCTTAGAATCACTAACTTACCCAAATTTTCTTTTTTTCTCCTCCAATTGCAATTCCTTTGATGGTGTCTCCATTCCAGCATGTTTGTAAGTCCTTCTTTTCTGTTTTGGCCTTCAGTGGGGATCAATGTTGGCAAGCTTTGCTGCATGTGCCTGCACTTGCTGGCGTATGGCCTGCCTGCATTTTGATGGCTTTGACTTTGGGAAAGATTTTTTCTTTTTTTTTTTTTGTTATTGTAAGTATTCATGCCATGTCCCTCATATCTTGCCCCCTAAGTTGTGTCTTCCTCCTTGACTTTTTCCCCTGCTTTTGCAACATCTGTGAGCTTAGTTTTTGCATCTTTTGGTCCTTTGCACTGCACCTGATATAAACCCAGGCCATTTTATTCGACTCACTAAATTTCCCAAATTTTCTTTTTTTCTCCTCCAATTGCAATTCCTTTGATGCTGTCTCAATTCCAGCGTGTTTGTTGGTCCTTCTTTTCTGTTTTGGCCTTCAGTGGGGATCAATTTTGGCAAGCTTTGCTGCATGTGCCTGCCCTTGGTGGCCTATGGCCTGCCTGCATTTTGATGGCTTTGACTTTGGGAAAGATTTTTCTTTTTTTTTTTTTTTTTATTATTTTAAGTATTCATGCCATGTCCCTCATATCTTGCCCCCTAAGTTGTGTCTTCCTCCTTGACTTTTTCCCCTGCTTTTGCAACATCTGTGAGCTTAGTTTTGGCACCTTTTAGTCCTTTGCAATGCAGCTGATTTCCTCACAGCCTATTTTTTGAAGAGACTAAAATTCCGGATTTTCTGCTTTTTTCAATTGCATTTCATTTGAACCTATCTCCTTTCCAGCGTGTTTGTAAGCCTTTCTTTTGGGATCCGCAAGATTCCTTTTCCCTTCTCGAAAGGAAATTTCATTTCCTTTCGAGAAGTGAAAAGGAATCTTGCGATTTCAATGGGGACCAATAGAGGAATCTTTGGTGCATGTCCCTGCACTTGATGGCAGGCCATGCCTTTTGATGGCTTTTACTTTGGGAAAGATTTTTTTCTTTTTTTGGTTTTTTTCTGAATTGTTCATGCCATGTCCCTCATATCTTGCCCCCTAAGTTGTGTCTTCCTCCTTGACTTTTTCCCCTGCTTTTGCAACACCTGTGAGCTTAGTTTTGGCACCTTCTGGTCCTTTGCACTGCACCTGATATAAACCCAGGCCATTTTCTTAGAGTCACTACATTTCCCAAATTTTCTTTTTTTCTCCTCCAATTGCAATTCCTTTGATGTTGTCTCCATTCCAGCGTGTTTGTAAGTCCTTCTTTTCTGTTTTGGCCTTCAGTGGGGATCAATTTTGGCAAGCTTTGCTGCATGTGCCTGCCCTTGGTGGCGTATGGCCTGCCTGCATTTTGATGGCTTTGACTTTGGGAAAGATTTTTTCTTTTTTTTTTTTTTATTATTTTAAGTATTCATGCCATGTCCCTCATATCTTACCCCCTAAGATGTGTCTTCCTCCTTGACTTTTTCCCCTGCTTTTGCAACATCTGTGAGCTTAGTTTTGGCATCTTTTGGTCCTTTGCACTGCACCTGATATAAACCCAGGCCATTTTCTTAGAATCACTAACTTACCCAAATTTTCTTTTTTTCTCAGAGAAATTGAATTCCTTTCCTGTTTTCTCCGTTCCAGCGTGTTTGTAAGTCCTTCTTTTCTGTTTTGGCCTTCAGTGGGGATTAATTTTGGCAAGCTTTGCTGCATGTGCCTGCACTTGCTGGCGTATGGCCTGCCTGCATTTTGATGGCTTTGACTTTGGGAAAGATTTTTTCTTTTTTTTTTTTCGTTATTGTAAGTATTCATGCCATGTCCCTCATATCTTGCCCCCTAAGTTGTGTCTTCCTCCTTGACTTTTTCCCCTGCTTTTGCAACACCTGTGAGCTTAGTTTTGGCATCTTTTGGTCCTTTGCACTGCACCTGATATAAACCCAGGCCATTTTCTTAGAGTCACTACATTTCCCAAATTTTCTTATTTTCTCCTCCAATTGCAATTCCTTTGATGTTGACTCCTTTGCAGCGTGTTTGTAAGTCCTTCTTTTCTGTTTTGGCCTTCAGTGGGGATCAATTTTGGCAAGCTTTGCTGCATGTGCCTGCCCTTGGTGGCGTATGGCCTGCCTGCATTTTGATGGCTTTGACTTTGGGAAAGATTTTTTTTTTTTTTTCCTTTTTGTTTTAAGTATTCATGCCATGTCCCTCATATCTTTCCCACTAAGTTGTGTCTTCCTCCTTGACTTTTTCCCCTGCTTTTGCAACATCTGTGAGCTTAGTTTTTGCATCTTTTGGTCCTTTGCACTGCACCTGATATAAATCCAGTCCATTTTCTAAGAGTCGCTAAATTTCCCAAATTTTCTTTTTTTCTCCTCCAATTGCAATTCCTTTGATGTTGACTCCTTTCTAGCGTGTTTGTAAGTCCTTCGTTTCTGTTTTGGCCTTCAGTGGGGATCAAATTTGGCAAGCTTTGCTGCATGTGCCTGCCCTTGGTGGCATATGGCCTGCCTGCATTTTGATGGCTTTGACTTTGGGAAAGATTTTTTTCTTTTCTTTTTTTTTTTATTATTTTATGTATTCATGCCATGTCCCTCATATCTTGCCCCCTAAGTTGTGTCTTCCTCCTTGACTTTTTCCCCTGCTTTTGCAACATCTGTGAGCTTAGTTTTGGCACCTTTTGGTCCTTTGCAATGCACCTGATATAAACCCAGGCCATTTTCTTAGAGTCACTAAATTTCCAAATTTTCTTTCTTTCTCAGAGAAATTGAATTCCTTTCCTGTTTTCTCCGTTCCAGCGTGTTTGTAAGTCCTTCTTTTCTGTTTTGGCCTTCAGTGGGGATCAATTTTGGCAAGCTTTGCTGCATGTTCCTGCCCTTGGTGGCGTATGGCCCGCCTGCATTTTGATGGGTTTGACTTTGGGAAAGATTTTTTCTATTTTTTTTTTTATTATTATTTTAAGTATTCATGCCATGTCCCTCATATCTTGCCCCCTAAGTTGTGTCTTCCTCCTTGACTTTTTCCCCTGCTTTTGCAACATCTTTGAGCTTAGTTTTTGCATCTTTTGTCTTTTGCACTGCACCTGATATAAACCCAGGCCATTTTCTAAGAGTCACTAAATTTCCAAAATTTTCTTTTTTTCTCCTCCAATTGCAATTCCTTTGATGTTGACACCTTTCCAGCGTGTTTGTAAGTCCTTCTTTTCTGTTTTGGCCTTCAGTGGGGATCAGTTTTGGCAAGCTTTGCTGCATGTTCCTGCACTTGCTGGCGTATGGCCTGCCTGCTTTTTGATGGCTTTGACTTTGGGAAAGATTTTTTCTTTTTTTTTTCTTTTTTGTTTTAAGTATTCATTCCATGTCCCTCATATCTTGCCCCCTAAGTTGTGTCTTCCTCCTTGACATTTTCCCCTGCTTTATAACACCTGTGAGCTTAGTTTTGGCATCTTTTGGTCCTTTGCACTGCACCTGATATAAACCCAGGCCATTTTCTTAGAATCACTAACTTACCCAAATTTTCTTTTTTTCTCAGAGAAATTGAATTCCTTTCCTGTTGTCTCCATTCCAGCGTGTTTGTAAGTCCTTATTTTCTGTTTTGGCCTTCAGTGGGGATCAATGTTGGCAAGCTTTGCTGCATGTGCCTTCCCTTGCTGGCGTATGGCCTTCCTCCATTTTGATGGCTTTGACTTTGGGAAAGATTTTTTCTTTTTTTTTTTTTTTATTATTGTAAGTATCCATGCCATGTCCCTCATATCTTGCCCCCTAAGTTGTGTCTTCCTCCTTGACTTTTTCCCCTGCTTTTGCAACATCTCTGAGCTTAGTTTTGGCACGTTTTAGTCCTTTGCAATGCAGCTGATTTCCTCACAGCCTATTTTTTGATAGAGACTAAAATTCCCAATTTTCTGCTTTTTTCAATTGCATTCCATTTGAAGCTATCTCCTTTCCAGAGTGTTTGTAAGCCTTTCTTTTGGGATCCGCAAGATTCCTTTTCCCTTCCCGAAAGGAAATTTCATTTCCTTTCGGGAAGGGAAAAGGAATCTTGCGATTTCAATGGGGACCAATAGAGGAATCTTTGGTGCATGTCCCTGCACTTGATGGCAGGCCATGCCTTTTGATGGCTTTGACTTTGGGAAAGATTTTTTTCTTTTTTTGGTTGATTTCTGAAGTGTTCATGCCATGTCCCTCATATCTTGCCACCTAAGTTGTGTCTTCCTCCTTGACTTTTTCCCCTGCTTTTGCAACATCTGTGAGCTTAGTTTTGGCATCTTTTGGTCCTTTGCACTGCACCTGAAAAAACCCCAGGCCATTTTCTTAGAGTCACTAAATTTCCAAAATTTTCTTTTTTTCTCCTCCAATTGCAATTCCTTTGATGTTGACACCTTTCCAGCGTGTTTGTAGGTCCTTCTTTTCTGTTTTGGCCTTCAGTGGGGATCAATTTTGGCAAGCTTTGCTGCATGTGCCTGCCCTTGGTGGCATATGGCCTGCCTGCATTTTGATGGCTTTGACTTTGGGAAAGATTTTTTCTTTTTTTTTTTTTTATTATTTTAAGTATTCATTCCATGTCCCTCATATCTTTCCCACTAAGTTCTGTCTTCCTCCTTGACTTTTTCCCCTGCTTTTGCAACATCTGTGAGCTTAGTTTTGGCATCTTTTCGTCCTTTGCACTGCACCTGATATAAACCCAGGCCATTTTCTTAGAATCACTAACTTACCCAAATTTTCTTTTTTTCTCATAGAAATTCAATTCCTTTCATGTTGTCTCCATTCCAGCTTGTTTGTAAGTCCTTCTTTTCTGTTTTGGCCTTCTGTGTGGATCAATTTTGGCAAGCTTTGCTGCATGTGCCTGCCCTTGGTGGCATATGGCCTGACTGCATTTTGATGGCTTTGACTTTGGGAAAGATTTTTTTCTTTTTTTTTTTTTTTTATTATTTTAAGTATTCATGCCATGTCCCTAATATCTTGCCCCCTAAGTTGTGTCTTCCTCCTTGACTTTTTCCCCTGCTTTTGCAACATCTGTGAGCTTAGTTTTGGCACCTTTTGGTCCTTTGCACTGCACCTGACATAAACCCAGGCCATTTTCTTAGAATCACTAACTTACCCAAATTTACTTTTTTTCTCCTCCAATTGCAATTCCTTTGATGTTGTCTCCATTCCAGCGTGTTTGTAAGTCCTTCTTTTCTGTTTTGGCCTTCAGTGGGGATCAATTTTGGCAAGCTGTGCTGCATGTGCCTGCACTTGCTGGCGTATGGCCTGCCTGCATTTTGCTGGCTTTGAGTTTGGGAAAGATTTTTTCTTTTTTTTTTTTTTTTAATATTTCAAGTATTCATGCCATGTCCCTCATATCTTGCTCCCTAAGTTGTGTCTTCCTCCTTGACTTTTTCCTCTGCTTTTACAACATCTGTGAGCTTAGTTTTGGCATCTTTTGGTCCTTTGCACTGCACCTGATAAAACCCCAGGCCACTTTCTAAGCGTCACTAAATTTCCCAAATTTTCTTTTTTTCTCCTCCAATTGCAATTCCTTTGATGCCGACTCCTTTCCAGCGTGTTTGTAGGTCCTTCTTTTCTGTTTTGGCCTTCAGTGGGGATCAGTTTTGGCAAGCTTTGCTGCATGTGCCTGCCCTTGTTGGCGTACGGCATGCCAGCATTTTGATGGCTTTGACTTTGGGAAAGATTTTTTCTTTTTTTTTTTTTATTATTTTAAGTACTCATGCCATGTCCCTCATATCTTGCCCCCTAAGTTGTGTCTTCCTCCTTGACTTTTTCCCCTGCTTTTGCAACATCTCTGAGCTTAGTTTTTGCATCTTTTGGTCCTTTGCACTGCACCTGATATAAACCCAGGCCTTTTTCTTAGAGTCACTAAATTTCCAAAATTTTGTTTTTTTCTCCTCCAATTGCAATTCCTTTGATGGTGTCTTCAAATCAGCGTGTTTGTAGGTCCTTCTTTTCTGTTTTGGCCTTCAGTGGGGATCATTTTTGGCAAGCTTTGCTGCATTGGCCTGCCCTTGACGACGTATAGCCTGCCTCCATTTTGATTGCTTTGACTTTGGGAAAGATTTTTTCTTTTTTTTTTTTTTATTATTTTAAGTATTCATGCCATGTCCCTCATATCTTGTCCCCTAAGTTGTGTCTTCCTCCTTGACTTTTTCCCCTGCTTTTGCAACATCTGTGAGCTTAGTTTTGGCACCTTTTGGTCCTTTGCAATGCAGCTGATTTCCTCACAGCCTATTTTTTGAAGAGACTAAAATTCCAGATTTTCTGCTTTTTTCAATTGCATTTCATTTGAACCTATCTCCTTTCCAGAGTGTTTGTAAGCCTTTCTTTTGGGATCCGCAAGATTCCTTTTCCCTTCCTGAAAGGAAATTTCATTTCCTTTCCGGAAGGGAAAAGGAATCTTGCGATTTCAATGGGGACCAATAGAGGAATCTTTGGTGCATGTCCCTGCACTTGATGGCAGGCCATGCCTTTTGATGGCTTTGACTTTGGGAAAGATTTTTTTCTTTTTTTGGTTTTTTTCTGAAGTGTTCATCCCATGTCCCTCATAACTTGCCTCCTAAGTTGTGTCTTCCTCCTTGACTTCTTCCCCTGCTTTTGCAACATCTGTGAGCTTAGTTTTGGCATCTTTTGGTCCTTTGCACTGCACCTGATATAAACCCAGCCCACTTTCTAAGAGTCACTAAATTTCCCAAATTTTCTTTTTTTCTCCTCCAATTGCAATTCCTTTGATGTTGACTCCTTTCCAGCGTGTTTGTAGGTCCTTCTTTTCTGTTTTGGCCTTCAGTGGGGATCAATTTTGGCAAGCTTTGCTGCATGTGCCTGCCCTTGCTGGCGTATGACCTGCCTGCATTTTGATGGCTTTGACTTTGGGAAAGATTTTTTCTTTTTTTTTTTTTTTAATATTTCAAGTATTCCTGCCTTGTCCGTCATATCTTGCTCCCTAAGTTCTGTCTTCCTCCTTGACTTTTTCCCCTGCTTTTGCAACATCTGTGAGCTTAGTTTTGGCATCTTTTGGTCCTTTGCACTGCACCGGATAAAACCCCAGGCCACTTTCTAAGCGTCACTAAATTTCCCAAATTTTCTTTTTTTCTCCTCCAATTGCAATTCCTTTGATGTTGACTCCTTTCCAGCGTGCTTGTAAGTCCTTCCTATCTGTTTTGCATTCAGTGGGGATTAGTTTTGGCAAGCTTTGCTGCATGTGCCTGCACTTGCTGGCGTATGGCCTGCCTGCATTTTGATGGCTTTGACTTTGGGAAGGTTTTTTCTTTTTTTTTTTTTTTATTATTTTAAGTATTCATGCCATGTCCCTCATATCTTGCCCCCTAAGTTGTGTCTTCCTCCTTGACTTTTTCCGCTGCTTTTGCAACATCTGTGAGCTTAGTTTTGGCATCTTTTGGTCCTTTGCAATGCAGCTGATTTCCTCACAGCCTATTTTTTGAAGAGACTAAAATTCCAGATTTTCTGCTTTTTTCAATTGCATTTCATTTGAACCTATCTCCTTTCCAGAGTGTTTGTAAGCCTTTCTTCTGGGATTCACAAGATTCCTTTTCCCTTCCCGAAAGGAAATTTCATTCCTTTCGAGAAGTGAAAAGGAATCTTGCGATTTCAATGGGGACCAATAGAGGAATCTTTGGTGCATGTCCCTGCACTTGATGGCAGGCCATGCCTTTTGATGGCTTTTACTTTGGGAAAGATTTTTTTCTTTTTTTGGTTTTTTTCTGAATTGTTCATGCCATGTCCCTCATATCTTGCCCCCTAAGTTGTGTCTTTCTCCTTGACTTTTTCCCCTGCTTTTGCAACACCTGTGAGCTTAGTTTTGGCACCTTCTGGTCCTTTGCACTGCACCTGATATAAACCCAGGCCATTTTCGTAGAGTCACTACATTTCCCAAATTTTCTTTTTTTCTCCTCCAATTGCAATTCCTTTGATGTTGTCTCCATTCCAGCGTGTTTGTAAGTCCTTCTTTTCTGTTTTGGCCTTCAGTGGGGATCAATTTTGGCAAGCTGTGCTGCATGTGCCTGCCCTTGGTGGCGTATGGCCTGCCTGCATTTTGATGGCTTTGACTTTGGGAAAGATTTTTTCTTTTTTTTTTTTTTATTATTTTAAGTATTCATGCCATGTCCCTCATATCTTACCCCCTAAGATGTGTCTTCCTCCTTGACTTTTTCCCCTGCTTTTGCAACATCTGTGAGCTTAGTTTTGGCATCTTTTGGTCCTTTGCATTGACCTGATATAAACCCAGGCCATTTTCTTAGAATCACTAACTTACCCAAATTTTCTTTTTTTCTCAGAGAAATTGAATTCCTTTCCTGTTTTCTCCGTTCCAGCGTGTTTGTAAGTCCTTCTTTTCTGTTTTGGCCTTCAGTGGGGATCAATTTTGGCAAGCTTTGCTGCATGTGCCTGCACTTGCTGGCGTATGGCCTGCCTGCATTTTGATGGCTTTGACTTTGGGAAAGATTTTTTCTTTTTTTTTTTTCGTTATTGTAAGTATTCATGCCATGTCCCTCATATCTTGCCCCCTAAGTTGTGTCTTCCTCCTTGACTTTTTCCCCTGCTTTTGCAACACCTGTGAGCTTAGTTTTGGCATCTTTTGGTCCTTTGCACTGCACCTGATATAAACCCAGGCCATTTTCTTAGAGTCACTACATTTCCCAAATTTTCTTATTTTCTCCTCCAATTGCAATTCCTTTGATGTTGACTCCTTTGCAGCGTGTTTGTAAGTCCTTCTTTTCTGTTTTGGCCTTCAGTGGGGATCAATTTTGGCAAGCTTTGCTGCATGTGCCTGCCCTTGGTGGCGTATGGCCTGCCTGCATTTTGATGGCTTTGACTTTGGGAAAGATTTTTTTTTTTTTTTCCTTTTTGTTTTAAGTATTCATGCCATGTCCCTCATATCTTTCCCACTAAGTTCTGTCTTCCTCCTTGACTTTTTCCCCTGCTTTTGCAACATCTGTGAGCTTAGTTTTTGCATCTTTTGGTCCTTTGCACTGCACCTGATATAAATCCAGTCCATTTTCTAAGAGTCGCTAAATTTCCCAAATTTTCTTTTTTTCTCCTCCAATTGCAATTCCTTTGATGTTGACTCCTTTCTAGCGTGTTTGTAAGTCCTTCGTTTCTGTTTTGGCCTTCAGTGGGGATCAATTTTGGCAAGCTTTGCTGCATGTGCCTGCCCTTGGTGGCATATGGCCTGCCTGCATTTTGATGGCTTTGACTTTGGGAAAGATTTTTTTCTTTTCTTTTTTTTTTTATTATTTTATGTATTCATGCCATGTCCCTCATATCTTGCCCCCTAAGTTGTGTCTTCCTCCTTGACTTTTTCCCCTGCTTTTGCAACATCTGTGAGCTTAGTTTTGGCACCTTTTAGTCCTTTGCAATGCACCTGATATAAACCCCAGGCCATTTTCTTAGAGTCACTAAATTTCCAAATTTTCTTTTTTTCTCAGAGAAATTGAATTCCTTTCCTGTTTTCTCCGTTCCAGCGTGTTTGTAAGTCCTTCTTTTCTGTTTTGGCCTTCAGTGGGGATCAATTTTGGCAAGCTTTGCTGCATGTTCCTGCCCTTGGTGGCGTATGGCCCGCCTGCATTTTGATGGGTTTGACTTTGGGGAAGATTTTTTCTATTTTTTTTTTTATTATTATTTTAAGTATTCATGCCATGTCCCTCATATCTTGCCCCCTAAGTTGTGTCTTCCTCCTTGACTTTTTCCCCTGCTTTTGCAACATCTTTGAGCTTAGTTTTTGCATCTTTTGTCTTTTGCACTGCACCTGATATAAACCCAGGCCATTTTCTAAGAGTCACTAAATTTCCAAAATTTTCTTTTTTTCTCCTCCAATTGCAATTCCTTTGATGTTGACACCTTTCCAGCGTGTTTGTAAGTCCTTCTTTTCTGTTTTGGCCTTCAGTGGGGATCAGTTTTGGCAAGCTTTGCTGCATGTTCCTGCACTTGCTGGCGTATGGCCTGCCTGCTTTTTGATGGCTTTGACTTTGGGAAAGATTTTTTCTTTTTTTTTTCTTTTTTGTTTTAAGTATTCATTCCATGTCCCTCATATCTTGCCCCCTAAGTTGTGTCTTCCTCCTTGACATTTTCCCCTGCTTTACAACACCTGTGAGCTTAGTTTTGGCATCTTTTGGTCCTTTGCACTGCACCTGATATAAACCCAGGCCATTTTCTTAGAATCACTAACTTACCCAAATTTTCTTTTTTTCTCAGAGAAATTGAATTCCTTTCCTGTTGTCTCCATTCCAGCGTGTTTGTAAGTCCTTATTTTCTGTTTTGGCCTTCAGTGGGGATCAATGTTGGCAAGCTTTGCTGCATGTGCCTTCCCTTGCTGGCGTATGGCCTTCCTCCATTTTGATGGCTTTGACTTTGGGAAAGATTTTTTCTTTTTTTTTTTTTTATTATTGTAAGTATCCATACCATGTCCCTCATATCTTGCCCCCTAAGTTGTGTCTTCCTCCTTGACTTTTTCCCCTGCTTTTGCAACATCTCTGAGCTTAGTTTTGGCACGTTTTAGTCCTTTGCAATGCAGCTGATTTCCTCACAGCCTATTTTTTGATAGAGACTAAAATTCCCAATTTTCTGCTTTTTTCAATTGCATTCCATTTGAAGCTATCTCCTTTCCAGAGTGTTTGTAAGCCTTTCTTTTGGGATCCGCAAGATTCCTTTTCCCTTCCCGAAAGGAAATGAAATTTCCTTTCGGGAAGGGAAAAGGAATCTTGCGATTTCAATGGGGAC
Source organism: Artemisiospiza belli (assembly GCA_021963965.1). NCBI lineage: Eukaryota > Metazoa > Chordata > Aves > Passeriformes > Passerellidae > Artemisiospiza > Artemisiospiza belli. Next base: position 305,421 of record JAKDEW010000216.1, on the reverse strand, counting down.
CAATAGAGGAATCTTTGGTGCATGTCCCTGCACTTGATGGCAGGCCATGCCTTTTGATGGCTTTGACTTTGGGAAAGATTTTTTTCTTTTTTTGGTTGATTTCTGAAGTGTTCATGCCATGTCCCTCATATCTTGCCACCTAAGTTGTGTCTTCCTCCTTGACTTTTTCCCCTGCTTTTGCAACATCTGTGAGCTTAGTTTTGGCATCTTTTGGTCCTTTGCACTGCACCTGAAAAAACCCCAGGCCATTTTCTTAGAGTCACTAAATTTCCAAAATTTTCTTTTTTTCTCCTCCAATTGCAATTCCTTTGATGTTGACACCTTTCCAGCGTGTTTGTAGGTCCTTCTTTTCTGTTTTGGCCTTCAGTGGGGATCAATTTTGGCAAGCTTTGCTGCATGTGCCTGCCCTTGGTGGCATATGGCCTGCCTGCATTTTGATGGCTTTGACTTTGGGAAAGATTTTTTCTTTTTTTTTTTTTTATTATTTTAAGTATTCATTCCATGTCCCTCATATCTTGCTCCCTAAGTTGTGTCTTCCTCCTTGACTTTTGCCCCTGCTTTTGCAACATCTGTGAGCTTAGTTTTGGCATCTTTTCGTCCTTTGTACTGCACCTGATATAAACCCAGGCCATTTTCTTAGAATCACTAACTTACCCAAATTTTCTTTTTTTCTCATAGAAATTCAATTCCTTTCATGTTGTCTCCATTCCAGCTTGTTTGTAAGTCCTTCTTTTCTGTTTTGGCCTTCTGTGTGGATCAATTTTGGCAAGCTTTGCTGCATGTGCCTGCCCTTGGTGGCATATGGCCTGACTGCATTTTGATGGCTTTGACTTTGGGAAAGATTTTTTTTCTTTTTTTTTTTTTTTTTATTATTTTAAGTATTCATGCCATGTCCCTAATATCTTGCCCCCTAAGTTGTGTCTTCCTCCTTGACTTTTTCCCCTGCTTTTGCAACATCTGTGAGCTTAGTTTTGGCACCTTTTGGTCCTTTGCACTGCACCTGACATAAACCCAGGCCATTTTCTTAGAATCACTAACTTACCCAAATTTACTTTTTTTCTCCTCCAATTGCAATTCCTTTGATGTTGTCTCCATTCCAGCGTGTTTGTAAGTCCTTCTTTTCTGTTTTGGCCTTCAGTGGGGATCAATTTTGGCAAGCTGTGCTGCATGTGCCTGCACTTGCTGGCGTATGGCCTGCCTGCATTTTGCTGGCTTTGAGTTTGGGAAAGATTTTTTCTTTTTTTTTTTTTTTAATATTTCAAGTATTCATGCCATGTCCCTCATATCTTGCTCCCTAAGTTGTGTCTTCCTCCTTGACTTTTTCCTCTGCTTTTACAACATCTGTGAGCTTAGTTTTGGCATCTTTTGGTCCTTTGCACTGCACCTGATAAAACCCCAGGCCACTTTCTAAGCGTCACTAAATTTCCCAAATTTTCTTTTTTTCTCCTCCAATTGCAATTCCTTTGATGGTGTCTTCAAATCAGCGTGTTTGTAGGTCCTTCTTTTCTGTTTTGGCCTTCAGTGGGGATCATTTTTGGCAAGCTTTGCTGCATTGGCCTGCCCTTGACGACGTATAGCCTGCCTCCATTTTGATTGCTTTGACTTTGGGAAAGATTTTTTCTTTTTTTTTTTTTTATTATTTTAAGTATTCATGCCATGTCCCTCATATCTTACCCCCTAAGATGTGTCTTCCTCCTTGACTTTTTCCCCTGCTTTTGCAACATCTGTGAGCTTAGTTTTGGCATCTTTTGGTCCTTTGCACTGCACCTGATATAAACCCAGGCCATTTTCTTAGAATCACTAACTTACCCAAATTTTCTTTTTTTCTCAGAGAAATTGAATTCCTTTCCTGTTTTCTCCGTTCCAGCGTGTTTGTAAGTCCTTCTTTTCTGTTTTGGCCTTCAGTGGGGATCAATTTTGGCAAGCTTTGCTGCATGTGCCTGCACTTGCTGGCGTATGGCCTGCCTGCATTTTGATGGCTTTGACTTTGGGAAAGATTTTTTCTTTTTTTTTTTTCGTTATTGTAAGTATTCATGCCATGTCCCTCATATCTTGCCCCCTAAGTTGTGTCTTCCTCCTTGACTTTTTCCCCTGCTTTTGCAACACCTGTGAGCTTAGTTTTGGCATCTTTTGGTCCTTTGCACTGCACCTGATATAAACCCAGGCCATTTTCTTAGAGTCACTACATTTCCCAAATTTTCTTATTTTCTCCTCCAATTGCAATTCCTTTGATGTTGACTCCTTTGCAGCGTGTTTGTAAGTCCTTCTTTTCTGTTTTGGCCTTCAGTGGGGATCAATTTTGGCAAGCTTTGCTGCATGTGCCTGCCCTTGGTGGCGTATGGCCTGCCTGCATTTTGATGGCTTTGACTTTGGGAAAGATTTTTTTTTTTTTTTCCTTTTTGTTTTAAGTATTCATGCCATGTCCCTCATATCTTTCCCACTAAGTTCTGTCTTCCTCCTTGACTTTTTCCCCTGCTTTTGCAACATCTGTGAGCTTAGTTTTTGCATCTTTTGGTCCTTTGCACTGCACCTGATATAAATCCAGTCCATTTTCTAAGAGTCGCTAAATTTCCCAAATTTTCTTTTTTTCTCCTCCAATTGCAATTCCTTTGATGTTGACTCCTTTCTAGCGTGTTTGTAAGTCCTTCGTTTCTGTTTTGGCCTTCAGTGGGGATCAATTTTGGCAAGCTTTGCTGCATGTTCCTGCCCTTGGTGGCGTATGGCCCGCCTGCATTTTGATGGGTTTGACTTTGGGAAAGATTTTTTCTATTTTTTTTTTTATTATTATTTTAAGTATTCATGCCATGTCCCTCATATCTTGCCCCCTAAGTTGTGTCTTCCTCCTTGACTTTTTCCCCTGCTTTTGCAACATCTTTGAGCTTAGTTTTTGCATCTTTTGTCTTTTGCACTGCACCTGATATAAACCCAGGCCATTTTCTAAGAGTCACTAAATTTCCAAAATTTTCTTTTTTTCTCCTCCAATTGCAATTCCTTTGATGTTGACACCTTTCCAGCGTGTTTGTAAGTCCTTCTTTTCTGTTTTGGCCTTCAGTGGGGATCATTTTTGGCAAGCTTTGCTGCATTGGCCTGCCCTTGACGACGTATAGCCTGCCTCCATTTTGATTGCTTTGACTTTGGGAAAGATTTTTTTCTTTTTTTTTTTTTTATTATTTTAAGTATTCATGCCATGTCCCTCATATCTTGTCCCCTAAGTTGTGTCTTCCTCCTTGACTTTTTCCCCTGCTTTTGCAACATCTGTGAGCTTAGTTTTGGCACCTTTTGGTCCTTTGCAATGCAGCTGATTTCCTCACAGCCTATTTTTTGAAGAGACTAAAATTCCAGATTTTCTGCTTTTTTCAATTGCATTTCATTTGAACCTATCTCCTTTCCAGAGTGTTTGTAAGCCTTTCTTTTGGGATCCGCAAGATTCCTTTTCCCTTCCCGAAAGGAAATTTCATTTCCTTTCGGGAAGGGAAAAGGAATCTTGCGATTTCAATGGGGACCAATAGAGGAATCTTTGGTGCATGTCCCTGCACTTGATGGCAGGCCATGCCTTTTGATGGCTTTGACTTTGGGAAAGATTTTTTTCTTTTTTTGGTTTTTTTCTGAAGTGTTCATCCCATGTCCCTCATAACTTGCCTCCTAAGTTGTGTCTTCCTCCTTGACTTCTTCCCCTGCTTTTGCAACATCTGTGAGCTTAGTTTTGGCATCTTTTGGTCCTTTGCACTGCACCTGATATAAACCCAGCCCACTTTCTAAGAGTCACTAAATTTCCCAAATTTTCTTTTTTTCTCCTCCAATTGCAATTCCTTTGATGTTGACTCCTTTCCAGCGTGTTTGTAGGTCCTTCTTTTCTGTTTTGGCCTTCAGTGGGGATCAATTTTGGCAAGCTTTGCTGCATGTGCCTGCCCTTGCTGGCGTATGACCTGCCTGCATTTTGATGGCTTTGACTTTGGGAAAGATTTTTTCTTTTTTTTTTTTTTTAATATTTCAAGTATTCCTGCCTTGTCCGTCATATCTTGCTCCCTAAGTTCTGTCTTCCTCCTTGACTTTTTCCCCTGCTTTTGCAACATCTGTGAGCTTAGTTTTGGCATCTTTTGGTCCTTTGCACTGCACCGGATAAAACCCCAGGCCACTTTCTAAGCGTCACTAAATTTCCCAAATTTTCTTTTTTTCTCCTCCAATTGCAATTCCTTTGATGTTGACTCCTTTCCAGCGTGTTTGTAAGTCCTTCCTATCTGTTTTGCATTCAGTGGGGATTAGTTTTGGCAAGCTTTGCTGCATGTGCCTGCACTTGCTGGCGTATGGCCTGCCTGCATTTTGATGGCTTTGACTTTGGGAAGGTTTTTTTCTTTTTTTTTTTTTTTATTATTTTAAGTATTCATGCCATGTCCCTCATATCTTGCCCCCTAAGTTGTGTCTTCCTCCTTGACTTTTTCCGCTGCTTTTGCAACATCTGTGAGCTTAGTTTTGGCATCTTTTGGTCCTTTGCAATGCAGCTGATTTCCTCACAGCCTATTTTTTGAAGAGACTAAAATTCCAGATTTTCTGCTTTTTTCAATTGCATTTCATTTGAACCTATCTCCTTTCCAGAGTGTTTGTAAGCCTTTCTTCTGGGATTCACAAGATTCCTTTTCCCTTCCCGAAAGGAAATTTCATTTCCTTTCGAGAAGTGAAAAGGAATCTTGCGATTTCAATGGGGACCAATAGAGGAATCTTTGGTGCATGTCCCTGCACTTCATGGCAGGCCATGCCTTTTGATGGCTTTGACTTTGGGAAAGATTTTTTTCTTTTTTTGGTTGTTTTCTGAAGTGTTCATGCCATGTCCCTCATATCTTGCCCCCTAAGTTGTGTCTTTCTCCTTGACTTTTTCCCCTGCTTTTGCAACACCTGTGAGCTTAGTTTTGGCATCTTTTGGTCCTTTGCACTGCACCTGATATAAACCCAGGCCATTTTCTTAGAATCACTAACTTACCCAAATTTTCTTTTTTTCTCAGAGAAATTGAATTCCTTTCCTGTTTTCTCCGTTCCAGCGTGTTTGTTGGTCCTTCTTTTCTGTTTTGGCCTTCAGTGGGGATCAATTTTGGCAAGCTTTGCTGCATGTGCCTGCACTTGCTGGCGTATGGCCTGCCTGCATTTTGATGGCTTTGACTTTGGGAAAGATTTTTTCTTTTTTTTTTTTCGTTATTGTAAGTATTCATGCCATGTCCCTCATATCTTGCCCCCTAAGTTGTGTCTTCCTCCTTGACTTTTTCCCCTGCTTTTGCAACACCTGTGAGCTTAGTTTTGGCATCTTTTGGTCCTTTGCACTGCACCTGATATAAACCCAGGCCATTTTCTTAGAGTCACTACATTTCCCAAATTTTCTTATTTTCTCCTCCAATTGCAATTCCTTTGATGTTGACTCCTTTGCAGCGTGTTTGTAAGTCCTTCTTTTCTGTTTTGGCCTTCAGTGGGGATCAATTTTGGCAAGCTTTGCTGCATGTGCCTGCCCTTGGTGGCGTATGGCCTGCCTGCATTTTGATGGCTTTGACTTTGGGAAAGATTTTTTTTTTTTTTTCCTTTTTGTTTTAAGTATTCATGCCATGTCCCTCATATCTTTCCCACTAAGTTCTGTCTTCCTCCTTGACTTTTTCCCCTGCTTTTGCAACATCTGTGAGCTTAGTTTTTGCATCTTTTGGTCCTTTGCACTGCACCTGATATAAATCCAGTCCATTTTCTAAGAGTCGCTAAATTTCCCAAATTTTCTTTTTTTCTCCTCCAATTGCAATTCCTTTGATGTTGACTCCTTTCTAGCGTGTTTGTAAGTCCTTCGTTTCTGTTTTGGCCTTCAGTGGGGATCAATTTTGGCAAGCTTTGCTGCATGTGCCTGCCCTTGGTGGCATATGGCCTGCCTGCATTTTGATGGCTTTGACTTTGGGAAAGATTTTTTTCTTTTCTTTTTTTTTTTATTATTTTATGTATTCATGCCATGTCCCTCATATCTTGCCCCCTAAGTTGTGTCTTCCTCCTTGACTTTTTCCCCTGCTTTTGCAACATCTGTGAGCTTAGTTTTGGCACCTTTTGGTCCTTTGCAATGCACCTGATATAAACCCAGGCCATTTTCTTAGAGTCACTAAATTTCCAAATTTTCTTTTTTTCTCAGAGAAATTGAATTCCTTTCCTGTTTTCTCCGTTCCAGCGTGTTTGTAAGTCCTTCTTTTCTGTTTTGGCCTTCAGTGGGGATCAATTTTGGCAAGCTTTGCTGCATGTTCCTGCCCTTGGTGGCGTATGGCCCGCCTGCATTTTGATGGGTTTGACTTTGGGAAAGATTTTTTCTATTTTTTTTTTTATTATTATTTTAAGTATTCATGCCATGTCCCTCATATCTTGTCCCCTAAGTTGTGTCTTCCTCCTTGACTTTTTCCCCTGCTTTTGCAACATCTTTGAGCTTAGTTTTTGCATCTTTTGTCTTTTGCACTGCACCTGATATAAACCCAGGCCATTTTCTAAGAGTCACTAAATTTCCAAAATTTTCTTTTTTTCTCCTCCAATTGCAATTCCTTTGATGTTGACACCTTTCCAGCGTGTTTGTAAGTCCTTCTTTTCTGTTTTGGCCTTCAGTGGGGATCAGTTTTGGCAAGCTTTGCTGCATGTTCCTGCACTTGCTGGCGTATGGCCTGCCTGCTTTTTGATGGCTTTGACTTTGGGAAAGATTTTTTCTTTTTTTTTTCTTTTTTGTTTTAAGTATTCATTCCATGTCCCTCATATCTTGCCCCCTAAGTTGTGTCTTCCTCCTTGACATTTTCCCCTGCTTTACAACACCTGTGAGCTTAGTTTTGGCATCTTTTGGTCCTTTGCACTGCACCTGATATAAACCCAGGCCATTTTCTTAGAATCACTAACTTACCCAAATTTTCTTTTTTTCTCAGAGAAATTGAATTCCTTTCCTGTTGTCTCCATTCCAGCGTGTTTGTAAGTCCTTATTTTCTGTTTTGGCCTTCAGTGGGGATCAATGTTGGCAAGCTTTGCTGCATGTGCCTTCCCTTGCTGGCGTATGGCCTTCCTCCATTTTGATGGCTTTGACTTTGGGAAAGATTTTTTCTTTTTTTTTTTTTTATTATTGTAAGTATCCATGCCATGTCCCTCATATCTTGCCCCCTAAGTTGTGTCTTCCTCCTTGACTTTTCCCCCTGCTTTTGCAACATCTCTGAGCTTAGTTTTGGCACGTTTTAGTCCTTTGCAATGCAGCTGATTTCCTCACAGCCTATTTTTTGATAGAGACTAAAATTCCCAATTTTCTGCTTTTTTCAATTGCATTCCATTTGAAGCTATCTCCTTTCCAGAGTGTTTGTAAGCCTTTCTTTTGGGATCCGCAAGATTCCTTTTCCCTTCCCGAAAGGAAATTTCATTTCCTTTCGGGAAGGGAAAAGGAATCTTGCGATTTCAATGGGGACCAATAGAGGAATCTTTGGTGCATGTCCCTGCACTTGATGGCAGGCCATGCCTTTTGATGGCTTTGACTTTGGGAAAGATTTTTTTCTTTTTTTGGTTGATTTCTGAAGTGTTCATGCCATGTCCCTCATATCTTGCCCCCTAAGTTGTGTCTTCCTCCTTGACTTTTTCCCCTGCTTTTGCAACACCTGTGAGCTTAGTTTTGGCACCTTTTGGTCCTTTGCACTGCACCTGACATAAACCCAGGCCATTTTCTTAGAATCACTAACTTACCCAAATTTACTTTTTTTCTCCTCCAATTGCAATTCCTTTGATGTTGTCTCCATTCCAGCGTGTTTGTAAGTCCTTCTTTTCTGTTTTGGCCTTCAGTGGGGATCAATTTTGGCAAGCTGTGCTGCATGTGCCTGCACTTGCTGGCGTATGGCCTGCCTGCATTTTGCTGGCTTTGAGTTTGGGAAAGATTTTTTCTTTTTTTTTTTTTTTTAATATTTCAAGTATTCATGCCATGTCCCTCATATCTTGCTCCCTAAGTTGTGTCTTCCTCCTTGACTTTTTCCTCTGCTTTTACAACATCTGTGAGCTTAGTTTTGGCATCTTTTGGTCCTTTGCACTGCACCTGATAAAACCCCAGGCCACTTTCTAAGCGTCACTAAATTTCCCAAATTTTCTTTTTTTCTCCTCCAATTGCAATTCCTTTGATGCCGACTCCTTTCCAGCGTGTTTGTAGGTCCTTCTTTTCTGTTTTGGCCTTCAGTGGGGATCAGTTTTGGCAAGCTTTGCTGCATGTGCCTGCCCTTGTTGGCGTACGGCATGCCTGCATTTTGATGGCTTTGACTTTGGGAAAGATTTTTTCTTTTTTTTTTTTTATTATTTTAAGTACTCATGCCATGTCCCTCATATCTTGCCCCCTAAGTTGTGTCTTCCTCCTTGACTTTTTCCCCTGCTTTTGCAACATCTCTGAGCTTAGTTTTTGCATCTTTTGGTCCTTTGCACTGCACCTGATATAAACCCAGGCCATTTTCTTAGAGTCACTAAATTTCCAAAATTTTGGTTTTTTCTCCTCCAATTGCAATTCCTTTGATGGTGTCTTCAAATCAGCGTGTTTGTAGGTCCTTCTTTTCTGTTTTGGCCTTCAGTGGGGATCATTTTTGGCAAGCTTTGCTGCATGTGCCTGCCCTTGACGACGTATAGCCTGCCTCCATTTTGATTGCTTTGACTTTGGGAAAGATTTTTTCTTTTTTTTTTTTTTATTATTTTAAGTATTCATGCCATGTCCCTCATATCTTACCCCCTAAGATGTGTCTTCCTCCTTGACTTTTTCCCCTGCTTTTGCAACATCTGTGAGCTTAGTTTTGGCATCTTTTGGTCCTTTGCACTGCACCTGATATAAACCCAGGCCATTTTCTTAGAATCACTAACTTACCCAAATTTTCTTTTTTTCTCAGAGAAATTGAATTCCTTTCCTGTTTTCTCCGTTCCAGCGTGTTTGTAAGTCCTTCTTTTCTGTTTTGGCCTTCAGTGGGGATCAATTTTGGCAAGCTTTGCTGCATGTGCCTGCCCTTGGTGGCATATGGCCTGCCTGCATTTTGATGGCTTTGACTTTGGGAAAGATTTTTTCTTTTTTTTTTTTCGTTATTGTAAGTATTCATGCCATGTCCCTCATATCTTGCCCCCTAAGTTGTGTCTTCCTCCTTGACTTTTTCCCCTGCTTTTGCAACACCTGTGAGCTTAGTTTTGGCATCTTTTGGTCCTTTGCACTGCACCTGATATAAACCCAGGCCATTTTCTTAGAGTCACTACATTTCCCAAATTTTCTTATTTTCTCCTCCAATTGCAATTCCTTTGATGTTGACTCCTTTGCAGCGTGTTTGTAAGTCCTTCTTTTCTGTTTTGGCCTTCAGTGGGGATCAATTTTGGCAAGCTTTGCTGCATGTGCCTGCCCTTGGTGGCGTATGGCCTGCCTGCATTTTGATGGCTTTGACTTTGGGAAAGATTTTTTTTTTTTTTTCCTTTTTGTTTTAAGTATTCATGCCATGTCCCTCATATCTTTCCCACTAAGTTCTGTCTTCCTCCTTGACTTTTTCCCCTGCTTTTGCAACATCTGTGAGCTTAGTTTTTGCATCTTTTGGTCCTTTGCACTGCACCTGATATAAATCCAGTCCATTTTCTAAGAGTCGCTAAATTTCCCAAATTTTCTTTTTTTCTCCTCCAATTGCAATTCCTTTGATGTTGACTCCTTTCTAGCGTGTTTGTAAGTCCTTCGTTTCTGTTTTGGCCTTCAGTGGGGATCAATTTTGGCAAGCTTTGCTGCATGTTCCTGCCCTTGGTGGCGTATGGCCCGCCTGCATTTTGATGGGTTTGACTTTGGGAAAGATTTTTTCTATTTTTTTTTTTATTATTATTTTAAGTATTCATGCCATGTCCCTCATATCTTGCCCCCTAAGTTGTGTCTTCCTCCTTGACTTTTTCCCCTGCTTTTGCAACATCTTTGAGCTTAGTTTTTGCATCTTTTGTCTTTTGCACTGCACCTGATATAAACCCAGGCCATTTTCTAAGAGTCACTAAATTTCCAAAATTTTCTTTTTTTCTCCTCCAATTGCAATTCCTTTGATGTTGACACCTTTCCAGCGTGTTTGTAAGTCCTTCTTTTCTGTTTTGGCCTTCAGTGGGGATCATTTTTGGCAAGCTTTGCTGCATTGGCCTGCCCTTGACGACGTATAGCCTGCCTCCATTTTGATTGCTTTGACTTTGGGAAAGATTTTTTTCTTTTTTTTTTTTCGTTATTGTAAGTATTCATGCCATGTCCCTCATATCTTGTCCCCTAAGTTGTGTCTTCCTCCTTGACTTTTTCCCCTGCTTTTGCAACATCTGTGAGCTTAGTTTTGGCACCTTTTGGTCCTTTGCAATGCAGCTGATTTCCTCACAGCCTATTTTTTGAAGAGACTAAAATTCCAGATTTTCTGCTTTTTTCAATTGCATTTCATTTGAACCTATCTCCTTTCCAGAGTGTTTGTAAGCCTTTCTTTTGGGATCCGCAAGATTCCTTTTCCCTTCCCGAAAGGAAATTTCATTTCCTTTCGGGAAGGGAAAAGGAATCTTGCGATTTCAATGGGGACCAATAGAGGAATCTTTGGTGCATGTCCCTGCACTTGATGGCAGGCCATGCCTTTTGATGGCTTTGACTTTGGGAAAGATTTTTTTCTTTTTTTGGTTTTTTTCTGAAGTGTTCATCCCATGTCCCTCATAACTTGCCTCCTAAGTTGTGTCTTCCTCCTTGACTTCTTCCCCTGCTTTTTGCAACATCTGTGAGCTTAGTTTTGGCATCTTTTGGTCCTTTGCACTGCACCTGATATAAACCCAGCCCACTTTCTAAGAGTCACTAAATTTCCCAAATTTTCTTTTTTTCTCCTCCAATTGCAATTCCTTTGATGTTGACTCCTTTCCAGCGTGTTTGTAGGTCCTTCTTTTCTGTTTTGGCCTTCAGTGGGGATCAATTTTGGCAAGCTTTGCTGCATGTGCCTGCCCTTGCTGGCGTATGACCTGCCTGCATTTTGATGGCTTTGACTTTGGGAAAGATTTTTTCTTTTTTTTTTTTTTTAATATTTCAAGTATTCCTGCCTTGTCCGTCATATCTTGCTCCCTAAGTTCTGTCTTCCTCCTTGACTTTTTCCCCTGCTTTTGCAACATCTGTGAGCTTAGTTTTGGCATCTTTTGGTCCTTTGCACTGCACCGGATAAAACCCCAGGCCACTTTCTAAGCGTCACTAAATTTCCCAAATTTTCTTTTTTTCTCCTCCAATTGCAATTCCTTTGATGTTGACTCCTTTCCAGCGTGTTTGTAAGTCCTTCCTATCTGTTTTGCATTCAGTGGGGATTAGTTTTGGCAAGCTTTGCTGCATGTGCCTGCACTTGCTGGCGTATGGCCTGCCTGCATTTTGATGGCTTTGACTTTGGGAAGGTTTTTTTCTTTTTTTTTTTTTTTATTATTTTAAGTATTCATGCCATGTCCCTCATATCTTGCCCCCTAAGTTGTGTCTTCCTCCTTGACTTTTTCCGCTGCTTTTGCAACATCTGTGAGCTTAGTTTTGGCATCTTTTGGTCCTTTGCAATGCAGCTGATTTCCTCACAGCCTATTTTTTGAAGAGACTAAAATTCCAGATTTTCTGCTTTTTTCAATTGCATTTCATTTGAACCTATCTCCTTTCCAGAGTGTTTGTAAGCCTTTCTTCTGGGATTCACAAGATTCCTTTTCCCTTCCCGAAAGGAAATTTCATTTCCTTTCGAGAAGTGAAAAGGAATCTTGCGATTTCAATGGGGACCAATAGAGGAATCTTTGGTGCATGTCCCTGCACTTCATGGCAGGCCATGCCTTTTGATGGCTTTGACTTTGGGAAAGATTTTTTTCTTTTTTTGGTTGTTTTCTGAAGTGTTCATGCCATGTCCCTCATATCTTGCCCCCTAAGTTGTGTCTTTCCCCTTGACTTTTTCCCCTGCTTTTGCAACACCTGTGAGCTTAGTTTTGGCACCTTCTGGTCCTTTGCACTGCACCTGATATAAACCCAGGCCATTTTCTTAGAGTCACTACATTTCCCAAATTTTCTTTTTTTCTCCTCCAATTGCAATTCCTTTGATGTTGTCTCCATTCCAGCGTGTTTGTAAGTCCTTCTTTTCTGTTTTGGCCTTCAGTGGGGATCAATTTTGGCAAGCTGTGCTGCATGTGCCTGCCCTTGGTGGCGTATGGCCTGCCTGCATTTTGATGGCTTTGACTTTGGGAAAGATTTTTTCTTTTTTTTTTTTTTATTATTTTAATTATTCATGCCATGTCCCTCATATCTTACCCCCTAAGATGTGTCTTCCTCCTTGACTTTTTCCCCTGCTTTTGCAACATCTGTGAGCTTAGTTTTGGCATCTTTTGGTCCTTTGCACTGCACCTGATATAAACCCAGGCCATTTTCTTAGAATCACTAACTTACCCAAATTTTCTTTTTTTCTCAGAGAAATTGAATTCCTTTCCTGTTTTCTCCGTTCCAGCGTGTTTGTTGGTCCTTCTTTTCTGTTTTGGCCTTCAGTGGGGATCAATTTTGGCAAGCTTTGCTGCATGTGCCTGCACTTGCTGGCGTATGGCCTGCCTGCATTTTGATGGCTTTGACTTTGGGAAAGATTTTTTCTTTTTTTTTTTTCGTTATTGTAAGTATTCATGCCATGTCCCTCATATCTTGCCCCCTAAGTTGTGTCTTCCTCCTTGACTTTTTCCCCTGCTTTTGCAACATCTCTGAGCTTAGTTTTGGCATCTTTTGGTCCTTTGCACTGCACCTGATATAAACCCAGGCCATTTTCTTAGAGTCACTACATTTCCCAAATTTTCTTATTTTCTCCTCCAATTGCAATTCCTTTGATGTTGACTCCTTTGCAGCGTGTTTGTAAGTCCTTCTTTTCTGTTTTGGCCTTCAGTGGGGATCAATTTTGGCAAGCTTTGCTGCATGTGCCTGCCCTTGGTGGCGTATGGCCTGCCTGCATTTTGATGGCTTTGACTTTGGGAAAGATTTTTTTTTTTTTTTCCTTTTTGTTTTAAGTATTCATGCCATGTCCCTCATATCTTTCCCACTAAGTTCTGTCTTCCTCCTTGACTTTTTCCCCTGCTTTTGCAACATCTGTGAGCTTAGTTTTTGCATCTTTTGGTCCTTTGCACTGCACCTGATATAAATCCAGTCCATTTTCTAAGAGTCGCTAAATTTCCCAAATTTTCTTTTTTTCTCCTCCAATTGCAATTCCTTTGATGTTGACTCCTTTCTAGCGTGTTTGTAAGTCCTTCGTTTCTGTTTTGGCCTTCAGTGGGGATCAATTTTGGCAAGCTTTGCTGCATGTGCCTGCCCTTGGTGGCATATGGCCTGCCTGCATTTTGATGGCTTTGACTTTGGGAAAGATTTTTTTCTTTTCTTTTTTTTTTTATTATTTTATGTATTCATGCCATGTCCCTCATATCTTGCCCCCTAAGTTGTGTCTTCCTCCTTGACTTTTTCCCCTGCTTTTGCAACATCTGTGAGCTTAGTTTTGGCACCTTTTGGTCCTTTGCAATGCACCTGATATAAACCCAGGCCATTTTCTTAGAGTCACTAAATTTCCAAATTTTCTTTTTTTCTCAGAGAAATTGAATTCCTTTCCTGTTTTCTCCGTTCCAGCGTGTTTGTAAGTCCTTCTTTTCTGTTTTGGCCTTCAGTGGGGATCAATTTTGGCAAGCTTTGCTGCATGTTCCTGCCCTTGGTGGCGTATGGCCCGCCTGCATTTTGATGGGTTTGACTTTGGGAAAGATTTTTTCTATTTTTTTTTTTATTATTATTTTAAGTATTCATGCCATGTCCCTCATATCTTGTCCCCTAAGTTGTGTCTTCCTCCTTGACTTTTTCCCCTGCTTTTGCAACATCTTTGAGCTTAGTTTTTGCATCTTTTGTCTTTTGCACTGCACCTGATATAAACCCAGGCCATTTTCTAAGAGTCACTAAATTTCCAAAATTTTCTTTTTTTCTCCTCCAATTGCAATTCCTTTGATGTTGACACCTTTCCAGCGTGTTTGTAAGTCCTTCTTTTCTGTTTTGGCCTTCAGTGGGGATCAGTTTTGGCAAGCTTTGCTGCATGTTCCTGCACTTGCTGGCGTATGGCCTGCCTGCTTTTTGATGGCTTTGACTTTGGGAAAGATTTTTTCTTTTTTTTTTTCTTTTTTGTTTTAAGTATTCATTCCATGTCCCTCATATCTTGCTCCCTAAGTTGTGTCTTCCTCCTTGACATTTTCCCCTGCTTTACAACACCTGTGAGCTTAGTTTTGGCATCTTTTGGTCCTTTGCACTGCACCTGATATAAACCCAGGCCATTTTCTTAGAATCACTAACTTACCCAAATTTTCTTTTTTTCTCAGAGAAATTGAATTCCTTTCCTGTTGTCTCCATTCCAGCGTGTTTGTAAGTCCTTATTTTCTGTTTTGGCCTTCAGTGGGGATCAATGTTGGCAAGCTTTGCTGCATGTGCCTTCCCTTGCTGGCGTATGGCCTTCCTCCATTTTGATGGCTTTGACTTTGGGAAAGATTTTTTCTTTTTTTTTTTTTTTATTATTGTAAGTATCCATGCCATGTCCCTCATATCTTGCCCCCTAAGTTGTGTCTTCCTCCTTGACTTTTTCCCCTGCTTTTGCAACATCTCTGAGCTTAGTTTTGGCACGTTTTAGTCCTTTGCAATGCAGCTGATTTCCTCACAGCCTATTTTTTGATAGAGACTAAAATTCCCAATTTTCTGCTTTTTTCAATTGCATTCCATTTGAAGCTATCTCCTTTCCAGAGTGTTTGTAAGCCTTTCTTTTGGGATCCGCAAGATTCCTTTTCCCTTCCCGAAAGGAAATTTCATTTCCTTTCGGGAAGGGAAAAGGAATCTTGCGATTTCAATGGGGACCAATAGAGGAATCTTTGGTGCATGTCCCTGCACTTGATGGCAGGCCATGCCTTTTGATGGCTTTGACTTTGGGAAAGATTTTTTTCTTTTTTTGGTTGATTTCTGAAGTGTTCATGCCATGTCCCTCATATCTTGCCACCTAAGTTGTGTCTTCCTCCTTGACTTTTTCCCCTGCTTTTGCAACATCTGTGAGCTTAGTTTTGGCATCTTTTGGTCCTTTGCACTGCACCTGATATAAACCCAGGCCATTTTCTTAGAATCACTAACTTACCCAAATTTTCTTTTTTTCTCATAGAAATTCAATTCCTTTCATGTTGTCTCCATTCCAGCTTGTTTGTAAGTCCTTCTTTTCTGTTTTGGCCTTCTGTGTGGATCAATTTTGGCAAGCTTTGCTGCATGTGCCTGCCCTTGGTGGCATATGGCCTGACTGCATTTTGATGGCTTTGACTTTGGGAAAGATTTTTTTCTTTTTTTTTTTTTTTTATTATTTTAAGTATTCATGCCATGTCCCTAATATCTTGCCCCCTAAGTTGTGTCTTCCTCCTTGACTTTTTCCCCTGCTTTTGCAACATCTGTGAGCTTAGTTTTGGCACCTTTTGGTCCTTTGCACTGCACCTGACATAAACCCAGGCCATTTTCTTAGAATCACAAACTTACCCAAATTTACTTTTTTTCTCCTCCAATTGCAATTCCTTTGATGTTGTCTCCATTCCAGCGTGTTTGTAAGTCCTTCTTTTCTGTTTTGGCCTTCAGTGGGGATCAATTTTGGCAAGCTGTGCTGCATGTGCCTGCACTTGCTGGCGTATGGCCTGCCTGCATTTTGCTGGCTTTGAGTTTGGGAAAGATTTTTTCTTTTTTTTTTTTTTTTAATATTTCAAGTATTCATGCCATGTCCCTCATATCTTGCTCCCTAAGTTGTGTCTTCCTCCTTGACTTTTTCCTCTGCTTTTACAACATCTGTGAGCTTAGTTTTTGGCATCTTTTGGTCCTTTGCACTGCACCTGATAAAACCCCAGGCCACTTTCTAAGCGTCACTAAATTTCCCAAATTTTCTTTTTTTCTCCTCCAATTGCAATTCCTTTGATGCCGACTCCTTTCCAGCGTGTTTGTAGGTCCTTCTTTTCTGTTTTGGCCTTCAGTGGGGATCAGTTTTGGCAAGCTTTGCTGCATGTGCCTGCCCTTGTTGGCGTACGGCATGCCTGCATTTTGATGGCTTTGACTTTGGGAAAGATTTTTTCTTTTTTTTTTTTTATTATTTTAAGTACTCATGCCATGTCCCTCATATCTTGCCCCCTAAGTTGTGTCTTCCTCCTTGACTTTTTCCCCTGCTTTTGCAACATCTCTGAGCTTAGTTTTTGCATCTTTTGGTCCTTTGCACTGCACCTGATATAAACCCAGGCCATTTTCTTAGAGTCACTAAATTTCCAAAATTTTGTTTTTTTCTCCTCCAATTGCAATTCCTTTGATGGTGTCTTCAAATCAGCGTGTTTGTAGGTCCTTCTTTTCTGTTTTGGCCTTCAGTGGGGATCATTTTTGGCAAGCTTTGCTGCATGTGCCTGCCCTTGACGACGTATAGCCTGCCTCCATTTTGATTGCTTTGACTTTGGGAAAGATTTTTTCTTTTTTTTTTTTTATTATTTTAAGTATTCATGCCATGTCCCTCATATCTTACCCCCTAAGATGTGTCTTCCTCCTTGACTTTTTCCCCTGCTTTTGCAACATCTGTGAGCTTAGTTTTGGCATCTTTTGGTCCTTTGCACTGCACCTGATATAAACCCAGGCCATTTTCTTAGAATCACTAACTTACCCAAATTTTCTTTTTTTCTCAGAGAAATTGAATTCCTTTCCTGTTTTCTCCGTTCCAGCGTGTTTGTAAGTCCTTCTTTTCTGTTTTGGCCTTCAGTGGGGATCAATTTTGGCAAGCTTTGCTGCATGTGCCTGCCCTTGGTGGCATATGGCCTGCCTGCATTTTGATGGCTTTGACTTTGGGAAAGATTTTTTCTTTTTTTTTTTTCGTTATTGTAAGTATTCATGCCATGTCCCTCATATCTTGCCCCCTAAGTTGTGTCTTCCTCCTTGACTTTTTCCCCTGCTTTTGCAACACCTGTGAGCTTAGTTTTGGCATCTTTTGGTCCTTTGCACTGCACCTGATATAAACCCAGGCCATTTTCTTAGAGTCACTACATTTCCCAAATTTTCTTATTTTCTCCTCCAATTGCAATTCCTTTGATGTTGACTCCTTTGCAGCGTGTTTGTAAGTCCTTCTTTTCTGTTTTGGCCTTCAGTGGGGATCAATTTTGGCAAGCTTTGCTGCATGTGCCTGCCCTTGGTGGCGTATGGCCTGCCTGCATTTTGATGGCTTTGACTTTGGGAAAGATTTTTTTTTTTTTTTCCTTTTTGTTTTAAGTATTCATGCCATGTCCCTCATATCTTTCCCACTAAGTTCTGTCTTCCTCCTTGACTTTTTCCCCTGCTTTTGCAACATCTGTGAGCTTAGTTTTTGCATCTTTTGGTCCTTTGCACTGCACCTGATATAAATCCAGTCCATTTTCTAAGAGTCGCTAAATTTCCCAAATTTTCTTTTTTTCTCCTCCAATTGCAATTCCTTTGATGTTGACTCCTTTGCAGCGTGTTTGTAAGTCCTTCGTTTCTGTTTTGGCCTTCAGTGGGGATCAATTTTGGCAAGCTTTGCTGCATGTGCCTGCCCTTGGTGGCATATGGCCTGCCTGCATTTTGATGGCTTTGACTTTGGGAAAGATTTTTTTCTTTTCTTTTTTTTTTTATTATTTTATGTATTCATGCCATGTCCCTCATATCTTGCCCCCTAAGTTGTGTCTTCCTCCTTGACTTTTTCCCCTGCTTTTGCAACATCTGTGAGCTTAGTTTTGGCACCTTTTGGTCCTTTGCAATGCACCTGATATAAACCCAGGCCATTTTCTTAGAGTCACTAAATTTCCAAATTTTCTTTTTTTCTCAGAGAAATTGAATTCCTTTCCTGTTTTCTCCGTTCCAGCGTGTTTGTAAGTCCTTCTTTTCTGTTTTGGCCTTCAGTGGGGATCAATTTTGGCAAGCTTTGCTGCATGTTCCTGCCCTTGGTGGCGTATGGCCCGCCTGCATTTTGATGGGTTTGACTTTGGGAAAGATTTTTTCTATTTTTTTTTTTATTATTATTTTAAGTATTCATGCCATGTCCCTCATATCTTGCCCCCTAAGTTGTGTCTTCCTCCTTGACATTTTCCCCTGCTTTTGCAACATCTTTGAGCTTAGTTTTTGCATCTTTTGTCTTTTGCACTGCACCTGATATAAACCCAGGCCATTTTCTAAGAGTCACTAAATTTCCAAAATTTTCTTTTTTTCTCCTCCAATTGCAATTCCTTTGATGTTGACACCTTTCCAGCGTGTTTGTAAGTCCTTCTTTTCTGTTTTGGCCTTCAGTGGGGATCAGTTTTGGCAAGCTTTGCTGCATGTTCCTGCACTTGCTGGCGTATGGCCTGCCTGCTTTTTGATGGCTTTGACTTTGGGAAAGATTTTTTCTTTTTTTTTTCTTTTTTGTTTTAAGTATTCATTCCATGTCCCTCATATCTTGCCCCCTAAGTTGTGTCTTCCTCCTTGACATTTTCCCCTGCTTTACAACACCTGTGAGCTTAGTTTTGGCATCTTTTGGTCCTTTGCACTGCACCTGATATAAACCCAGGCCATTTTCTTAGAATCACTAACTTACCCAAATTTTCTTTTTTTCTCAGAGAAATTGAATTCCTTTCCTGTTGTCTCCATTCCAGCGTGTTTGTAAGTCCTTATTTTCTGTTTTGGCCTTCAGTGGGGATCAATGTTGGCAAGCTTTGCTGCATGTGCCTTCCCTTGCTGGCGTATGGCCTTCCTCCATTTTGATGGCTTTGACTTTGGGAAAGATTTTTTCTTTTTTTTTTTTTTATTATTGTAAGTATCCATGCCATGTCCCTCATATCTTGCCCCCTAAGTTGTGTCTTCCTCCTTGACTTTTTCCCCTGCTTTTGCAACATCTCTGAGCTTAGTTTTGGCACGTTTTAGTCCTTTGCAATGCAGCTGATTTCCTCACAGCCTATTTTTTGATAGAGACTAAAATTCCCAATTTTCTGCTTTTTTCAATTGCATTCCATTTGAAGCTATCTCCTTTCCAGAGTGTTTGTAAGCCTTTCTTTTGGGATCCGCAAGATTCCTTTTCCCTTCCCGAAAGGAAATTTCATTTCCTTTCGGGAAGGGAAAAGGAATCTTGCGATTTCAATGGGGACCAATAGAGGAATCTTTGGTGCATGTCCCTGCACTTGATGGCAGGCCATGCCTTTTGATGGCTTTGACTTTGGGAAAGATTTTTTTCTTTTTTTGGTTGATTTCTGAAGTGTTCATGCCATGTCCCTCATATCTTGCCACCTAAGTTGTGTCTTCCTCCTTGACTTTTTCCCCTGCTTTTGCAACATCTGTGAGCTTAGTTTTGGCATCTTTTGGTCCTTTGCACTGCACCTGATATAAACCCAGGCCATTTTCTTAGAATCACTAACTTACCCAAATTTTCTTTTTTTCTCATAGAAATTCAATTCCTTTCATGTTGTCTCCATTCCAGCTTGTTTGTAAGTCCTTCTTTTCTGTTTTGGCCTTCTGTGTGGATCAATTTTGGCAAGCTTTGCTGCATGTGCCTGCCCTTGGTGGCATATGGCCTGACTGCATTTTGATGGCTTTGACTTTGGGAAAGATTTTTTTCTTTTTTTTTTTTTTTTTATTATTTTAAGTATTCATGCCATGTCCCTAATATCTTGCCCCCTAAGTTGTGTCTTCCTCCTTGACTTTTTCCCCTGCTTTTGCAACATCTGTGAGCTTAGTTTTGGCACCTTTTGGTCCTTTGCACTGCACCTGACATAAACCCAGGCCATTTTCTTAGAATCACTAACTTACCCAAATTTACTTTTTTTCTCCTCCAATTGCAATTCCTTTGATGTTGTCTCCATTCCAGCGTGTTTGTAAGTCCTTCTTTTCTGTTTTGGCCTTCAGTGGGGATCAATTTTGGCAAGCTGTGCTGCATGTGCCTGCACTTGCTGGCGTATGGCCTGCCTGCATTTTGCTGGCTTTGAGTTTGGGAAAGATTTTTTCTTTTTTTTTTTTTTTTAATATTTCAAGTATTCATGCCATGTCCCTCATATCTTGCTCCCTAAGTTGTGTCTTCCTCCTTGACTTTTTCCTCTGCTTTTACAACATCTGTGAGCTTAGTTTTGGCATCTTTTGGTCCTTTGCACTGCACCTGATAAAACCCCAGGCCACTTTCTAAGCGTCACTAAATTTCCCAAATTTTCTTTTTTTCTCCTCCAATTGCAATTCCTTTGATGCCGACTCCTTTCCAGCGTGTTTGTAGGTCCTTCTTTTCTGTTTTGGCCTTCAGTGGGGATCAGTTTTGGCAAGCTTTGCTGCATGTGCCTGCCCTTGTTGGCGTACGGCATGCCTGCATTTTGATGGCTTTGACTTTGGGAAAGATTTTTTCTTTTTTTTTTTTTATTATTTTAAGTACTCATGCCATGTCCCTCATATCTTGCCCCCTAAGTTGTGTCTTCCTCCTTGACTTTTTCCCCTGCTTTTGCAACATCTCTGAGCTTAGTTTTTGCATCTTTTGGTCCTTTGCACTGCACCTGATATAAACCCAGGCCATTTTCTTAGAGTCACTAAATTTCCAAAATTTTGTTTTTTTCTCCTCCAATTGCAATTCCTTTGATGGTGTCTTCAAATCAGCGTGTTTGTAGGTCCTTCTTTTCTGTTTTGGCCTTCAGTGGGGATCATTTTTGGCAAGCTTTGCTGCATGTGCCTGCCCTTGACGACGTATAGCCTGCCTCCATTTTGATTGCTTTGACTTTGGGAAAGATTTTTTCTTTTTTTTTTTTTTATTATTTTAAGTATTCATGCCATGTCCCTCATATCTTACCCCCTAAGATGTGTCTTCCTCCTTGACTTTTTCCCCTGCTTTTGCAACATCTGTGAGCTTAGTTTTGGCATCTTTTGGTCCTTTGCACTGCACCTGATATAAACCCAGGCCATTTTCTTAGAATCACTAACTTACCCAAATTTTCTTTTTTTCTCAGAGAAATTGAATTCCTTTCCTGTTTTCTCCGTTCCAGCGTGTTTGTAAGTCCTTCTTTTCTGTTTTGGCCTTCAGTGGGGATCAATTTTGGCAAGCTTTGCTGCATGTGCCTGCCCTTGGTGGCATATGGCCTGCCTGCATTTTGATGGCTTTGACTTTGGGAAAGATTTTTTCTTTTTTTTTTTTCGTTATTGTAAGTATTCATGCCATGTCCCTCATATCTTGCCCCCTAAGTTGTGTCTTCCTCCTTGACTTTTTCCCCTGCTTTTGCAACACCTGTGAGCTTAGTTTTGGCATCTTTTGGTCCTTTGCACTGCACCTGATATAAACCCAGGCCATTTTCTTAGAGTCACTACATTTCCCAAATTTTCTTATTTTCTCCTCCAATTGCAATTCCTTTGATGTTGACTCCTTTGCAGCGTGTTTGTAAGTCCTTCTTTTCTGTTTTGGCCTTCAGTGGGGATCAATTTTGGCAAGCTTTGCTGCATGTGCCTGCCCTTGGTGGCGTATGGCCTGCCTGCATTTTGATGGCTTTGACTTTGGGAAAGATTTTTTTTTTTTTTTCCTTTTTGTTTTAAGTATTCATGCCATGTCCCTCATATCTTTCCCACTAAGTTCTGTCTTCCTCCTTGACTTTTTCCCCTGCTTTTGCAACATCTGTGAGCTTAGTTTTTGCATCTTTTGGTCCTTTGCACTGCACCTGATATAAATCCAGTCCATTTTCTAAGAGTCGCTAAATTTCCCAAATTTTCTTTTTTTCTCCTCCAATTGCAATTCCTTTGATGTTGACTCCTTTGCAGCGTGTTTGTAAGTCCTTCGTTTCTGTTTTGGCCTTCAGTGGGGATCAATTTTGGCAAGCTTTGCTGCATGTGCCTGCCCTTGGTGGCATATGGCCTGCCTGCATTTTGATGGCTTTGACTTTGGGAAAGATTTTTTTCTTTTCTTTTTTTTTTTATTATTTTATGTATTCATGCCATGTCCCTCATATCTTGCCCCCTAAGTTGTGTCTTCCTCCTTGACTTTTTCCCCTGCTTTTGCAACATCTGTGAGCTTAGTTTTGGCACCTTTTGGTCCTTTGCAATGCACCTGATATAAACCCAGGCCATTTTCTTAGAGTCACTAAATTTCCAAATTTTCTTTTTTTCTCAGAGAAATTGAATTCCTTTCCTGTTTTCTCCGTTCCAGCGTGTTTGTAAGTCCTTCTTTTCTGTTTTGGCCTTCAGTGGGGATCAATTTTGGCAAGCTTTGCTGCATGTTCCTGCCCTTGGTGGCGTATGGCCCGCCTGCATTTTGATGGGTTTGACTTTGGGAAAGATTTTTTCTATTTTTTTTTTTATTATTATTTTAAGTATTCATGCCATGTCCCTCATATCTTGCCCCCTAAGTTGTGTCTTCCTCCTTGACATTTTCCCCTGCTTTTGCAACATCTTTGAGCTTAGTTTTTGCATCTTTTGTCTTTTGCACTGCACCTGATATAAACCCAGGCCATTTTCTAAGAGTCACTAAATTTCCAAAATTTTCTTTTTTTCTCCTCCAATTGCAATTCCTTTGATGTTGACACCTTTCCAGCGTGTTTGTAAGTCCTTCTTTTCTGTTTTGGCCTTCAGTGGGGATCAGTTTTGGCAAGCTTTGCTGCATGTTCCTGCACTTGCTGGCGTATGGCCTGCCTGCTTTTTGATGGCTTTGACTTTGGGAAAGATTTTTTCTTTTTTTTTTCTTTTTTGTTTTAAGTATTCATTCCATGTCCCTCATATCTTGCCCCCTAAGTTGTGTCTTCCTCCTTGACATTTTCCCCTGCTTTACAACACCTGTGAGCTTAGTTTTGGCATCTTTTGGTCCTTTGCACTGCACCTGATATAAACCCAGGCCATTTTCTTAGAATCACTAACTTACCCAAATTTTCTTTTTTTCTCAGAGAAATTGAATTCCTTTCCTGTTGTCTCCATTCCAGCGTGTTTGTAAGTCCTTATTTTCTGTTTTGGCCTTCAGTGGGGATCAATGTTGGCAAGCTTTGCTGCATGTGCCTTCCCTTGCTGGCGTATGGCCTTCCTCCATTTTGATGGCTTTGACTTTGGGAAAGATTTTTTCTTTTTTTTTTTTTTATTATTGTAAGTATCCATGCCATGTCCCTCATATCTTGCCCCCTAAGTTGTGTCTTCCTCCTTGACTTTTTCCCCTGCTTTTGCAACATCTCTGAGCTTAGTTTTGGCACGTTTTAGTCCTTTGCAATGCAGCTGATTTCCTCACAGCCTATTTTTTGATAGAGACTAAAATTCCCAATTTTCTGCTTTTTTCAATTGCATTCCATTTGAAGCTATCTCCTTTCCAGAGTGTTTGTAAGCCTTTCTTTTGGGATCCGCAAGATTCCTTTTCCCTTCCCGAAAGGAAATTTCATTTCCTTTCGGGAAGGGAAAAGGAATCTTGCGATTTCAATGGGGACCAATAGAGGAATCTTTGGTGCATGTCCCTGCACTTGATGGCAGGCCATGCCTTTTGATGGCTTTGACTTTGGGAAAGATTTTTTTCTTTTTTTGGTTGATTTCTGAAGTGTTCATGCCATGTCCCTCATATCTTGCCACCTAAGTTGTGTCTTCCTCCTTGACTTTTTCCCCTGCTTTTGCAACATCTGTGAGCTTAGTTTTGGCATCTTTTGGTCCTTTGCACTGCACCTGAAAAAACCCCAGGCCATTTTCTTAGAGTCACTAAATTTCCAAAATTTTCTTTTTTTCTCCTCCAATTGCAATTCCTTTGATGTTGACACCTTTCCAGCGTGTTTGTAGGTCCTTCTTTTCTGTTTTGGCCTTCAGTGGGGATCAATTTTGGCAAGCTTTGCTGCATGTGCCTGCCCTTGGTGGCATATGGCCTTCCTGCATTTTGATGGCTTTGACTTTGGGAAAGATTTTTTCTTTTTTTTTTTTTTATTATTTTAAGTATTCATTCCATGTCCCTCATATCTTGCTCCCTAAGTTGTGTCTTCCTCCTTGACTTTTGCCCCTGCTTTTGCAACATCTGTGAGCTTAGTTTTGGCATCTTTTCGTCCTTTGCACTGCACCTGATATAAACCCAGGCCATTTTCTTAGAATCACTAACTTACCCAAATTTTCTTTTTTTCTCATAGAAATTCAATTCCTTTCATGTTGTCTCCATTCCAGCTTGTTTGTAAGTCCTTCTTTTCTGTTTTGGCCTTCTGTGTGGATCAATTTTGGCAAGCTTTGCTGCATGTGCCTGCCCTTGGTGGCATATGGCCTGACTGCATTTTGATGGCTTTGACTTTGGGAAAGATTTTTTTCTTTTTTTTTTTTTTTTTATTCTTTTAAGTATTCATGCCATGTCCCTAATATCTTGCCCCCTAAGTTGTGTCTTCCTCCTTGACTTTTTCCCCTGCTTTTGCAACATCTGTGAGCTTAGTTTTGGCACCTTTTGGTCCTTTGCACTGCACCTGACATAAACCCAGGCCATTTTCTTAGAATCACTAACTTACCCAAATTTACTTTTTTTCTCCTCCAATTGCAATTCCTTTGATGTTGTCTCCATTCCAGCGTGTTTGTAAGTCCCTCTTTTCTGTTTTGGCCTTCAGTGGGGATCAATTTTGGCAAGCTGTGCTGCATGTGCCTGCACTTGCTGGCGTATGGCCTGCCTGCATTTTGCTGGCTTTGAGTTTGGGAAAGATTTTTTCTTTTTTTTTTTTTTTTAATATTTCAAGTATTCATGCCATGTCCCTCATATCTTGCTCCCTAAGTTGTGTCTTCCTCCTTGACTTTTTCCTCTGCTTTTACAACATCTGTGAGCTTAGTTTTGGCATCTTTTGGTCCTTTGCACTGCACCTGATAAAACCCCAGGCCACTTTCTAAGCGTCACTAAATTTCCCAAATTTTCTTTTTTTCTCCTCCAATTGCAATTCCTTTGATGCCGACTCCTTTCCAGCGTGTTTGTAGGTCCTTCTTTTCTGTTTTGGCCTTCAGTGGGGATCAGTTTTGGCAAGCTTTGCTGCATGTGCCTGCCCTTGTTGGCGTACGGCATGCCTGCATTTTGATGGCTTTGACTTTGGGAAAGATTTTTTTCTTTTTTTTTTTTTATTATTTTAAGTACTCATGCCATGTCCCTCATATCTTGCCCCCTAAGTTGTGTCTTCCTCCTTGACTTTTTCCCCTGCTTTTGCAACATCTCTGAGCTTAGTTTTTGCATCTTTTGGTCCTTTGCACTGCACCTGATATAAACCCAGGCCATTTTCTTAGAGTCACTAAATTTCCAAAATTTTGTTTTTTTCTCCTCCAATTGCAATTCCTTTGATGGTGTCTTCAAATCAGCGTGTTTGTAGGTCCTTCTTTTCTGTTTTGGCCTTCAGTGGGGATCATTTTTGGCAAGCTTTGCTGCATTGGCCTGCCCTTGACGACGTATAGCCTGCCTCCATTTTGATTGCTTTGACTTTGGGAAAGATTTTTTCTTTTTTTTTTTTTTATTATTTTAAGTATTCATGCCATGTCCCTCATATCTTACCCCCTAAGATGTGTCTTCCTCCTTGACTTTTTCCCCTGCTTTTGCAACATCTGTGAGCTTAGTTTTGGCATCTTTTGGTCCTTTGCACTGCACCTGATATAAACCCAGGCCATTTTCTTAGAATCACTAACTTACCCAAATTTTCTTTTTTTCTCAGAGAAATTGAATTCCTTTCCTGTTTTCTCCGTTCCAGCGTGTTTGTAAGTCCTTCTTTTCTGTTTTGGCCTTCAGTGGGGATCAATTTTGGCAAGCTTTGCTGCATGTGCCTGCACTTGCTGGCGTATGGCCTGCCTGCATTTTGATGGCTTTGACTTTGGGAAAGATTTTTTCTTTTTTTTTTTTCGTTATTGTAAGTATTCATGCCATGTCCCTCATATCTTGCCCCCTAAGTTGTGTCTTCCTCCTTGACTTTTTCCCCTGCTTTTGCAACACCTGTGAGCTTAGTTTTGGCATCTTTTGGTCCTTTGCACTGCACCTGATATAAACCCAGGCCATTTTCTTAGAGTCACTACATTTCCCAAATTTTCTTATTTTCTCCTCCAATTGCAATTCCTTTGATGTTGACTCCTTTGCAGCGTGTTTGTAAGTCCTTCTTTTCTGTTTTGGCCTTCAGTGGGGATCAATTTTGGCAAGCTTTGCTGCATGTGCCTGCCCTTGGTGGCGTATGGCCTGCCTGCATTTTGATGGCTTTGACTTTGGGAAAGATTTTTTTTTTTTTTTCCTTTTTGTTTTAAGTATTCATGCCATGTCCCTCATATCTTTCCCACTAAGTTCTGTCTTCCTCCTTGACTTTTTCCCCTGCTTTTGCAACATCTGTGAGCTTAGTTTTTGCATCTTTTGGTCCTTTGCACTGCACCTGATATAAATCCAGTCCATTTTCTAAGAGTCGCTAAATTTCCCAAATTTTCTTTTTTTCTCCTCCAATTGCAATTCCTTTGATGTTGACTCCTTTCTAGCGTGTTTGTAAGTCCTTCGTTTCTGTTTTGGCCTTCAGTGGGGATCAATTTTGGCAAGCTTTGCTGCATGTTCCTGCCCTTGGTGGCGTATGGCCCGCCTGCATTTTGATGGGTTTGACTTTGGGAAAGATTTTTTCTATTTTTTTTTTTATTATTATTTTAAGTATTCATGCCATGTCCCTCATATCTTGCCCCCTAAGTTGTGTCTTCCTCCTTGACTTTTTCCCCTGCTTTTGCAACATCTTTGAGCTTAGTTTTTGCATCTTTTGTCTTTTGCACTGCACCTGATATAAACCCAGGCCATTTTCTAAGAGTCACTAAATTTCCAAAATTTTCTTTTTTTCTCCTCCAATTGCAATTCCTTTGATGTTGACACCTTTCCAGCGTGTTTGTAAGTCCTTCTTTTCTGTTTTGGCCTTCAGTGGGGATCAGTTTTGGCAAGCTTTGCTGCATGTTCCTGCACTTGCTGGCGTATGGCCTGCCTGCTTTTTGATGGCTTTGACTTTGGGAAAGATTTTTTCTTTTTTTTTTCTTTTTTGTTTTAAGTATTCATTCCATGTCCCTCATATCTTGCCCCCTAAGTTGTGTCTTCCTCCTTGACATTTTCCCCTGCTTTACAACACCTGTGAGCTTAGTTTTGGCATCTTTTGGTCCTTTGCACTGCACCTGATATAAACCCAGGCCATTTTCTTAGAATCACTAACTTACCCAAATTTTCTTTTTTTCTCAGAGAAATTGAATTCCTTTCCTGTTGTCTCCATTCCAGCGTGTTTGTAAGTCCTTATTTTCTGTTTTGGCCTTCAGTGGGGATCAATGTTGGCAAGCTTTGCTGCATGTGCCTTCCCTTGCTGGCGTATGGCCTTCCTCCATTTTGATGGCTTTGACTTTGGGAAAGATTTTTTCTTTTTTTTTTTTTTATTATTGTAAGTATCCATGCCATGTCCCTCATATCTTGCCCCCTAAGTTGTGTCTTCCTCCTTGACTTTTTCCCCTGCTTTTGCAACATCTCTGAGCTTAGTTTTGGCACGTTTTAGTCCTTTGCAATGCAGCTGATTTCCTCACAGCCTATTTTTTGATAGAGACTAAAATTCCCAATTTTCTGCTTTTTTCAATTGCATTCCATTTGAAGCTATCTCCTTTCCAGAGTGTTTGTAAGCCTTTCTTTTGGGATCCGCAAGATTCCTTTTCCCTTCCCGAAAGGAAATTTCATTTCCTTTCGGGAAGGGAAAAGGAATCTTGCGATTTCAATGGGGACCAATAGAGGAATCTTTGGTGCATGTCCCTGCACTTGATGGCAGGCCATGCCTTTTGATGGCTTTGACTTTGGGAAAGATTTTTTTCTTTTTTTGGTTGATTTCTGAAGTGTTCATGCCATGTCCCTCATATCTTGCCACCTAAGTTGTGTCTTCCTCCTTGACTTTTTCCCCTGCTTTTGCAACATCTGTGAGCTTAGTTTTGGCATCTTTTGGTCCTTTGCACTGCACCTGAAAAAACCCCAGGCCATTTTCTTAGAGTCACTAAATTTCCAAAATTTTCTTTTTTTCTCCTCCAATTGCAATTCCTTTGATGTTGACACCTTTCCAGCGTGTTTGTAGGTCCTTCTTTTCTGTTTTGGCCTTCAGTGGGGATCAATTTTGGCAAGCTTTGCTGCATGTGCCTGCCCTTGGTGGCATATGGCCTGCCTGCATTTTGATGGCTTTGACTTTGGGAAAGATTTTTTCTTTTTTTTTTTTTTTATTATTTTAAGTATTCATTCCATGTCCCTCATATCTTGCTCCCTAAGTTGTGTCTTCCTCCTTGACTTTTGCCCCTGCTTTTGCAACATCTGTGAGCTTAGTTTTGGCATCTTTTGGTCCTTTGCACTGCACCTGATATAAACCCAGGCCATTTTCTTAGAATCACTAACTTACCCAAATTTTCTTTTTTTCTCAGAGAAATTGAATTCCTTTCCTGTTGTCTCCATTCCAGCGTGTTTGTAAGTCCTTATTTTCTGTTTTGGCCTTCAGTGGGGATCAATGTTGGCAAGCTTTGCTGCATGTGCCTTCCCTTGCTGGCGTATGGCCTTCCTCCATTTTGATGGCTTTGACTTTGGGAAAGATTTTTTCTTTTTTTTTTTTTATTATTGTAAGTATCCATGCCATGTCCCTCATATCTTGCCCCCTAAGTTGTGTCTTCCTCCTTGACTTTTTCCCCTGCTTTTGCAACATCTCTGAGCTTAGTTTTGGCACGTTTTAGTCCTTTGCAATGCAGCTGATTTCCTCACAGCCTATTTTTTGATAGAGACTAAAATTCCCAATTTTCTGCTTTTTTCAATTGCATTCCATTTGAAGCTATCTCCTTTCCAGAGTGTTTGTAAGCCTTTCTTTTGGGATCCGCAAGATTCCTTTTCCCTTCCCGAAAGGAAATTTCATTTCCTTTCGGGAAGGGAAAAGGAATCTTGCGATTTCAATGGGGACCAATAGAGGAATCTTTGGTGCATGTCCCTGCACTTGATGGCAGGCCATGCCTTTTGATGGCTTTGACTTTGGGAAAGATTTTTTTCTTTTTTTGGTTGATTTCTGAAGTGTTCATGCCATGTCCCTCATATCTTGCCACCTAAGTTGTGTCTTCCTCCTTGACTTTTTCCCCTGCTTTTGCAACATCTGTGAGCTTAGTTTTGGCATCTTTTGGTCCTTTGCACTGCACCTGAAAAAACCCCAGGCCATTTTCTTAGAGTCACTAAATTTCCAAAATTTTCTTTTTTTCTCCTCCAATTGCAATTCCTTTGATGTTGACACCTTTCCAGCGTGTTTGTAGGTCCTTCTTTTCTGTTTTGGCCTTCAGTGGGGATCAATTTTGGCAAGCTTTGCTGCATGTGCCTGCCCTTGGTGGCATATGGCCTGCCTGCATTTTGATGGCTTTGACTTTGGGAAAGATTTTTTCTTTTTTTTTTTTTTATTATTTTAAGTATTCATTCCATGTCCCTCATATCTTGCTCCCTAAGTTGTGTCTTCCTCCTTGACTTTTGCCCCTGCTTTTGCAACATCTGTGAGCTTAGTTTTGGCATCTTTTCGTCCTTTGCACTGCACCTGATATAAACCCAGGCCATTTTCTTAGAATCACTAACTTACCCAAATTTTCTTTTTTTCTCATAGAAATTCAATTCCTTTCATGTTGTCTCCATTCCAGCTTGTTTGTAAGTCCTTCTTTTCTGTTTTGGCCTTCTGTGTGGATCAATTTTGGCAAGCTTTGCTGCATGTGCCTGCCCTTGGTGGCATATGGCCTGACTGCATTTTGATGGCTTTGACTTTGGGAAAGATTTTTTTCTTTTTTTTTTTTTTTTATTATTTTAAGTATTCATGCCATGTCCCTAATATCTTGCCCCCTAAGTTGTGTCTTCCTCCTTGACTTTTTCCCCTGCTTTTGCAACATCTGTGAGCTTAGTTTTGGCACCTTTTGGTCCTTTGCACTGCACCTGACATAAACCCAGGCCATTTTCTTAGAATCACTAACTTACCCAAATTTACTTTTTTTCTCCTCCAATTGCAATTCCTTTGATGTTGTCTCCATTCCAGCGTGTTTGTAAGTCCCTCTTTTCTGTTTTGGCCTTCAGTGGGGATCAATTTTGGCAAGCTGTGCTGCATGTGCCTGCACTTGCTGGCGTATGGCCTGCCTGCATTTTGCTGGCTTTGAGTTTGGGAAAGATTTTTTCTTTTTTTTTTTTTTTTAATATTTCAAGTATTCATGCCATGTCCCTCATATCTTGCTCCCTAAGTTGTGTCTTCCTCCTTGACATTTTCCTCTGCTTTTACAACATCTGTGAGCTTAGTTTTGGCATCTTTTGGTCCTTTGCACTGCACCTGATAAAACCCCAGGCCACTTTCTAAGCGTCACTAAATTTCCCAAATTTTCTTTTTTTCTCCTCCAATTGCAATTCCTTTGATGCCGACTCCTTTCCAGCGTGTTTGTAGGTCCTTCTTTTCTGTTTTGGCCTTCAGTGGGGATCAGTTTTGGCAAGCTTTGCTGCATGTGCCTGCCCTTGTTGGCGTACGGCATGCCTGCATTTTGATGGCTTTGACTTTGGGAAAGATTTTTTCTTTTTTTTTTTTTATTATTTTAAGTACTCATGCCATGTCCCTCATATCTTGCCCCCTAAGTTGTGTCTTCCTCCTTGACTTTTTCCCCTGCTTTTGCAACATCTCTGAGCTTAGTTTTTGCATCTTTTGGTCCTTTGCACTGCACCTGATATAAACCCAGGCCATTTTCTTAGAGTCACTAAATTTCCAAAATTTTGTTTTTTTCTCCTCCAATTGCAATTCCTTTGATGGTGTCTTCAAATCAGCGTGTTTGTAGGTCCTTCTTTTCTGTTTTGGCCTTCAGTGGGGATCATTTTTGGCAAGCTTTGCTGCATTGGCCTGCCCTTGACGACGTATAGCCTGCCTCCATTTTGATTGCTTTGACTTTGGGAAAGATTTTTTCTTTTTTTTTTTTTTATTATTTTAAGTATTCATGCCATGTCCCTCATATCTTGTCCCCTAAGTTGTGTCTTCCTCCTTGACTTTTTCCCCTGCTTTTGCAACATCTGTGAGCTTAGTTTTGGCACCTTTTGGTCCTTTGCAATGCAGCTGATTTCCTCACAGCCTATTTTTTGAAGAGACTAAAATTCCAGATTTTCTGCTTTTTTCAATTGCATTTCATTTGAACCTATCTCCTTTCCAGAGTGTTTGTAAGCCTTTCTTTTGGGATCCGCAAGATTCCTTTTCCCTTCCCGAAAGGAAATTTCATTTCCTTTCGGGAAGGGAAAAGGAATCTTGCGATTTCAATGGGGACCAATAGAGGAATCTTTGGTGCATGTCCCTGCACTTGATGGCAGGCCATGCCTTTTGATGGCTTTGACTTTGGGAAAGATTTTTTTCTTTTTTTGGTTTTTTTCTGAAGTGTTCATCCCATGTCCCTCATAACTTGCCTCCTAAGTTGTGTCTTCCTCCTTGACTTCTTCCCCTGCTTTTGCAACATCTGTGAGCTTAGTTTTGGCATCTTTTGGTCCTTTGCACTGCACCTGATATAAACCCAGCCCACTTTCTAAGAGTCACTAAATTTCCCAAATTTTCTTTTTTTCTCCTCCAATTGCAATTCCTTTGATGTTGACTCCTTTCCAGCGTGTTTGTAGGTCCTTCTTTTCTGTTTTGGCCTTCAGTGGGGATCAATTTTGGCAAGCTTTGCTGCATGTGCCTGCCCTTGCTGGCGTATGACCTGCCTGCATTTTGATGGCTTTGACTTTGGGAAAGATTTTTTCTTTTTTTTTTTTTTTAATATTTCAAGTATTCCTGCCTTGTCCGTCATATCTTGCTCCCTAAGTTCTGTCTTCCTCCTTGACTTTTTCCCCTGCTTTTGCAACATCTGTGAGCTTAGTTTTGGCATCTTTTGGTCCTTTGCACTGCACCTGATAAAACCCCAGGCCACTTTCTAAGCGTCACTAAATTTCCCAAATTTTCTTTTTTTCTCCTCCAATTGCAATTCCTTTGATGTTGACTCCTTTCCAGCGTGTTTGTAAGTCCTTCCTATCTGTTTTGCATTCAGTGGGGATTAGTTTTGGCAAGCTTTGCTGCATGTGCCTGCACTTGCTGGCGTATGGCCTGCCTGCATTTTGATGGCTTTGACTTTGGGAAGGTTTTTTTCTTTTTTTTTTTTTTTATTATTTTAAGTATTCATGCCATGTCCCTCATATCTTGCCCCCTAAGTTGTGTCTTCCTCCTTGACTTTTTCCGCTGCTTTTGCAACATCTGTGAGCTTAGTTTTGGCATCTTTTGGTCCTTTGCAATGCAGCTGATTTCCTCACAGCCTATTTTTTGAAGAGACTAAAATTCCAGATTTTCTGCTTTTTTCAATTGCATTTCATTTGAACCTATCTCCTTTCCAGAGTGTTTGTAAGCCTTTCTTCTGGGATTCACAAGATTCCTTTTCCCTTCCCGAAAGGAAATTTCATTTCCTTTCGAGAAGTGAAAAGGAATCTTGCGATTTCAATGGGGACCAATAGAGGAATCTTTGGTGCATGTCCCTGCACTTGATGGCAGGCCATGCCTTTTGATGGCTTTTACTTTGGGAAAGATTTTTTTCTTTTTTTGGTTGTTTTCTGAATTGTTCATGCCATGTCCCTCATATCTTGCCCCCTAAGTTGTGTCTTCCTCCTTGACTTTTTCCCCTGCTTTTGCAACACCTGTGAGCTTAGTTTTGGCACCTTCTGGTCCTTTGCACTGCACCTGATATAAACCCAGGCCATTTTCTTAGAGTCACTACATTTCCCAAATTTTCTTTTTTTCTCCTCCAATTGCAATTCCTTTGATGTTTTCTCCATTCCAGCGTGTTTGTAAGTCCTTCTTTTCTGTTTTGGCCTTCAGTGGGGATCAATTTTGGCAAGCTGTGCTGCATGTGCCTGCCCTTGGTGGCGTATGGCCTGCCTGCATTTTGATGGCTTTGACTTTGGGAAAGATTTTTTCTTTTTTTTTTTTTTATTATTTTAAGTATTCATGCCATGTCCCTCATATCTTACCCCCTAAGATGTGTCTTCCTCCTTGACTTTTTCCCCTGCTTTTGCAACATCTGTGAGCTTAGTTTTGGCATCTTTTGGTCCTTTGCACTGCACCTGATATAAACCCAGGCCATTTTCTTAGAATCACTAACTTACCCAAATTTTCTTTTTTTCTCAGAGAAATTGAATTCCTTTCCTGTTTTCTCCGTTCCAGCGTGTTTGTAAGTCCTTCTTTTCTGTTTTGGCCTTCAGTGGGGATCAATTTTGGCAAGCTTTGCTGCATGTGCCTGCCCTTGGTGGCGTATGGCCTGCCTGCATTTTGATGGCTTTGACTTTGGGAAAGATTTTTTTTTTTTTTTCCTTTTTGTTTTAAGTATTCATGCCATGTCCCTCATATCTTTCCCACTAAGTTCTGTCTTCCTCCTTGACTTTTTCCCCTGCTTTTGCAACATCTGTGAGCTTAGTTTTTGCATCTTTTGGTCCTTTGCACTGCACCTGATATAAATCCAGTCCATTTTCTAAGAGTCGCTAAATTTCCCAAATTTTCTTTTTTTTCTCCTCCAATTGCAATTCCTTTGATGTTGACTCCTTTCTAGCGTGTTTGTAAGTCCTTCGTTTCTGTTTTGGCCTTCAGTGGGGATCAATTTTGGCAAGCTTTGCTGCATGTGCCTGCCCTTGGTGGCATATGGCCTGCCTGCATTTTGATGGCTTTGACTTTGGGAAAGATTTTTTTCTTTTCTTTTTTTTTTTATTATTTTATGTATTCATGCCATGTCCCTCATATCTTGCCCCCTAAGTTGTGTCTTCCTCCTTGACTTTTTCCCCTGCTTTTGCAACATCTGTGAGCTTAGTTTTGGCATCTTTTGGTCCTTTGCAATGCACCTGATATAAACCCCAGGCCATTTTCTTAGAGTCACTAAATTTCCAAATTTTCTTTTTTTCTCAGGGAAATTGAATTCCTTTCCTGTTTTCTCCGTTCCAGCGTGTTTGTAAGTCCTTCTTTTCTGTTTTGGCCTTCAGTGGGGATCAATTTTGGCAAGCTTTGCTGCATGTTCCTGCCCTTGGTGGCGTATGGCCTGCCTGCATTTTGACGGCTGTGACTTTGGGGAAGATTTTTTCTATTTTTTTTTTTATTATTATTTTAAGTATTCATGCCATGTCCCTCATATCTTGCCCCCTAAGTTGTGTCTTCCTCCTTGACTTTTTCCCCTGCTTTTGCAACATCTTTGAGCTTAGTTTTTGCATCTTTTGTCTTTTGCACTGCACCTGATATAAACCCAGGCCATTTTCTAAGAGTCACTAAATTTCCAAAATTTTCTTTTTTTCTCCTCCAATTGCAATTCCTTTGATGTTGACACCTTTCCAGCGTGTTTGTAAGTCCTTCTTTTCTGTTTTGGCCTTCAGTGGGGATCAGTTTTGGCAAGCTTTGCTGCATGTTCCTGCACTTGCTGGCGTATGGCCTGCCTGCTTTTTGATGGCTTTGACTTTGGGAAAGATTTTTTCTTTTTTTTTTCTTTTTTGTTTTAAGTATTCATTCCATGTCCCTCATATCTTGCCCCCTAAGTTGTGTCTTCCTCCTTGACATTTTCCCCTGCTTTACAACACCTGTGAGCTTAGTTTTGGCATCTTTTGGTCCTTTGCACTGCACCTGATATAAACCCAGGCCATTTTCTTAGAATCACTAACTTACCCAAATTTTCTTTTTTTCTCAGAGAAATTGAATTCCTTTCCTGTTGTCTCCATTCCAGCGTGTTTGTAAGTCCTTATTTTCTGTTTTGGCCTTCAGTGGGGATCAATGTTGGCAAGCTTTGCTGCATGTGCCTTCCCTTGCTGGCGTATGGCCTTCCTCCATTTTGATGGCTTTGACTTTGGGAAAGATTTTTTCTTTTTTTTTTTTTTATTATTGTAAGTATCCATGCCATGTCCCTCATATCTTGCCCCCTAAGTTGTGTCTTCCTCCTTGACTTTTTCCCCTGCTTTTGCAACATCTCTGAGCTTAGTTTTGGCACGTTTTAGTCCTTTGCAATGCAGCTGATTTCCTCACAGCCTATTTTTTGATAGAGACTAAAATTCCCAATTTTCTGCTTTTTTCAATTGCATTCCATTTGAAGCTATCTCCTTTCCAGAGTGTTTGTAAGCCTTTCTTTTGGGATCCGCAAGATTCCTTTTCCCTTCCCGAAAGGAAATTTCATTTCCTTTCGGGAAGGGAAAAGGAATCTTGCGATTTCAATGGGGACCAATAGAGGAATCTTTGGTGCATGTCCCTGCACTTGATGGCAGGCCA
Organism: Artemisiospiza belli; assembly: GCA_021963965.1. NCBI lineage: Eukaryota > Metazoa > Chordata > Aves > Passeriformes > Passerellidae > Artemisiospiza > Artemisiospiza belli. The sequence continues at coordinate 270,210 of JAKDEW010000216.1, read as the reverse complement.
TGCCTTTTGATGGCTTTGACTTTGGGAAAGATTTTTTTCTTTTTTTGGTTGATTTCTGAAGTGTTCATGCCATGTCCCTCATATCTTGCCACCTAAGTTGTGTCTTCCTCCTTGACTTTTTCCCCTGCTTTTGCAACATCTGTGAGCTTAGTTTTGGCATCTTTTGGTCCTTTGCACTGCACCTGAAAAAACCCCAGGCCATTTTCTTAGAGTCACTAAATTTCCAAAATTTTCTTTTTTTCTCCTCCAATTGCAATTCCTTTGATGTTGACACCTTTCCAGCGTGTTTGTAGGTCCTTCTTTTCTGTTTTGGCCTTCAGTGGGGATCAATTTTGGCAAGCTTTGCTGCATGTGCCTGCCCTTGGTGGCATATGGCCTGCCTGCATTTTGATGGCTTTGACTTTGGGAAAGATTTTTTCTTTTTTTTTTTTTTATTATTTTAAGTATTCATTCCATGTCCCTCATATCTTGCTCCCTAAGTTGTGTCTTCCTCCTTGACTTTTGCCCCTGCTTTTGCAACATCTGTGAGCTTAGTTTTGGCATCTTTTCGTCCTTTGTACTGCACCTGATATAAACCCAGGCCATTTTCTTAGAATCACTAACTTACCCAAATTTTCTTTTTTTCTCATAGAAATTCAATTCCTTTCATGTTGTCTCCATTCCAGCTTGTTTGTAAGTCCTTCTTTTCTGTTTTGGCCTTCTGTGTGGATCAATTTTGGCAAGCTTTGCTGCATGTGCCTGCCCTTGGTGGCATATGGCCTGCCTGCATGTTGATGGCTTTGACTTTGGGAAAGATTTTTTTCTTTTTTTTTTTTTTTTTATTATTTTAAGTATTCATGCCATGTCCCTAATATCTTGCCCCCTAAGTTGTGTCTTCCTCCTTGACTTTTTCCCCTGCTTTTGCAACATCTGTGAGCTTAGTTTTGGCACCTTTTGGTCCTTTGCACTGCACCTGACATAAACCCAGGCCATTTTCTTAGAATCACTAACTTACCCAAATTTACTTTTTTTTCTCCTCCAATTGCAATTCCTTTGATGGTGTCTCCATTCCAGCGTGTTTGTAAGTCCTTCTTTTCTGTTTTGGCCTTCTGTGTGGATCAATTTTGGCAAGCTGTGCTGCATGTGCCTGCACTTGCTGGCGTATGGCCTGCCTGCATTTTGATGGCTTTGACTTTGGGAAAGATTTTTTCTTTTTTTTTTTTTTTAATATTTCAAGTATTCATGCCATGTCCCTCATATCTTGCTCCCTAAGTTGTGTCTTCCTCCTTGACTTTTTCCTCTGCTTTTACAACATCTGTGAGCTTAGTTTTGGCATCTTTTGGTCCTTTGCACTGCACCTGATAAAACCCCAGGCCACTTTCTAAGCGTCACTAAATTTCCCAAATTTTCTTTTTTTCTCCTCCAATTGCAATTCCTTTGATGCCGACTCCTTTCCAGCGTGTTTGTAGGTCCTTCTTTTCTGTTTTGGCCTTCAGTGGGGATCAGTTTTGGCAAGCTTTGCTGCATGTGCCTGCCCTTGTTGGCGTACGGCATGCCTGCATTTTGATGGCTTTGACTTTGGGAAAGATTTTTTCTTTTTTTTTTTTTATTATTTTAAGTACTCATGCCATGTCCCTCATATCTTGCCCCCTAAGTTGTGTCTTCCTCCTTGACTTTTTCCCCTGCTTTTGCAACATCTCTGAGCTTAGTTTTTGCATCTTTTGGTCCTTTGCACTGCACCTGATATAAACCCAGGCCATTTTCTTAGAGTCACTAAATTTCCAAAATTTTGTTTTTTTCTCCTCCAATTGCAATTCCTTTGATGGTGTCTTCAATCCAGCGTGTTTGTAGGTCCTTCTTTTCTGTTTTGGCCTTCAGTGGGGATCACTTTTGGCAAGCTTTGCTGCATTGGCCTGCCCTTGACGACGTATAGCCTGCCTCCATTTTGATTGCTTTGACTTTGGGAAAGATTTTTTCTTTTTTTTTTTTTTATTATTTTAAGTATTCATGCCATGTCCCTCATATCTTGTCCCCTAAGTTGTGTCTTCCTCCTTGACTTTTTCCCCTGCTTTTGCAACATCTGTGAGCTTAGTTTTGGCACCTTTTGGTCCTTTGCAATGCAGCTGATTTCCTCACAGCCTATTTTTTGAAGAGACTAAAATTCCAGATTTTCTGCTTTTTTCAATTGCATTTCATTTGAACCTATCTCCTTTCCAGAGTGTTTGTAAGCCTTTCTTTTGGGATCCGCAAGATTCCTTTTCCCTTCCCGAAAGGAAATTTCATTTCCTTTCGGGAAGGGAAAAGGAATCTTGCGATTTCAATGGGGACCAATAGAGGAATCTTTGGTGCATGTCCCTGCACTTGATGGCAGGCCATGCCTTTTGATGGCTTTGACTTTGGGAAAGATTTTTTTCTTTTTTTGGTTTTTTTCTGAAGTGTTCATCCCATGTCCCTCATAACTTGCCTCCTAAGTTGTGTCTTCCTCCTTGACTTCTTCCCCTGCTTTTGCAACATCTGTGAGCTTAGTTTTGGCATCTTTTGGTCCTTTGCACTGCACCTGATATAAACCCAGGCCTTTTTCTTAGAATCACTAACTTCCCCAAATTTTCTTTTTTTCTCCTCCAATTGCAATTCCTTTGATGTTGTTTCCATTCCAGCGTGTTTGCAAGTCCTTCTTTTCTGTTTTGGCCTTCAGTGGGGATCAATTTTGGCAAGCTTTGCTGCATGTGCCTGCCCTTGCTGGCGTATGGCCTGCCTGCATTTTGATGGCTTTGACTTTGAGAAAGATTTTTTCTTTTTTTTTTTTTTTTATTATTTTAAGTGTTCATGCCATGTTCCTCACATCTTGCCCCCTAAGTTGTGTCTTCCTCCTTGACTTTTTCCCCTGCTTTTGCAACATCTGTGAGCTTAGTTTTTGGATCTTTTGGTCCTTTGCACTGCGCCTGATATAAACCCAGGCCATTTTCTTAGAGTCACTAAATTTCCAAAATTTTGTTTTTTTCTCCTCCAATTGAAATTCCTTTGATGGTGTCTGCATTCCAGCGTGTTTGTAGGTCCTTCTTTTCTGTTTTGGCCTTCAGTGGGGATCAATTTTGGCAAGCTTTGCTGCATGGGCCTGCCCTTTGCGACGTATGGCCTGCCTGCATTTTGATGGCTTTGACTTTGGGAAAGATTTTTTCTTTTTTTTTTTTTTTTGTTTTAAGTATTCATGCCATGTCCCTCATATCTTGTCCCCTAAGTTGTGTCTTCCTCCTTGACTTTTTCCCCTGCTTTTGCAACATCTGTGAGCTTAGTTTTGGCACCTTTTGGTCCTTTGCAATGCAGCTGATTTCCTCACAGCCTATTTTTGAAGAGACTAAAATTCCGGATTTTCTGCTTTTTTCAATTGCATTTCATTTGAACCTATCTCCTTTCCAGAGTGTTTGTAAGCCTTTCTTTTGGGATCCGCAAGATTCCTTTTCCCTTCTCGAAAGGAAATTTCATTTCCTTTCGGGAAGGGAAAAGGAATCTTGCGATTTCAATGGGGACCAATAGAGGAATCTTTGGTGCATGTCCCTGCACTTGATGGCAGGCCATGCCTTTTGATGGCTTTGACTTTGGGAAAGATTTTTTTCCTTTTTTGGTTGTTTTCTGAAGTGTTCATCCCATGTCCCTCATAACTTGCCTCATAAGTTCTGTCTTCCTCCTTGACTTTTTCCCCTGCTTTTGCAACATCTGTGAGCTTAGTTTTGGCATCTTCTGGTCCTTTGCAGTGCACCTGATATAAACCCAGGCCACTTTCTAAGAGTCACTAAATTTCCCAAATTTTCTTTTTTTCTCCTCCAATTGCAATTCCTTTGATGTTGACTCCTTTCCAGCGTGTTTGTAGGTCCTTCTTTTCTGTTTTGGCCTTCAGTGGGGATCAATTTTGGCAAGCTTTGCTGCATGTGCCTGCCCTTTCTGGCGTATGGCCTGCCTGCATTTTGATGGCTTTGACTTTGGGAAAGATTTTTTCTTTTGTTTTCCTTTTTTGTTTTAAGTATTCATGCCATGTCCCTCATATCTTGCCCCCTAAGTTGTGTCTTCCTCCTTGACTTTTTCCGCTGCTTTTGCAACATCTGTGAGCTTAGTTTTGGCATCTTTTGGTCCTTTGCACTGCACCTGATATAAACCCAGGCCATTTTCTTAGAGTCACTAAATTTCCCAAATTTTCTTTTTTCTCCTCCAATTTCAATTCCTTTGATGTTATCTCCATTCCAGCGTGTTTGTAAGTCCTTCTTTTCTGTTTTGGCCTTCAGTGGGGATCAATTTTGGCAAGCTTTGCTGCATGTGCCTGCCCTTGGTGGCGTATGGCCTGCCTGCATTTTGATGGCTTTGACTTTGGGAAAGATTTTTTCTTTTTTTTTTTTTTTTTTTGTTTTAAGTATTCATGCCATGTCCCTCATATCTTAATCCCTAAATTGTCTTCCTCCTTGACTTTTTCCCCTACTTTTGCAACATCTGTGAGCTTAGTTTTGGCATCTTTTGGTCCGTTGCACTGCACCTGATATAAACCCAGGCCACTTTCTAAGAGTCATAAAATTTCCAAAATTTTCTTTTTTTCTCCTCCAATTGCAATTCCTTTGATGGTGTCTCCATTCCAGCGTGTTTGTAAGTCCTTCTTTTCTGTTTTGGCCTTCAGTGGGGATCAATTTTGGCAGGCTTTGCTGCATGTGCCTGCCCTTGCTGGCCTGTGGCGTGCCTGCATTTTGATGGCTTTGACTTTGAGAATGATTTTTTCTTTTTTTTTTTTTTTTGTTTCTTTTAAGTATTCATGCCATGTCCCTCATATCTTGTCCCCTAAGTTGTGTCTTCCTCCTTGACTTTTTCCCCTCCTTTTGCAGCATCTGTGAGCTTAGTTTTGGCACCTTTTGGTCCTTTGCAATGCAGCTGATTTCCTCACAGCCTATTTTTTGAAGAGACTAAAATTCCCAATTTTCTGCTTTTTTCAATTGCATTTCATTTGAGCCTATCTCCTTTCCAGAGTGTTTGTAAGCCTTTCTTTTGGGATCCGCAAGATTCCTTCTCCCTTCCTGAAAGGATATTACATTTCCTTTCGGGAAGGGAAAAGGAATCTTGCGATTTCAATGGGGACCAATAGAGGAATCTTTGGTGCATGTCCCTGCACTTGATGGCAGGCCATGCCTTTTGATGGCTTTGACTTTGGGAAAGATTTTTTTCTTTTTTTGGTTGTTTTCTGAAGTGTTCATGCCATGTCCCTCATATCTTGCCCCCTAAGTTGTGTCTTCCTCCTTGACTTTTTCCCCTGCTTTTGCAACATCTGTGAGCTTAGTTTTGGCACCTTTTGGTCCTTTGCAATGCAGCTGATAAAACCCCAGGCCATTTTCTTAGAGTCACTAAATTTCCAAAATTTTCATTTTTCTCCTCCAATTGCAATTCCTTTGATGTTGACTCCTTTCCAGCGTGTTGATAAGTCCTTCTTTTCTGTTTTGCCTTCAGTGGGGATCAATTTTGGCAAGCTTTGCTGCATGTGCCTGCCCTTGGTGCCATATGGCCTGCCTGCATTTTGATGGCTTTGACTTTGGGAAAGATTTTTTCTTTTTTTTTTTTTTTGTTTGTTTTAAGTATTCATGCCATGTCCTTCATATCTTGCCCACTAAGTTGTGTCTTCCTCCTTGACTTTTTCCCCTGATTTTGCAACATCTGTGAGCTTAGTTTTGGCACCTTTTGGTCCTTTGCAATGCAGCTGATTTCCTCACAGCCTATTTTTGAAGAGACTAAAATTCCGGATTTTCTGCTTTTTTCAATTGCAATTCATTTGAACCTATCTCCTTTCCAGAATGTTTGTAAGCCTTTCTTTTGGGATTCGCAAGATTCCTTTTCCCTTCCCGAAAGGAAATGAAATTTCCTTTCGGGAAGGGAAAAGGAATCTTGCGATTTCAATGGGGACCAATTGTGGAATCTTTGGTGCATGTTCCTGCACTTGATGGCAGGCCATGCCTTTTGATGGCTTTGACTTTGGGAAAGATTTTTTTCTTTTTTTGGTTGTATTCTGAAGTGTTCATGCCATGTCCCTCATATCTTGCCCCCTAAGTTGTGTCTTCCTCCTTGACTTTTTCCCCTGCTTTTGCAACATCTGGGAGCTTAGTTTTGGCACCTTTTGTTCCTTTGCACTGCACCTGATAAAACCCCAGGCCACTTTCTAAGAGTCACTAAATTTCCCAAATGTTCTTTTTTTCTCCTCCAATTGCAATTCCTTTGATGTTGACTCCTTTCCAGCGTGTTTGTAGGTCCTTCTTTTCTGTTTTGGCCTTCAGTGGGGATCAATTTTGGCAAGCTTTGCTGCATGTGCCTGCCCTTGGTGGCGTATGGCCTGCCTGCATTTTGATGGCTTTGACTTTGGGAAAGATTTTTTCTATTTTTTTTTTTTTTTGTTTGTTTTAAGTATTCATTCCATGTCCTTCATATCTTGCCCCCTAAGTTGTGTCTTCCTCCTTGACTTTTTCCCCTGCTTTTGCAACATCTGTGAGCTTAGTTTTGGCATCTTTTGGTCCTTTGTACTGCACCTGATATAAACCCAGGCCATTTTCTTAGACTCACTAAATTTCCAAAATTTTCTTTTTTTCTCCTCCAATTGCAATTCCTTTCATGTTGACTCCTTTCCAGCGTGTTTGTAAGTCCTTCTTTTCTGTTTTGGCCTTCAGTGGGGATCAATTTTGGCAAGCTTTGCTGCATTTGCCTGGCCTTGGTGGAGTATGGGCTGCCTGCATTTTGATGGCTTTGACTTTGGGAAAGATTTTTTCTTTTTTTTTTTTTTCATTATTTTAAGTATTCATGCCATGTCCCTCATATCTTGCCCACTAAGTTGTGTCTTCCTCCTTGACTTTTTCCCCTGCTTTTGCAACATCTGTGAGCTTAGTTTTGGCACCTTTTGGTCCTTTGCACTGCACCTGATATAAACCCAGGCCGTTTTCTTAGAGTGACTAAATTTCCAAAATTTTCTTTTTTTCTCCTCCAATTGCAATTCCTTTGATGTTCACTCCTTTCCAGCGTGTTTGTAGGTCCTTCTTTTCTGTTTTGGCCTTCAGTGGGGATCAAATTTGGCAAGCTTTGCTGCATGTGCCTGCCCTTGGTGGCATATGGCCTGCCTGCATTTTGATGGCTTTGACTTTGGGAAAGATTTTTTCTTTTTTTTTTTTTTATTATTTTAAGTATTCATGCCATGTCCCTCATATCTTGCTCCCTAAGTTGTGTCTTCCTCCTTCACTTTTTCCCCTGCTTTTGCAACATCTGTGAGCTTAGTTTTGGCATCTTTTCGTCCTTTGCAATGCAGCTGATTTCCTCACAGCCTATTTTTTGGAGAGACTAAAATTCCAGATTTTCTGCTTTTTTCAATTGCATTTCATTTGAACCTATCTCCTTTCCAGAGTGTTTGTAAGCCTTTCTTTTGGGATTCACAAGATTCCATTTCCCTTTCCCGAAAGGAAATTTCATTTCCTTTTGGGAAGGGAAAAGGAATCTTGCGATTTCAATGGGGACCAATAGAGGAATCTTTGGTGCATGTCCCTGCACTTGATGGCAGGCCATGCCTTTTGATGGCTTTGACTTTGGGAAAGATTTTTTTCTTTTTTTGGTTGTTTTCTGAAGTGTTCATGCCATGTCCCTCATATCTTGCCCCCTAAGTTGTGTCTTCCTCCTTGACTTTTTCCCCTGCTTTTGCAACATCTGTGAGCTTAGTTTTGGCATCTTTTGGTCCTTTGCACTGCACCTGATATAAACCCAGGCCATTTTCTTAGAGTCACTAAATTTCCCAAATTTTCTTTTTTTCTCCTCCAATTGCAATTCCTTTGACGGTGTCTCCATTCCAGCGTGTTTGTAAGTCCTTCTTTTCTGCTTTACCCTCAGTGGGGATCAATTTTGGAGAGCTTTGCTGCATGTGCCTGCCATTGCTGGCGTATGGCCTGCCTGCGTTTTGATGGCTTTGACTTTGGGAAAGATTTTTTTTTTTTTTTTCATTTTTGTTTTAAGTATTCATTCCATGTCCCTCATATCTTTCCCCCTAAGTTCTGTCTTCCTCCTTGACTTTTTCCCCTGCTTTTGCAACATCTGTGAGCTTAGTTTTGGCATCTTTTGGTCCTTTGTACTGCACCTGATATAAACCCAGGCCATTTTCTTAGAATCACTAAATTTCCCAAATTTTCTTTTTTTCTCCTCCAATTGCAATTCCTTTGATGCTGTCTCCATTCCAGCGTGTTTGTAGGTCCTTCTTTTCTGTTTTGGCCTTCAGTGGGGATCAATTTTGGCAAGCTTTGCTGCATGTGCCTGCCCTTGGTGGCATATGGCCTGCCTGCATTTTGATGGCTTTGACTTTGGGAAAGATTTTTACTTTTTTTTTTTTTTTAATATTTTAAGTATTCATGCCATGTCCCTCATATCTTGCTCCCTAAGTTGTGTCTTCCTCCTTCACTTTTTCCCCTGCTTTTGCAACATCTGTGAGCTTAGTTTTGGCATCTTTTCGTCCTTTGCAATGCAGCTGATTTCCTCACAGCCTATTTTTTGAAGAGACTAAAATTCCAGATTTTCTGCTTTTTTCAATTGCATTTCATTTGAACCTATCTCCTTTCCAGAGTGTTTGTAAGCCTTTCTTTTGGGATTCACAAGATTCCATTTCCCTTTCCCGAAAGGAAATTTCATTTCCTTTCGGGAAGGGAAAAGGAATCTTGCGATTTCAATGGGGACCAATAGAGGAATCTTTGGTGCATGTCCCTGCACTTGATGGCAGGCCATGCCTTTTGATGGCTTTGACTTTGGGAAAGATTTTTTTCTTTTTTTGGTTGTTTTCTGAAGTGTTCATGCCATGTCCCTCATATCTTGCCCCCTAAGTTGTGTCTTCCTCCTTGACTTTTTCCCCTGCTTTTGCAACATCTGTGAGCTTAGTTTTGGCATCTTTTGGTCCTTTGCACTGCACCTGATATAAACCCAGGCCTTTTTCTTAGAATCACTAACTTACGCAAATTTTTTTTTTTCTCCTCCAATTGCAATTCCTTTCATGTTGTCTCAATTCCAGCGTGTTTGTAAGTCCTTCTTTTCTGTTTTGGCCTTCAGTGGGGATCAATTTTGGCAAGCTTTGCTGCATGTGCCTGCCCTTGGTGGCGTATGGCCTGCCTGCATTTTGATGGCTTTGACTTTGAGAAAGATTTTTTCTTATTTTTTTTTTTTTATTATTTTAAGTGTTCATGCCATGTTCCTCATATCTTGCCCCCTAAGTTGTGTCTTCCTCCTTGACTTTTTCCCCTGCTTTTGCAACATCTGTGAGCTTAGTTTTGGCACCTTTTGGTCCTTTGCACTGCACCTGATATAAACCCCGGGCCATTTTCTTAGAATCACTAACTTACCCAAATTTTCTTTTTTTCTCCTCCAATTGCTATTCCTTTGATGCTGTCTCCATTCCAGCGTGTTTGTAAGTCCTTCTTTTCTGTTTTGGCCTTCAGTGCGGATCAATTTTGGCAAGCTGTGCTGCATGTGCCTGCACTTGCTGGCGTATGGCCTGCCTGCTTTTTGATGGCTTTGACTTTGGGAAAGATTTTTTCTTTTTTTTTTTTTTTAATATTTCAAGTATTCATGCCATGTCCCTCATATCTTGCTCCCTAAGTTGTGTCTTCCTCCTTGACTTTTTCCTCTGCTTTTACAACATCTGTGAGCTTAATTTTGGCATCTTTTGGTCCTTTGCACTACACCTGATAAAACCCCAGGCCACTTTCTAAGCGTCACTAAATTTCCCAAATTTTCTTTTTTTCTCCTCCAATTGCAATTCCTTTGATGCCGACTCCTTTCCAGCGTGTTTGTAGGTCCTTATTTTCTGTTTTGGCCTTCAGTGGGGATCAATTTTGGCAAGCTTTGCTGCATGTGCCTGCCCTTGTTGGCGTATGGCCTGCCTGCATTTTGATGGCTTTAACTTTGGGAAAGATTTTTTCTTTTTTTTTTTTTTTATTATTTTAAGTACTCATGCCATGTCCCTCATATCTTGCCCCCTAAGTTGTGTCTTCCTCCTTGACATTTTCCCCTGCTTTTGCAACATCTGTGAGCTTAGTTTTTGCATCTTTTGGTCCTTTGCACTGCGCCTGATATAAACCCAGGCCATTTTCTTAGAGTCACTAAATTTCCAAAATTTTGTTTTTTTCTCCTCCAATTGAAATTCCTTTGATGGTGTCTGCATTCCAGCGTGTTTGTAGGTCCTTCTTTTCTGTTTTGGCCTTCAGTGGGGATCAATTTTGGAAAGCTTTGCTGCATGGGCCTGCCCTTTGCGACGTATGGCCTGCCTGCATTTTGATGGCTTTGACTTTGGGAAAGATTTTTTCTTTTTTTTTTTTTTATTATTTTAAGTATTCATGCCATGTCCCTCATATCTTGTCCCCTAAGTTGTGTCTTCCTCCTTGACTTTTTCCCCTGCTTTTGCAACATCTGTGAGCTTAGTTTTGGCACCTTTTGGTCCTTTGCAATGCAGCTGATTTCCTCACAGCCTATTTTTGAAGAGACTAAAATTCCGGATTTTCTGCTTTTTTCAATTGCATTTCATTTGAACCTATCTCCTTTCCAGAGTGTTTGTAAGCCTTTCTTTTGGGATCCGCAAGATTCCTTTTCCCTTCTCGAAAGGAAATTTCATTTCCTTTCGGGAAGGGAAAAGGAATCTTGCGATTTCAATGGGGACCAATAGAGGAATCTTTGGTGCATGTCCCTGCACTTGATGGCAGGCCATGCCTTTTGATGGCTTTGACTTTGGGAAAGATTTTTTTCCTTTTTTGGTTGTTTTCTGAAGTGTTCATCCCATGTCCCTCATAACTTGCCTCCTAAGTTCTGTCTTCCTCCTTGACTTTTTCCCCTGCTTTTGCAACATCTGTGAGCTTAGTTTTGGCATCTTCTGGTCCTATGCAGTGCACCTGATATAAACTCAGGCCACTTTCTAAGAGTCACTAAATTTCCCAAATTTTCTTTTTTTCTCCTCCAATTGCAATTCCTTTGATGTTGACTCCTTTCCAGCGTGTTTGTAGGTCCTTCTTTTCTGTTTTGGCCTTCAGTGGGGATCAATTTTGGCAAGCTTTGCTGCATGTGCCTGCCCTTTCTGGCGTATGGCCTGCCTGCATTTTGATGGCTTTGACTTTGGGAAAGATTTTTTTTTTTTGTTTTCCTTTTTTGTTTTAAGTATTCATGCCATGTCCCTCATATCTTGCCCCCTAAGTTCTGTCTTCCTCCTTGACTTTTTCCCCTGCTTTTGCAACATCTGTGAGCTTAGTTTTGGCATCTTTTGGTCCTTTGCACTGCACCTGATATAAAACCCAGGCCATTTTCTTAGAGTCACTAAATTTCCAAAATTTTCTTTTTTTTCTCCTCCAATTTCAATTCCTTTGATGTTATCTCCATTCCAGCGTGTTTGTAAGTCCTTCTTTTCTGTTTTGGCCTTCAGTGGGGATCAATTTTGCAAGCTTTGCTGCATGTGCCTGCCCTTGGTGCCCATATGGCCTGCCTGCATTTTGATGGCTTTGACTTTGGGAAAGATTTTTTCTTTTTTTTTTTTTTTTTTTGTTTTAAGTATTCATGCCATGTCACTCATATCTTAATCCCTAAATTGTCTTCCTCCTTGACTTTTTCCCCTACTTTTGCAACATCTGTGAGCTTAGTTTTGGCATCTTTTGGTCCTTTGCACTGCACCTGATATAAACCCAGGCCACTTTCTAAGAGTCATTAAATTTCCAAAATTTTCTTTTTTTCTCCTCCAATTGCAATTCCTTTGATGGTGTCTCCATTCCAGCGTGTTTGTAAGTCCTTCTTTTCTGTTTTGGCCTTCAGTGGGGATCAATTTTGGCAGGCTTTGCTGCATGTGCCTGCCCTTGCTGGCCTGTGGCGTGCCTGCATTTTGATGGCTTTGACTTGGAGAATGATTTTTTCTTTTTTTTTTTTTTTTTGTTTCTTTTAAGTATTCATGCCATGTCCCTCATATCTTGCCCCCTAAGTTGTGTCTTCCTCCACGACTTTTTCCCCTGCTTTTGCAACATCTGTGAGCTTAGTTTTGTCACCTTTTGGACCTTTGCAATGCAGCTGATTTCCTCACAGCCTATTTTTTGAAGAGACTAAAATTCCCAATTTTCTGCTTTTTTCAATTGCATTTCATTTGAGCCTATCTCCTTTCCAGAGTGTTTGTAAGCCTTTCTTTTGGGATCCGCAAGATTCCTTTTCCCTTCCTGAAAGGAAATTACATTTCCTTTCGGGAAGGGAAAAGGAATCTTGCGATTTCAATGGGGACCAATAGAGGAATCTTTGGTGCATGTCCCTGCACTTGATGGCAGGCCATGCCTTTTGATGGCTTTGACTTTGGGAAAGATTTTTTTATTTTTTGGTTGTTTTCTGAAGTGTTCATGCCATGTCCCTCATATCTTGCCCCCTAAGTTCTGTCTTCCTCCTTGACTTTTTCCCCTGCTTTTGCAACATCTGTGAGCTTAGTTTTGGCACCTTTTGGTCCTTTGCAATGCAGCTGATTTCCTCACCAGCCTATTTTTTGAAGAGACTAAAATTCCCAATTTTCTGCTTTTTTCAATTGCATTTCATTTGAACCTATCTCCTTTCCAGAGTGTTTGTAAGCCTTTCTTTTGGGATTCGCAAGATTCCTTTTCCCTTCCCGAAAGGAAATGAAATTTCCTTTCGGGGAAGGGAAAAGGAATCTTGCTATTTCAATGGGGACCAATAGAGGAATCTTTGGTGCATGTCCCTGCACTTGATGGGCAGGCCATGCCTTTTGATGGCTTTGACTTTGGGAAAGATTTTTTTCTTTTTTTGGTTGTTTTCTGAAGTGTTCATGCCATGTCCCTCATATCTTGCCCCCTAAGTTCTGTCTTCTCCTTGAATTTTTCCCCTGCTTTTGCAACATCTATGAGATTCGTTTTGGCATCTTTTGGTCCTTTGCACTGCACCTGATAAAACCCCAGGCCATTTTCTTAGAGTCACTAAATTTCCAAAATTTTCATTTTTCTCCTCCAATTGCAATTCCTTTGATGTTGACTCCTTTCCAGCGTGTTGATAAGTCCTTCTTTTCTGTTTTGCCTTCAGTGGGGATCAATTTTGGCAAGCTTTGCTGCATGTGCCTGCCCTTGGTGCCATATGGCCTGCCTGCATTTTGATGGCTTTGACTTTGGGAAAGATTTTTTCTTTTTTTTTTTTTTTGTTTGTTTTAAGTATTCATGCCATGTCCTTCATATCTTGCCCCCTAAGTTGTGTCTTCCTCCTTGACTTTTTCCCCTGCTTTTGCAACATCTGTGAGCTTAGTTTTGGCATCTTTTGGTCCTTTGCACTGCACCTGATATAAACCCAGGCCATTTTCTTAGACTCACTAAATTTCCAAAATTTTCTTTTTTTCTCCTCCAATTGCAATTCCTTTGATGTTGACTCCTTTCCAGCGTGTTTGTAAGTCCTTCTTTTCTGTTTTGGCCTTCAGTGGGGATCAATTTTGGCAAGCTTTGCTGCATTTGCCTGGCCTTGGTGGAGTATGGGCTGCCTGCATTTTGATGGCTTTGAATTTGGGAAAGATTTTTTCTTTTTTTTTTTTTTTATTATTTTAAGTATTCATGCAATGTACTTCATATCTTGCCCTCTAAGTTGTGTCTTCCTCCTTGACTTTTTCCTCTGCTTTTACAACATCTGTGAGCTTAGTTTTGGCACCTTTTGGTCCTTTGCACTGCACCTCATATAAACCCAGGCCATTTTCTTAGAGTGACTAAATTTCCAAAATTTTCTTTTTTTCTCCTCCAATTGCAATTCCTTTGATGTTGACTCCTTTCCAGCGTGTTTGTAAGTCCTTCTTTTCTGTTTTGCCTTCAGTGGGGATCAATTTTGGCAAGCTTCGCTGCATGTGCCTGCCCTTGCTGGCGTATGGCCTGCCTGCATTTTGATGGCTTTGACTTTGGGAAAGATTTTTACTTTTTTTTTTTTTTAATATTTTAAGTATTCATGCCATGTCCCTCATATCTTGCTCCCTAAGTTGTGTCTTCCTCCTTCACTTTTTCCCCTGCTTTTGCAACATCTGTGAGCTTAGTTTTGGCATCTTTTCGTCCTTTGCAATGCAGCTGATTTCCTCACAGCCTATTTTTTGAAGAGACTAAAATTCCAGATTTTCTGCTTTTTTCAATTGCATTTCATTTGAACCTATCTCCTTTCCAGAGTGTTTGTAAGCCTTTCTTTTGGGATTCACAAGATTCCATTTCCCTTTCCCGAAAGGAAATTTCATTTCCTTTCGGGAAGGGAAAAGGAATCTTGCGATTTCAATGGGGACCAATAGAGGAATCTTTGGTGCATGTCCCTGCACTTGATGGCAGGCCATGCCTTTTGATGGCTTTGACTTTGGGAAAGATTTTTTTCTTTTTTTGGTTGTTTTCTGAAGTGTTCATGCCATGTCCCTCATATCTTGCCCCCTAAGTTGTGTCTTCCTCCTTGACTTTTTCCCCTGCTTTTGCAACATCTGTGAGCTTAGTTTTGGCATCTTTTGGTCCTTTGCACTGCACCTGATATAAACCCAGGCCTTTTTCTTAGAATCACTAACTTACGCAAATTTTTTTTTTTCTCCTCCAATTGCAATTCCTTTCATGTTGTCTCAATTCCAGCGTGTTTGTAAGTCCTTCTTTTCTGTTTTGGCCTTCAGTGGGGATCAATTTTGGCAAGCTTTGCTGCATGTGCCTGCCCTTGGTGGCGTATGGCCTGCCTGCATTTTGATGGCTTTGACTTTGAGAAAGATTTTTTCTTATTTTTTTTTTTTTATTATTTTAAGTGTTCATGCCATGTTCCTCATATCTTGCCCCCTAAGTTGTGTCTTCCTCCTTGACTTTTTCCCCTGCTTTTGCAACATCTGTGAGCTTAGTTTTGGCACCTTTTGGTCCTTTGCACTGCACCTGATATAAACCCCGGGCCATTTTCTTAGAATCACTAACTTACCCAAATTTTCTTTTTTTCTCCTCCAATTGCTATTCCTTTGATGCTGTCTCCATTCCAGCGTGTTTGTAAGTCCTTCTTTTCTGTTTTGGCCTTCAGTGCGGATCAATTTTGGCAAGCTGTGCTGCATGTGCCTGCACTTGCTGGCGTATGGCCTGCCTGCTTTTTGATGGCTTTGACTTTGGGAAAGATTTTTTCTTTTTTTTTTTTTTTAATATTTCAAGTATTCATGCCATGTCCCTCATATCTTGCTCCCTAAGTTGTGTCTTCCTCCTTGACTTTTTCCTCTGCTTTTACAACATCTGTGAGCTTAATTTTGGCATCTTTTGGTCCTTTGCACTACACCTGATAAAACCCCAGGCCACTTTCTAAGCGTCACTAAATTTCCCAAATTTTCTTTTTTTCTCCTCCAATTGCAATTCCTTTGATGCCGACTCCTTTCCAGCGTGTTTGTAGGTCCTTATTTTCTGTTTTGGCCTTCAGTGGGGATCAATTTTGGCAAGCTTTGCTGCATGTTCCTGCCCTTGGTGGCGTATGGCCTGCCTGCATTTTGATGGCTTTAACTTTGGGAAAGATTTTTTCTTTTTTTTTTTTTTTATTATTTTAAGTACTCATGCCATGTCCCTCATATCTTGCCCCCTAAGTTGTGTCTTCCTCCTTGACATTTTCCCCTGCTTTTGCAACATCTGTGAGCTTAGTTTTTGCATCTTTTGGTCCTTTGCACTGCGCCTGATATAAACCCAGGCCATTTTCTTAGAGTCACTAAATTTCCAAAATTTTGTTTTTTTCTCCTCCAATTGAAATTCCTTTGATGGTGTCTGCATTCCAGCGTGTTTGTAGGTCCTTCTTTTCTGTTTTGGCCTTCAGTGGGGATCAATTTTGGCAAGCTTTGCTGCATGGGCCTGCCCTTTGCGACGTATGGCCTGCCTGCATTTTGATGGCTTTGACTTTGGGAAAGATTTTTTCTTTTTTTTTTTTTTATTATTTTAAGTATTCATGCCATGTCCCTCATATCTTGTCCCCTAAGTTGTGTCTTCCTCCTTGACTTTTTCCCCTGCTTTTGCAACATCTGTGAGCTTAGTTTTGGCACCTTTTGGTCCTTTGCAATGCAGCTGATTTCCTCACAGCCTATTTTTGAAGAGACTAAAATTCCGGATTTTCTGCTTTTTTCAATTGCATTTCATTTGAACCTATCTCCTTTCCAGAGTGTTTGTAAGCCTTTCTTTTGGGATCCGCAAGATTCCTTTTCCCTTCTCGAAAGGAAATTTCATTTCCTTTCGGGAAGGGAAAAGGAATCTTGCGATTTCAATGGGGACCAATAGAGGAATCTTTGGTGCATGTCCCTGCACTTGATGGCAGGCCATGCCTTTTGATGGCTTTGACTTTGGGAAAGATTTTTTTCCTTTTTTGGTTGTTTTCTGAAGTGTTCATCCCATGTCCCTCATAACTTGCCTCCTAAGTTCTGTCTTCCTCCTTGACTTTTTCCCCTGCTTTTGCAACATCTGTGAGCTTAGTTTTGGCATCTTCTGGTCCTATGCAGTGCACCTGATATAAACTCAGGCCACTTTCTAAGAGTCACTAAATTTCCCAAATTTTCTTTTTTTCTCCTCCAATTGCAATTCCTTTGATGTTGACTCCTTTCCAGCGTGTTTGTAGGTCCTTCTTTTCTGTTTTGGCCTTCAGTGGGGATCAATTTTGGCAAGCTTTGCTGCATGTGCCTGCCCTTTCTGGCGTATGGCCTGCCTGCATTTTGATGGCTTTGACTTTGGGAAAGATTTTTTTTTTTGTTTTCCTTTTTTGTTTTAAGTATTCATGCCATGTCCCTCATATCTTGCCCCCTAAGTTCTGTCTTCCTCCTTGACTTTTTCCCCTGCTTTTGCAACATCTGTGAGCTTAGTTTTGGCATCTTTTGGTCCTTTGCACTGCACCTGATATAAACCCAGGCCATTTTCTTAGAGTCACTAAATTTCCAAAATTTTCTTTTTTTCTCCTCCAATTTCAATTCCTTTGATGTTATCTCCATTCCAGCGTGTTTGTAAGTCCTTCTTTTCTGTTTTGGCCTTCAGTGGGGATCAATTTTGGCAAGCTTTGCTGCATGTGCCTGCCCTTGGTGCCATATGGCCTGCCTGCATTTTGATGGCTTTGACTTTGGGAAAGATTTTTTCTTTTTTTTTTTTTTTTTTTGTTTTAAGTATTCATGCCATGTCACTCATATCTTAATCCCTAAATTGTCTTCCTCCTTGACTTTTTCCCCTACTTTTGCAACATCTGTGAGCTTAGTTTTGGCATCTTTTGGTCCTTTGCACTGCACCTGATATAAACCCAGGCCACTTTCTAAGAGTCATTAAATTTCCAAAATTTTCTTTTTTTCTCCTCCAATTGCAATTCCTTTGATGGTGTCTCCATTCCAGCGTGTTTGTAAGTCCTTCTTTTCTGTTTTGGCCTTCAGTGGGGATCAATTTTGGCAGGCTTTGCTGCATGTGCCTGCCCTTGCTGGCCTGTGGCGTGCCTGCATTTTGATGGCTTTGACTTGGAGAATGATTTTTTCTTTTTTTTTTTTTTTTTGTTTCTTTTAAGTATTCATGCCATGTCCCTCATATCTTGCCCCCTAAGTTGTGTCTTCCTCCACGACTTTTTCCCCTGCTTTTGCAACATCTGTGAGCTTAGTTTTGTCACCTTTTGGACCTTTGCAATGCAGCTGATTTCCTCACAGCCTATTTTTTGAAGAGACTAAAATTCCCAATTTTCTGCTTTTTTCAATTGCATTTCATTTGAGCCTATCTCCTTTCCAGAGTGTTTGTAAGCCTTTCTTTTGGGATCCGCAAGATTCCTTTTCCCTTCCTGAAAGGAAATTACATTTCCTTTCGGGAAGGGAAAAGGAATCTTGCGATTTCAATGGGGACCAATAGAGGAATCTTTGGTGCATGTCCCTGCACTTGATGGCAGGCCATGCCTTTTGATGGCTTTGACTTTGGGAAAGATTTTTTTATTTTTTTGGTTGTTTTCTGAAGTGTTCATGCCATGTCCCTCATATCTTGCCCCCTAAGTTCTGTCTTCCTCCTTGACTTTTTCCCCTGCTTTTGCAACATCTGTGAGCTTAGTTTTGGCACCTTTTGGTCCTTTGCAATGCAGCTGATTTCCTCACAGCCTATTTTTTGAAGAGACTAAAATTCCCAATTTTCTGCTTTTTTCAATTGCATTTCATTTGAACCTATCTCCTTTCCAGAGTGTTTGTAAGCCTTTCTTTTGGGATTCGCAAGATTCCTTTTCCCTTCCCGAAAGGAAATGAAATTTCCTTTCGGGAAGGGAAAAGGAATCTTGCTATTTCAATGGGGACCAATAGAGGAATCTTTGGTGCATGTCCCTGCACTTGATGGCAGGCCATGCCTTTTGATGGCTTTGACTTTGGGAAAGATTTTTTTCTTTTTTTGGTTGTTTTCTGAAGTGTTCATGCCATGTCCCTCATATCTTGCCCCCTAAGTTCTGTCTTCTCCTTGAATTTTTCCCCTGCTTTTGCAACATCTATGAGATTCGTTTTGGCATCTTTTGGTCCTTTGCACTGCACCTGATAAAACCCCAGGCCATTTTCTTAGAGTCACTAAATTTCCAAAATTTTCATTTTTCTCCTCCAATTGCAATTCCTTTGATGTTGACTCCTTTCCAGCGTGTTGATAAGTCCTTCTTTTCTGTTTTGCCTTCAGTGGGGATCAATTTTGGCAAGCTTTGCTGCATGTGCCTGCCCTTGGTGCCATATGGCCTGCCTGCATTTTGATGGCTTTGACTTTGGGAAAGATTTTTTCTTTTTTTTTTTTTTTGTTTGTTTTAAGTATTCATGCCATGTCCTTCATATCTTGCCCCCTAAGTTGTGTCTTCCTCCTTGACTTTTTCCCCTGCTTTTGCAACATCTGTGAGCTTAGTTTTGGCATCTTTTGGTCCTTTGCACTGCACCTGATATAAACCCAGGCCATTTTCTTAGACTCACTAAATTTCCAAAATTTTCTTTTTTTCTCCTCCAATTGCAATTCCTTTGATGTTGACTCCTTTCCAGCGTGTTTGTAAGTCCTTCTTTTCTGTTTTGGCCTTCAGTGGGGATCAATTTTGGCAAGCTTTGCTGCATTTGCCTGGCCTTGGTGGAGTATGGGCTGCCTGCATTTTGATGGCTTTGAATTTGGGAAAGATTTTTTCTTTTTTTTTTTTTTTATTATTTTAAGTATTCATGCAATGTACTTCATATCTTGCCCTCTAAGTTGTGTCTTCCTCCTTGACTTTTTCCTCTGCTTTTACAACATCTGTGAGCTTAGTTTTGGCACCTTTTGGTCCTTTGCACTGCACCTCATATAAACCCAGGCCATTTTCTTAGAGTGACTAAATTTCCAAAATTTTCTTTTTTTCTCCTCCAATTGCAATTCCTTTGATGTTGACTCCTTTCCAGCGTGTTTGTAAGTCCTTCTTTTCTGTTTTGCCTTCAGTGGGGATCAATTTTGGCAAGCTTCGCTGCATGTGCCTGCCCTTGGTGCCATATGGCCTGCCTGCATTTTGATGGCTTTGACTTTGGGAAAGATTTTTTCTTTTTTTTTTTTTTTTGTTTGTTTTAAGTATTCATGCCATGTCCTTCATATCTTGCCCCCTAAGTTGTGTCTTCCTCCTTGAATTTTTCCCCTGCTTTTGCAACATCTGTGAGCTTAGTTTTTGCACCTTTTGGTCCTTTGCACTGCGCCTGATATAAACCCAGGCCACTTTCTAAGAGTCACTAAATTTCCCAAATTTTCTTTTTTTCTCCTCCAATTGCAATTCCTTTGATGTTGACTCCTTTCCAGCGTGTTTGTAGGTCCTTCTTTTCTGTTTTGGCCTTCAGTGGGGATCAATTTTGGCAAGCTTTGCTGCATGTGCCTGCCCTTGGTGGCGTATGGCCTGCCTGCATTTTGATGGCTTTGACTTTGGGAAAGATTTTTTCTATTTTTTTTTTTTTTTGTTTGTTTTAAGTATTCATTTCATGTCCCTCATATCTTGCCCCCTAAGTACTGTCTTCCTCCTTGACTTTTTCCCCTGCTTTTGCAACATCTGTGAGCTTAGTTTTGGCATCTTTTGGTCCTTTGCACTGCACCTGATATAAACCCAGGCCATTTTCTTAGAGTCACTAAATTTCCAAAATTTTCTTTTTTTCTCCTCCAATTTCAATTCCTTTGATGTTATCTCCATTCCAGCGTGTTTGTAAGTCCTTCTTTTCTGTTTTGGCCTTCAGTGGGGATCAATTTTGGCAAGCTTTGCTGCATGTGCCTGCCCTTGGTGCCATATGGCCTGCCTGCATTTTGATGGCTTTGACTTTGGGAAAGATTTTTTCTTTTTTTTTTTTTTTTTTTGTTTTAAGTATTCATGCCATGTCCCTCATATCTTAATCCCTAAATTGTCTTCCTCCTTGACTTTTTCCCCTACTTTTGCAACATCTGTGAGCTTAGTTTTGGCATCTTTTGGTCCTTTGCACTGCACCTGATATAAACCCAGGCCACTTTCTAAGAGTCATTAAATTTCCAAAATTTTCTTTTTTTCTCCTCCAATTGCAATTCCTTTGATGGTGTCTCCATTCCAGCGTGTTTGTAAGTCCTTCTTTTCTGTTTTGGCCTTCAGTGGGGATCAATTTTGGCAGGCTTTGCTGCATGTGCCTGCCCTTGCTGGCCTGTGGCGTGCCTGCATTTTGATGGCTTTGACTTGGAGAATGATTTTTTCTTTTTTTTTTTTTTTTTGTTTCTTTTAAGTATTCATGCCATGTCCCTCATATCTTGCCCCCTAAGTTGTGTCTTCCTCCACGACTTTTTCCCCTGCTTTTGCAACATCTGTGAGCTTAGTTTTGTCACCTTTTGGACCTTTGCAATGCAGCTGATTTCCTCACAGCCTATTTTTTGAAGAGACTAAAATTCCCAATTTTCTGCTTTTTTCAATTGCATTTCATTTGAGCCTATCTCCTTTCCAGAGTGTTTGTAAGCCTTTCTTTTGGGATCCGCAAGATTCCTTTTCCCTTCCTGAAAGGAAATTACATTTCCTTTCGGGAAGGGAAAAGGAATCTTGCGATTTCAATGGGGACCAATAGAGGAATCTTTGGTGCATGTCCCTGCACTTGATGGCAGGCCATGCCTTTTGATGGCTTTGACTTTGGGAAAGATTTTTTTCTTTTTTTGGTTGTTTTCTGAAGTGTTCATGCCATGTCCCTCATATCTTGCCCCCTAAGTTCTGTCTTCCTCCTTGACTTTTTCCCCTGCTTTTGCAACATCTGTGAGCTTAGTTTTGGCACCTTTTGGTCCTTTGCAATGCAGCTGATTTCCTCACAGCCTATTTTTTGAAGAGACTAAAATTCCCAATTTTCTGCTTTTTTCAATTGCATTTCATTTGAACCTATCTCCTTTCCAGAGTGTTTGTAAGCCTTTCTTTTGGGATTCGCAAGATTCCTTTTCCCTTCCCGAAAGGAAATGAAATTTCCTTTCGGGAAGGGAAAAGGAATCTTGCTATTTCAATGGGGACCAATAGAGGAATCTTTGGTGCATGTCCCTGCACTTGATGGCAGGCCATGCCTTTTGATGGCTTTGACTTTGGGAAAGATTTTTTTCTTTTTTTGGTTGTTTTCTGAAGTGTTCATGCCATGTCCCTCATATCTTGCCCCCTAAGTTCTGTCTTCTCCTTGAATTTTTCCCCTGCTTTTGCAACATCTATGAGATTCGTTTTGGCATCTTTTGGTCCTTTGCACTGCACCTGATAAAACCCCAGGCCATTTTCTTAGAGTCACTAAATTTCCAAAATTTTCATTTTTCTCCTCCAATTGCAATTCCTTTGATGTTGACTCCTTTCCAGCGTGTTGATAAGTCCTTCTTTTCTGTTTTGCCTTCAGTGGGGATCAATTTTGGCAAGCTTTGCTGCATGTGCCTGCCCTTGGTGCCATATGGCCTGCCTGCATTTTGATGGCTTTGACTTTGGGAAAGATTTTTTCTTTTTTTTTTTTTTTGTTTGTTTTAAGTATTCATGCCATGTCCTTCATATCTTGCCCCCTAAGTTGTGTCTTCCTCCTTGACTTTTTCCCCTGCTTTTGCAACATCTGTGAGCTTAGTTTTGGCATCTTTTGGTCCTTTGCACTGCACCTGATATAAACCCAGGCCATTTTCTTAGACTCACTAAATTTCCAAAATTTTCTTTCTTTCTCCTCCAATTGCAATTCCTTTGATGTTGACTCCTTTCCAGCGTGTTTGTAAGTCCTTCTTTTCTGTTTTGGCCTTCAGTGGGGATCAATTTTGGCAAGCTTTGCTGCATTTGCCTGGCCTTGGTGGAGTATGGGCTGCCTGCATTTTGATGGCTTTGAATTTGGGAAAGATTTTTTCTTTTTTTTTTTTTTTATTATTTTAAGTATTCATGCAATGTACTTCATATCTTGCCCTCTAAGTTGTGTCTTCCTCCTTGACTTTTTCCTCTGCTTTTACAACATCTGTGAGCTTAGTTTTGGCACCTTTTGGTCCTTTGCACTGCACCTCATATAAACCCAGGCCATTTTCTTAGAGTGACTAAATTTCCAAAATTTTCTTTTTTTCTCCTCCAATTGCAATTCCTTTGATGTTGACTCCTTTCCAGCGTGTTTGTAAGTCCTTCTTTTCTGTTTTGCCTTCAGTGGGGATCAATTTTGGCAAGCTTCGCTGCATGTGCCTGCCCTTGGTGCCATATGGCCTGCCTGCATTTTGATGGCTTTGACTTTGGGAAAGATTTTTTCTTTTTTTTTTTTTTTTGTTTGTTTTAAGTATTCATGCCATGTCCTTCATATCTTGCCCCCTAAGTTGTGTCTTCCTCCTTGACTTTTTCCCCTGCTTTTGCAACATCTGTGAGCTTAGTTTTTGCACCTTTTGGTCCTTTGCACTGCGCCTGATATAAACCCAGGCCACTTTCTAAGAGTCACTAAATTTCCCAAATTTTCTTTTTTTCTCCTCCAATTGCAATTCCTTTGATGTTGACTCCTTTCCAGCGTGTTTGTAGGTCCTTCTTTTCTGTTTTGGCCTTCAGTGGGGATCAATTTTGGCAAGCTTTGCTGCATGTGCCTGCCCTTGGTGGCGTATGGCCTGCCTGCATTTTGATGGCTTTGACTTTGGGAAAGATTTTTTCTATTTTTTTTTTTTTTTGTTTGTTTTAAGTATTCATTTCATGTCCTTCATATCTTGCCCCCTAAGTTGTGTCTTCCTCCTTGACTTTTTCCCCTGCTTTTGCAACATCTGTGAGCTTAGTTTTGGCATCTTTTGGTCCTTTGTACTGCACCTGATATAAACCCAGGCCATTTTCTTAGACTCACTAAATTTCCAAAATTTTGTTTTTTTCTCCTCCAATTGCAATTCCTTTGATGGTGTCTGCATTCCAGCGTGTTTGTAGGTCCTTCTTTTCTGTTTTGGCCTTCAGTGGGGATCAATTTTGGCAAGCTTTGCTGCATTGGCCTGCCCTTGACGACGTATAGCCTGCCTCCATTTTGATTGCTTTGACTTTGGGAAAGATTTTTTCTTTTTTTTTTTTTTATTATTTTAAGTATTCATGCCATGTCCCTCATATCTTGTCCCCTAAGTTGTGTCTTCCTCCTTGACTTTTTCTCCTGCTTTTGCAACATCTGTGAGCTTAGTTTTGGCACCTTTTGGTCCTTTGCAATGCAGCTGATTTCCTCACAGCCTATTTTTTGAAGAGACTAAAATTCCAGATTTTCTGCTTTTTTCAATTGCATTTCATTTGAACCTATCTCCTTTCCAGAGTGTTTGTAAGCCTTTCTTTTGGGATCCGCAAGATTCCTTTTCCCTTCCCGAAAGGAAATTTCATTTCCTTTCGGGAAGGGAAAAGGAATCTTGCGATTTCAATGGGGACCAATAGAGGAATCTTTGGTGCATGTCCCTGCACTTGATGGCAGGCCATGCCTTTTGAGGGCTTTGACTTTGGGAAAGATTTTTTTCTTTTTTTGGTTGTTTTCTGAAGTGTTCATGCCATGTCCCTCATAACTTGCCTCCTAAGTTGTGTCTTCCTCCTTGACTTCTTCCCCTGCTTTTGCAACATCTGTGAGCTTAGTTTTGGCATCTTTTGGTCCTTTGCACTGCACCTGATATAAACCCAGGCCACTTTCTAAGAGTCACTAAATTTCCCAAATTTTCTTTTTTTCTCTTCCAATTGCAATTCCTTTGATGTTGACTCCTTTCCAGCGTGTTTGTAGGTCCTTCTTTTCTGTTTTGGCCTTCAGTGGGGATCAATTTTGGCAAGCTTTGCTGCATGTGCCTGCCCTTGCTGGCGTATGACCTGCCCGCATTTTGATGGCTTTGACTTTGGGAAAGATTTTTTCTTTTTTTTTTTTTTTAATATTTCAAGTATTCCTGCCTTGTCCCTCATATCTTGCTCCCTAAGTTCTGTCTTCCTCCTTGACTTTTTCCCCTGCTTTTGCAACATCTGTGAGCTTAGTTTTGGCATCTTTTGGTCCTTTGCACTGCGCCTGATAAAACCCCAGGCCACTTTCTAAGCGTCACTAAATTTCCCAAATTTTCTTTTTTTCTCCTCCAATTGCAATTCCTTTGATGTTGACTCCTTTCCAGCGTGTTTGTAAGTCCTTCCTATCTGTTTTGCATTCAGTGGGGATTAGTTTTGGCAAGCTTTGCTGCATGTGCCTGCCCTTGGTGGCGTATGGCCTGCCTGCATTTTGATGGCTTTGACTTTGGGAAGGTTTTTTTCTTTTTTTTTTTTTTTATTATTTTAAGTATTCATGCCATGTCCCTCATATCTTGTCCCCTAAGTTGTGTCTTCCTCCTTGACTTTTTCTCCTGCTTTTGCAACATCTGTGAGCTTAGTTTTGGCTCCTTTTGGTCCTTTGCAATGCAGCTGATTTCCTCACAGCCTATTTTTTGAAGAGACTAAAATTCCAGATTTTCTGCTTTTTTCAATTGCATTTCATTTGAACCTATCTCCTTTCCAGAGTGTTTGTAAGCCTTTCTTTTGGGATCCGCAAGATTCCTTTTCCCTTCCCGAAAGGAAATTTCATTTCCTTTCGGGAAGGGAAAAGGAATCTTGCGATTTCAATGGGGACCAATAGAGGAATCTTTGGTGCATGTCCCTGCACTTGATGGCAGGCCATGCCTTTTGAGGGCTTTGACTTTGGGAAAGATTTTTTTCTTTTTTTGGTTTTTTTCTGAAGTGTTCATGCCATGTCCCTCATAACTTGCCTCCTAAGTTGTGTCTTCCTCCTTGACTTCTTCCCCTGCTTTTGCAACATCTGTGAGCTTAGTTTTGGCATCTTTTGGTCCTTTGCACTGCACCTGATATAAACCCAGGCCACTTTCTAAGAGTCACTAAATTTCCCAAATTTTCTTTTTTTCTCTTCCAATTGCAATTCCTTTGATGTTGACTCCTTTCCAGCGTGTTTGTAGGTCCTTCTTTTCTGTTTTGGCCTTCAGTGGGGATCAATTTTGGCAAGCTTTGCTGCATGTGCCTGCCCTTGCTGGCGTATGACCTGCCCGCATTTTGATGGCTTTGACTTTGGGAAAGATTTTTTCTTTTTTTTTTTTTTTAATATTTCAAGTATTCCTGCCTTGTCCCTCATATCTTGCTCCCTAAGTTCTGTCTTCCTCCTTGACTTTTTCCCCTGCTTTTGCAACATCTGTGAGCTTAGTTTTGGCATCTTTTGGTCCTTTGCACTGCGCCTGATAAAACCCCAGGCCACTTTCTAAGCGTCACTAAATTTCCCAAATTTTCTTTTTTTCTCCTCCAATTGCAATTCCTTTGATGTTGACTCCTTTCCAGCGTGTTTGTAAGTCCTTCCTATCTGTTTTGCATTCAGTGGGGATTAGTTTTGGCAAGCTTTGCTGCATGTGCCTGCCCTTGGTGGCGTATGGCCTGCCTGCATTTTGATGGCTTTGACTTTGGGAAGGTTTTTTTCTTTTTTTTTTTTTTTATTATTTTAAGTATTCATGCCATGTCCCTCATATCTTGTCCCCTAAGTTGTGTCTTCCTCCTTGACTTTTTCCCCTCCTTTTGCAACATCTGTGAGCTTAGTTTTGGCACCTTTTGGTCCTTTGCAGTGCAGCTGATTTCCTCACAGCCTATTTTTTGAAGAGACTAAAATTCCCAATTTTCTGCTTTTTTCAATTGCATTTCATTTGAGCCTATCTCCTTTCCAGAGTGTTTGTAAGCCTTTCTTTTGGGATCCGCAAGATTCCTTTTCCCTTCCCGAAAGGAAATTACATTTCCTTTCGGGAAGGGAAAAGGAATCTTGCGATTTCAATGGGGACCAATAGAGGAATCTTTGGTGCATGTCCCTGCACTTGATGGCAGGCCATGCCTTTTGATGGCTTTGACTTTGGGAAAGATTTTTTTCTTTTTTTGGTTGTTTTCTGAAGTGTTCATGCCATGTCCCTCATATCTTGCCCCCTAAGTTCTGTCTTCCTCCTTGACTTTTTCCCCTGCTTTTGCAACATCTGTGAGCTTAGTTTTGCCACCTTTTGGTCCTTTGCAATGCAGCTGATTTCCTCACAGCCTATTTTTTGAAGAGACTAAAATTCCCAATTTTCTGCTTTTTTCAATTGCATTTCATTTGAACCTATCTCCTTTCCAGAGTGTTTGTAAGCCTTTCTTTTGGGATTCGCAAGATTCCTTTTCCCTTCCCGAAAGGAAATGAAATTTCCTTTCGGGAAGGGAAAAGGAATCTTGCTATTTCAATGGGGACCAATAGAGGAATCTTTGGTGCATGTCCCTGCACTTGATGGCAGGCCATGCCTTTTGATGGCTTTGACTTTGGGAAAGATTTTTTTCTTTTTTTGGTTGTTTTCTGAAGTGTTCATGCCATGTCCCTCATATCTTGCCCCCTAAATTCTGTCTTCTCCTTGACTTTTTCCCCTGCTTTTGCAACATCTATGAGATTCGTTTTGGCATCTTTTGGTCCTTTGCACTGCACCTGATAAAACCCCAGGCCATTTTCTTAGAGTCACTAAATTTCCAAAATTTTCATTTTTCTCCTCCAATTGCAATTCCTTTGATGTTGACTCCTTTCCAGCGTGTTGATAAGTCCTTCTTTTCTGTTTTGCCTTCAGTGGGGATCAATTTTGGCAAGCTTTGCTGCATGTGCCTGCCCTTGGTGGCGTATGGCCTGCCTGCATTTTGATGGCTTTGACTTTGGGAAAGATTTTTTCTTTTTTTTTTTTTTTGTTTGTTTTAAGTATTCATGCCATGTCCTTCATATCTTGTCCCCTAAGTTGTGTCTTCCTCCTTGACTTTTTCCCCTGCTTTTGCAACATCTGTGAGCTTAGTTTTGGCATCTTTTGGTCCTTTGTACTGCACCTGATATAAACCCAGGCCATTTTCTTAGACTCACTAAATTTCCAGAATTTTCTTTTTTTCTCCTCCAATTGCAATTCCTTTGATGTTGACTCCTTTCCAGCGTGTTTGTAAGTCCTTCTTTTCTGTTTTGGCCTTCAGTGGGGATCAATTTTGGCAAGCTTTGCTGCATTTGCCTGGCCTTGGTGGAGTATGGGCTGCCTGCATTTTGATGGCTTTGACTTTGGGAAAGATTTTTTCTTTTGTTTTTTTTTTTATTATTTTAAGTATTCCTGCCATGTCCCTCATATCTTGCCCCCTAAGTTGTGTCTTCCTCCTTGACTTTTTCCCCTGCTTTTGCAACATCTGTGAGCTTAGTTTTGGCACCTTTTGGTCCTTTGCACTGCACCTGATATAAACCCAGGCCATTTTCTTAGAGTGACTAAATTTCTAAAATTTTCTTTTTTTCTCCTCCAATTGCAATTCCTTTGATGTTCACTCCTTTCCAGCGTGTTTGTAGGTCCTTCTTTTCTGTTTTGGCCTTCAGTGGGGATCAATTTTGGCAAGCTCTGCTGCATGTGCCTGCCCTTGGTGGCGTATGGCCTGCCTGCATTTTGATGGCTTTGACTTTGGGAAAGGTTTTTTCTTTTTTTTTTTTTTTATTATTTCAAGTATTCATGCCCTGTCCCTCATATCTTGCCCCCTAAGTTGTGTCTTCCTCCTTGACTTTTTCCCTTGCTTTTGCAACATCTGTGAGCTTAGTTTTGGCACCTTTTAGTCCTTTGCACTGCGCCTGATATAAACCCAGGCCATTTTCTTAGAGTCACTAAATTTCCAAAATTTTCTTTTTTTCTCCTCCAATTGCAATTCCTTTGATACTGACTCCTTTCCAGCGTGTTTGTAAGTCCTTCTTTTCTGTTTTGGCCTTCAGTGGGGATCAATTTTGGCAAGCTTTGCTGCATTTGCCTGCCCTTGGTGGAGTATGGGCTGCCTGCATTTTGATGGCTTTGACTTTGGGAAAGATTTTTTCTTTTTTTTTTTTTTATTATTTTAAGTATTCATGCCATGTCCCTCATATCTTACCCCCTAAGTTGTGTCTTCCTCCTTGACTTTTTCCCCTCCTTTTGCAACATCTGTGAGCTTAGTTTTTGCATCTTTTGGTCCTTTGCGCTGCACCTGATATAAACCCAGGCCATTTTCTTAGAGTCACTAAATTTCCAAAATTTTCTTTTTTTCTCCTCCAATTGCAATTCCTTTGATGTTGACTCCTTTCCAGCGTGTTTGTAGGTCCTTCTTTTCTTTTTTGGCCTTCAGTGGGGATCAATTTTGGCAAGCTTTGCTGCATGTGCCTGCCCTTGGTGGCGTATGGCCTGCCTGCATTTTGATGGCTTTGACTTTGGGAAAGATTTTTTCTTTTTTTTTTTTTTTTATTATTTTAAGTATTCATGCCATGTCCCTCATATCTTGCCCCCTAAGTTGTGTCTTCCTCCTTGACTTTTTCCCCTGCTTTTGCAACATCTGTGAGCTTAGTTTTTGCACCTTTTGGTCCTTTGCACTGCGCCTGATATAAACCCAGGCCACTTTCTAAGAGTCACTAAATTTCCCAAATTTTCTTTTTTTCTCCTCCAATTGCAATTCCTTTGATGTGGACTCCTTTCCAGCGTGTTTGTAGGTCCTTCTTTTCTGTTTTGGCCTTCAGTGGGGATCAATTTTGGCAAGCTTTGCTGCATGTGCCTGCCCTTGGTGGCGTATGGCCTGCCTGCATTTTGATGGCTTTGACTTTGGGAAAGATTTTTTCTATTTTTTTTTTTTTTTGTTTTTTTTAAGTATTCATTTCATGTCCTTCATATCTTGCCCCCTAAGTTGTGTCTTCCTCCTTGACTTTTTCCCCTGCTTTTGCAACATCTGTGAGCTTAGTTTTGGCATCTTTTGGTCCTTTGTACTGCACCTGATATGAACCCAGGCCATTTTCTTAGACTCACTAAATTTCCAAAATTTTGTTTTTTTCTCCTCCAATTGCAATTCCTTTGATGGTGTCTGCATTCCAGCGTGTTTGTAGGTCCTTCTTTTCTGTTTTGGCCTTCAGTGGGGATCAATTTTGGCAAGCTTTGCTGCATTGGCCTGCCCTTGACGACGTATAGCCTGCCTCCATTTTGATTGCTTTGACTTTGGGAAAGATTTTTAATTTTTTTTTTTTTTATTATTTTAAGTATTCATGCCATGTCCCTCATATCTTGTCCCCTAAGTTGTGTCTTCCTCCTTGACTTTTTCTCCTGCTTTTGCAACATCTGTGAGCTTAGTTTTGGCACCTTTTGGTCCTTTGCAATGCAGCTGATTTCCTCACAGCCTATTTTTTGAAGAGACTAAAATTCCAGATTTTCTGCTTTTTTCAATTGCATTTCATTTGAACCTATCTCCTTTCCAGAGTGTTTGTAAGCCTTTCTTTTGGGATCCGCAAGATTCCTTTTCCCTTCCCGAAAGGAAATTTCATTTCCTTTCGGGAAGGGAAAAGGAATCTTGCGATTTCAATGGGGACCAATAGAGGAATCTTTGGTGCATGTCCCTGCACTTGATGGCAGGCCATGCCTTTTGAGGGCTTTGACTTTGGGAAAGATTTTTTTCTTTTTTTGGTTGTTTTCTGAAGTGTTCATGCCATGTCCCTCATAACTTGCCTCCTAAGTTGTGTCTTCCTCCTTGACTTCTTCCCCTGCTTTTGCAACATCTGTGAGCTTAGTTTTGGCATCTTTTGGTCCTTTGCACTGCACCTGATATAAACCCAGGCCACTTTCTAAGAGTCACTAAATTTCCCAAATTTTCTTTTTTTCTCCTCCAATTGCAATTCCTTTGATGTTGACTCCTTTCCAGCGTGTTTGTAGGTCCTTCTTTTCTGTTTTGGCCTTCAGTGGGGATCAATTTTGGCAAGCTTTGCTGCATGTGCCTGCCCTTGCTGGCGTATGACCTGCCTGCATTTTGATGGCTTTGACTTTGGGAAAGATTTTTTCTTTTTTTTTTTTTTTAATATTTCAAGTATTCCTGCCTTGTCCCTCATATCTTGCTCCCTAAGTTCTGTCTTCCTCCTTGACTTTTTCCCCTGCTTTTGCAACATCTGTGAGCTTAGTTTTGGCATCTTTTGGTCCGTTGCACTGCGCCTGATAAAACCCCAGGCCACTTTCTAAGCGTCACTAAATTTCCCAAATTTTCTTTTTTCTCCTCCAATTGCAATTCCTTTGATGTTGACTCCTTTCCAGCGTGTTTGTAGGTCCTTCTTTTCTGTTTTGGCCTTCAGTGGGGATCAATTTTGGCAAGCTTTGCTGCATGGGCCTGCCCTTGGCGACGTATGGCCTGCCTGCATTTTGATGGCTTTGACTTTGGGAAAGATTTTTTCTTTTTTTTTTTTTTATTATTTTAAGTATTCATGCCATGTCCCTCATATCTTGTCCCCTAAGTTGTGTCTTCCTCCTTGACTTTTTACCCTCCTTTTGCAACATCTGTGAGCTTAGTTTTGGCACCTTTTGGTCCTTTGCAATGCAGCTGATTTCCTCACAGCCTATTTTTTGAAGAGACTAAAATTCCCAATTTTCTGCTTTTTTCAATTGCATTTCATTTGAGCCTATCTCCTTTCCAGAGTGTTTGTAAGCCTTTCTTTTGGGATCCGCAAGATTCCTTTTCCCTTCCCGAAAGGAAATTACATTTCCTTTCGGGAAGGGAAAAGGAATCTTGCGATTTCAATGGGGACCAATAGAGGAATCTTTGGTGCATGTCCCTGCACTTGATGGCAGGCCATGCCTTTTGATGGCTTTGACTTTGGGAAAGATTTTTTTCTTTTTTTGGTTGTTTTCTGAAGTGTTCATGCCATGTCCCTCATATCTTGCCCCCTAAGTTGTGTCTTCCTCCTTGACTTTTTCCCCTGCTTTTGCAACATCTGTGAGCTTAGTTTTGGCACCTTTTGGTCCTTTGCAATGCAGCTGATTTCCTGAGAGCTTATTTTTTGAAGAGACTAAAATTCCCAATTTTCTGCTTTTTTCAATTGCATTTCATTTGAACCTATCTCCTTTCCAGAGTGTTTGTAAGCCTTTCTTTTGGGATTCGCAAGATTCCTTTTCCCTTCCCGAAAGGAAATGAAATTTCCTTTCGGGAAGGGAAAAGGAATCTTGCTATTTCAATGGGGACCAATAGAGGAATCTTTGGTGCATGTCCCTGCACTTGATGGCAGGCCATGCCTTTTGATGGCTTTGACTTTGGGAAAGATTTTTTTCTTTTTTTGGTTGTTTTCTGAAGTGTTCATGCCATGTCCCTCATATCTTGCCCCCTAAATTCTGTCTTCTCCTTGACTTTTTCCCCTGCTTTTGCAACATCTATGAGATTCGTTTTGGCATCTTTTGGTCCTTTGCACTGCACCTGATAAAACCCCAGGCCATTTTCTTAGAGTCACTAAATTTCCAAAATTTTCATTTTTCTCCTCCAATTGCAATTCCTTTGCTGTTGACTCCTTTCCAGCGTGTTGATAAGTCCTTCTTTTCTGTTTTGCCTTCAGTGGGGATCAATTTTGGCAAGCTTTGCTGCATGTGCCTGCCCTTGGTGGCGTATGGCCTGCCTGCATTTTGATGGCTTTGACTTTGGGAAAGATTTTTTCTTTTTTTTTTTTTTTATTATTTTAAGTGTTCATGCCATGTCCCTCATATCTTGCCCCCTAAGTTGTGTCTTCCTCCTTGACTTTTTCCCCTGCTTTTGCAACATCTGTGAGCTTAGTTTTTGCACCTTTTGGTCCTTTGCACTGCGCCTGATATAAACCCAGGCCACTTTCTAAGAGTCACTAAATTTCCCAAATTTTCTTTTTTTCTCCTCCAATTGCAATTCCTTTGATGTTGTCTCCATTCCAGCGTGTTTGCAAGTCCTTCTTTTCTGTTTTGGCCTTCAGTGGGGATCAATTTTGGCAAGCTTTGCTGCATGTGCCTGCCCTTGCTGGCGTATGGCCTGCCTGCATTTTGATGGCTTTGACTTTGGGAAAGATTTTTTCTATTTTTTTTTTTTTTTGTTTGTTTTAAGTATTCATTCCATGTCCTTCATATCTTGCCCCCTAAGTTGTGTCTTCCTCCTTGACTTTTTCCCCTGCTTTTGCAACATCTGTGAGCTTAGTTTTGGCATCTTTTGGTCCTTTGTACTGCACCTGATATGAACCCAGGCCATTTTCTTAGACTCACTAAATTTCCAAAATTTTGTTTTTTTCTCCTCCAATTGCAATTCCTTTGATGGTGTCTGCATTCCAGCGTGTTTGTAGGTCCTTCTTTTCTGTTTTGGCCTTCAGTGGGGATCAATTTTGGCAAGCTTTGCTGCATTGGCCTGCCCTTGACGACGTATAGCCTGCCTCCATTTTGATTGCTTTGACTTTGGGAAAGATTTTTTCTTTTTTTTTTTTTTTATTATTTTAAGTATTCATGCCATGTCCCTCATATCTTGTCCCCTAAGTTGTGTCTTCCTCCTTGACTTTTTCTCCTGCTTTTGCAACATCTGTGAGCTTAGTTTTGGCACCTTTTGGTCCTTTGCAATGCAGCTGATTTCCTCACAGCCTATTTTTTGAAGAGACTAAAATTCCAGATTTTCTGCTTTTTTCAATTGCATTTCATTTGAACCTATCTCCTTTCCAGAGTGTTTGTAAGCCTTTCTTTTGGGATCCGCAAGATTCCTTTTCCCTTCCCGAAAGGAAATTTCATTTCCTTTCGGGAAGGGAAAAGGAATCTTGCGATTTCAATGGGGACCAATAGAGGAATCTTTGGTGCATGTCCCTGCACTTGATGGCAGGCCATGCCTTTTGAGGGCTTTGACTTTGGGAAAGATTTTTTTCTTTTTTTGGTTGTTTTCTGAAGTGTTCATGCCATGTCCCTCATAACTTGCCTCCTAAGTTGTGTCTTCCTCCTTGACTTCTTCCCCTGCTTTTGCAACATCTGTGAGCTTAGTTTTGGCATCTTTTGGTCCTTTGCACTGCACCTGATATAAACCCAGGCCACTTTCTAAGAGTCACTAAATTTCCCAAATTTTCTTTTTTTCTCCTCCGATTGCAATTCCTTTGATGTTGACTCCTTTCCAGCGTGTTTGTAGGTCCTTCTTTTCTGTTTTGGCCTTCAGTGGGGATCAATTTTGGCAAGCTTTGCTGCATGTGCCTGCCCTTGCTGGCGTATGACCTGCCTGCATTTTGATGGCTTTGACTTTGGGAAAGATTTTTTCTTTTTTTTTTTTTTTAATATTTCAAGTATTCCTGCCTTGTCCCTCATATCTTGCTCCCTAAGTTCTGTCTTCCTCCTTGACTTTTTCCCCTGCTTTTGCAACATCTGTGAGCTTAGTTTTGGCACCTTTTGGTCCTTTGCAATGCAGCTGATTTCCTCACAGCCTATTTTTTGAAGAGACTAAAATTCCCAATTTTCTGCTTTTTTCAATTGCATTTCATTTGAGCCTATCTCCTTTCCAGAGTGTTTGTAAGCCTTTCTTTTGGGATCCGCAAGATTCCTTTTCCCTTCCCGAAAGGAAATTACATTTCCTTTCGGGAAGGGAAAAGGAATCTTGCGATTTCAATGGGGACCAATAGAGGAATCCTTGGTGCATGTCCCTGCACTTGATGGCAGGCCATGCCTTTTGATGGCTTTGACTTTGGGAAAGATTTTTTTCTTTTTTTGGTTGTTTTCTGAAGTGTTCATGCCATGTCCCTCATATCTTGCCCCCTAAATTCTGTCTTCTCCTTGACTTTTTCCCCTGCTTTTGCAACATCTATGAGATTCGTTTTGGCATCTTTTGGTCCTTTGCACTGCACCTGATAAAACCCCAGGCCATTTTCTTAGAGTCACTAAATTTCCAAAATTTTCATTTTTCTCCTCCAATTGCAATTCCTTTGCTGTTGACTCCTTTCCAGCGTGTTGATAAGTCCTTCTTTTCTGTTTTGCCTTCAGTGGGGATCAATTTTGGCAAGCTTTGCTGCATGTGCCTGCCCTTGGTGCCATATGGCCTGCCTGCATTTTGATGGCTTTGACTTTGGGAAAGATTTTTTCTTTTTTTTTTTTTATTATTTTAAGTATTCATGCCATGTCCCTCACATCTTGCCCCCTAAGTTGTGTCTTCCTCCTTGACTTTTTCCCCTGCTTTTGCAACCTCTGTGAGCTTAGTTTTGGCATCTTTTGGTCCTTTGCACTGCACCTGATATAAACCCAGGCCATTTTCTAAGAGTCACTAAATTTCCCAATTTTTTTTTTTTCTCCTCCAATTGCAATTCCTTTGATGCTGTCTCCATTCCAGCGTGTTTGTAAGTCCTTCTTTTCTGTTTTGGCCTTCAGTGGGGATCAAGCTCACGCTGCAGTGCTCCGGTACAGACGGCAGGCGGCGCTGTATAAAGTAAGTATAAAATATCACCTATCTGTAAGAAGGAATAAAAGGTCTATGTCACGTGCAGCAGTAGAAAATTTCAGGCTCCCAGGGAATAAATAGTTTTCTTTAAATCATTTTCGTTTTGGAGTTTTTTTTTTTACTCCCGGGTAGCCTGAAAGTTTCTGCTGCTGCTTTTTTATTCTAAAACTAGAAAGGTAAACCAAGATCAGAAATGCAAGAAAGGGAAAGGGAAGGAAGGGAAATGGAAAGGGAAAGGAAAGGGAAAGGAAAGGAAGCAGGAGAGCAAGAGGGAAGGGAAGTGGTGAAAAACAGATTGAAAAAAGTAAAAAGTGTTGGAGGGAAAAAGAGAGGGCATTCGGGAGGAGCGGTGCTCCCTCAGGTCCTTCCGCGCCCTGGGGCGAAGGACCCGTTTTATGCCCGGGAGGGACTGCAGCTCCCGGTGGCGGGGGACGGAGCCGTGGCTGTCAGCCCGAGACTACAACTCCCGGCAGGCCCTGCTGCCGGCGCGGCGTGTGACGCAACGGCTGACGCGGCATGTGAGTGGCTGGCGTGCCAGGCGGCCGCGCGGGGCTGTGCGCAGGCAGCTGCCGGCGCCTCTCCCACGCGGGACGGCGACGCTGGAGGGGCGAAGCCTCCGTCTGGCCGCCCGCACGGAGCTGAGCAGCACGGAAGGAGCGTCCGCCCGGTTCCTCGGCCTCACTCGGCGGTGCCGGGGGCGCTGCCGCCCGCCGATGGCGGAGGGCGAGGCGGTGCTTTGCTGCCGCGGGCCGGGAGCTGCAGGAGCCGCCCCCGGGCGAGCGGCGCCGGTCGCTCCCACGGTCCCGGTGGGGCGGCTGCCCTCGGGCTGGCGGAGGCGCAGGAGGAGCCCCCGAGCTGTAGCCGTCTGCCTCGGGCTGCTGCCGGTGCTGCGGGCGGAGGCGGCTCCGCCGCGTGTTGGGCGTTGCGAGCCGAGAGCGCTGCGATATCGCCGCAATGACGGGGCCGCTGCCTGCGTTAGTGCTCGTGGCTCTTTCTGCCGTGGAAACGGGTGGAGCGGCGCTGAGCGGTAAACCCAGAGATGGCCGGGAGAATGCCCAGCACAGGGAGCAGGCGGGCTGTATCCTTCGGATGGCACAGGTGCGATCTGCAAAGTGACCCCCCCCTTCCGCCCCTGCCCTCCCGAGCCCCAGGGAAAATGCTTTCCAGCATTGTCGAGCTTGTGAAAGACCAAACTTCTGATTTGACACTAGCATGCAGGAAAGGTTTCTGTCCAGATTAGCAAATGCCTAAATTGTTCTTGGTTCCATCCCATGACCGGTTTTAGGCAGCGACTTTATACTGCTTTTAGGATTTTCTTGTACCATGGTGAGAAAATAGTCAGGTCTGATAATGGTTTCACTTTTTTTCTACTTCACGTTCCATAAGATTCTTTGATCCAAGCACTTGTTTTAAAATTCTACTGTAGGCGTTTATGGTTCACTTTATTTTTTTTTGCAGCACCCGTGACTTTTTTTTTTCTCTAAATGGGGAGAAAATATAGCTGAGTAAAATTACCTTGATTTTCTTCCTTCTTTTTTAACTGATTTGTTTTTATTAAAAAATGCTATTTGAATATGTAGAAAAAGTGGGGATGTCCTGTAATATATTCTAGCTTTTCTTGTTTACAGGGTACTCAGAAAATATGTCTCCCTTAGAGTCCCACAGAAACGTTCTCAGTGCGATCTCTATCGAGGTATGTATTTACAAGTAAGTGATCCCTTTCAATATTTGCCTGTCAATTACCTTTTCCTGTAATTCAGAGCTTGCGTTCTGTGGGTTTTATGGTAAACCTGTAAAACATGTAAAAATGGTTTTGCAAGTCTTAATCGTTGAAGGCAGCAATAAGTGGATTTGGAGCCTGTTCTTGACCAGACAAAGGGAAAAAGTGTGACTTTGGTGCTGAACTTGTCCTTTTTCATTTGACTTGTCTTGAATTATTTAAGGATAGAGAGAACTAGAAAAAGAGAGAAATAGAATTGGTTATTGAGCACTCCTCAAATGCTCACCATGATTCAGTGCAGAGCCGAAGGGAAGGGCGATGGAACAGAACTCTGTGCTTTAGAAGGAAATAAATTTAAACCTGACCTCCACACAGAGTCTCACTAACTCCTGTGGTTTAAAATACAAAATACGTTTAGGAAGTGTTGGAAGTTAGTATTTTGGGAAAGAAATGGCAGTTCCACAGAACATTCCATTGAACAGAGGCTCTCGCAACGATTCACGTTGTAACTGCTGTCACTGCAATCAGTTGGTGGTTCAGCCTTGAAATGTGCACTTGCCCTTCTATAAAGCACTGTTTTGTTTGCCTTTCAGTGCTATGAGTCCTGATAAATTGGAGAAGAGCCCAAGAGAAATGTTTCATCCCTTGAAATAAAAGGTAGGAAGTGACTTTTTTTGGTTTGGTTCTTTTTCTTTATTACTTTCTGGAAATAAAAGTAAGTAAGTATAGGCACTACTGGTTTGTTTCTTCCAGTAGCAGGTGATAATAACAGTAGTAGTACTAGTAAAAATAAGAATAGAAATAATAATAATAGTAATGTAATACTACTTAAACTGTCTTTATCCATTGAACTGGCCATTTCAAATCAAAACTTCTAAACACAAATCAAACCATCATCCTTGTAGAAACTTTCACAGCAGTGGGCTAAAGATCCTGGTTTTGTTGACAGGATTTATTGGTTCTGGAAGAACAAGAGGGAAGTAGAAGCCTAACTACTTCTAGCTCACAGACACGTGCAGTGAACACAGCTTTGTGTTTTCATAGGCTTGTGATGACTTTGAAATCAATTGGTCATTACAGTAAAAAAAATTAATGTTTTCTTGAACGTGACAGCAGAAATAACTTTAGGCACCAACTTAATAATAACAGATCACCAATTTAAGTTAAAAATTCATGCTAGGCTATCAAAATTCAAAGGCAAATTATTATGTATTAGGTGATGGTATGAAGTGTATGTTCTAATGTGTAATGCAAAGATGCATACATCCCTGAAAGTCCTTAGAGGAAACAAATTTTTATGTCTGCTGTTTGACTGTTTATCGTACAATATTTGGTTTTATTTCCCAGGGATCAGTGAATTTTAACTTTGGAGTCCTCTATGCTAAGGATGCTCAGCCTACAGATGATGAAATG
The DNA here is from genome assembly GCA_021963965.1 of Artemisiospiza belli. Classification (NCBI taxonomy): domain Eukaryota; kingdom Metazoa; phylum Chordata; class Aves; order Passeriformes; family Passerellidae; genus Artemisiospiza; species Artemisiospiza belli. The sequence continues at coordinate 232,469 of JAKDEW010000216.1, read as the reverse complement.
TTCAGTAATGGTGAGTTTTTCACCTTCTCTTTAATTGCTATGCTGATCTGAAGAAGAAAAAAACAAAAGCAAGAGAAAAAAAAAGGATGGTTGATTATTTTTTACGCTGTTATGTTTGTTTTTGCTCAGTATTTGCTGCAGCTCTGCTTACCCAAGCTTTGGGTTCCTTCTGTCCCACTGGGAGTTGCCCAATTTGGTTGCATCTGGTGAAATTCACCCTGAGACCTTACAGAACTAGCTCAAACTACGTGAGAGCCATTTGCAGTTCTCTCCACACACCTGGAGAATGGGTGACGTTTCTGAGGATGTGGCAGGAGTACTTCTATCAAAACTCAGTCTGTGAAATTTCTGGGGAAAACCCTTTTCTGTCCTGAAGGGTTCAAACTCTGGTGAGAGTCCAGTTATCAGGTGCTCACCTGGATGGTTCCAGCTCTTAAAGTGAACACTTGTACTCTTGCCCCGTACTTTACATCTATTGTATTTTTGTTCTTTTGCAAGATTTTTTGTCTTGGCAAAATATTGTGCATTTCACTCTTTGGAACCTCTCAGATGGTTCTTTGGTGCAGCACCACCCCATGGGACACTTGGCTGCTGTCCTGAAGGGGTTGGTCGCTAGAATTGTAAATCCTGGAGAGTTTTTGAGTCTTCTGTCCCCAGGGAGGTATCGTGCTTTGTTTACTTTTGTTCTGTTGGTTAGGTGCTGCTTCTCGTTGCAAGTATGAATTTCAAACTACCCTGTTCTTTTTTTAACTGTTTTCCTGGTTCTCTCCGTGCGGCAGGGAGAGACTCTCGTATCCTTGTCGTCGGGCTCGGTGCTGTCCAAGAAGATACGGAGACTAAAAAAATCATAAGCAGCAAAATATGACTGCAGGGAAAACAAGCTGGAGAGAACAGAAGGTGATATTGTTATCCTTACCCTGTATTAGAAACATCCACTGTGCTTTGATGCTGGCAGCTGCCAGGGGCTTGTTAGCTCTTTGTAGGCAGGTGTAGGTGTTCACTTGTAGGTTTTTTCTCTGGACAAGTCAATTCAAACTTTGCTAAGCTTATATTTGCAGATTACTCTCTAGCACAGTCCAGCATGACATTTTTGAATGTTGTAAAAATACCATGTTACTTGGAAATTGCTAATGAAGAGAAGCTTTAGGGGAAAATAAGATTTCAGGGTTGAAGATGTGAGAAGAATTTTGTGGGGATGTTAGACTGAAATAAAGCACACTTTAGGCTGTACTGGCACGCTGGCAGGTCCCCAATTAAACAGTAGTGCTGAGATTAGCCTGGAGGTTGCCCGTGGTTTCTGTAGAAATCAATGTTTCCTGGTCTTCAGAGGTAAGCTGCTTTGAAAAGCTGGAAGGTGCAGCATAGTGACAATCCCCGTGCTTCGGATTAAAAGTAGATTTCAGAAGGGTCCTAGGCTTTTGTCTTTTCCTAGAAGTCGATGTAATCCTGTTGAGGAGTTTTTAATTCTGTGCTGCCATGTCATCCATCAGAGCCCTGTTGTACTAATCATCATCCAGGTACAAAACAAAAAATCAGACCCTGTCCCAACCACTTGGAGCCCAGAACACGATTTCCTCAGGCTGCCATTTGTGTGCCATCGGTACTCACCACGGAAGCGAGCTGGGGATTGTTGCAGCTGTTGGGAACAAACCGCTTCTGGTCACACAGAAATGGAATTGGGACGACGCCTCAGCCAGCCCCTCTCTGCCATCGTCTCCTGAATCTGCAGCAGAGCAGTTCCAGTCCATCCGGGCACGTGTAATCCAGTTCCTGATGATCTGAGCACACGGAGCAGCGCTCAGCTGCTGTGGGGGGCTCAGGGAAGGCAGAGTGTGCATTGTCATCTTCCTGAACCTACAGACCAATCAAAGTGAGAAGCCACAGGGTGGAAATCAGTCGCATATATGCTAAATAAAACTTGAAGGTTTTTTTAAGAATTGTTTCTGCTTGTTCTTTGTAGTGCTTCAGTGCTTAGAAAACCTCTCTTTAAAATCAGTTCAGTTCATCAGTTGAACCTTTGTTTGCAGACCCTCACTGAGTAGAATTTGTTGCAGACTCAGTGCACACTGTGCTGGCCTCCCGGGAGTGTGAGGAGCTCATGTGTGCAACTTTTTGCTTTAGGACGTTCTGAGGTATTTATTCCTTTTGGGATACATGATGAGAATTCCCAAGAGAGGTAGTTGTAAGGTATGACATCGGGAAAAAGCCTGTGTGGTTGGAATGTTGTTGCTGTCAAAAGTTAATTTTTTCTTAGCCAGTAGTTAGTTTCTTGCTTTATTTTTGTGGTATCAGTATGTTATTGTTTAAAGAATTGCTTCAAAATAACTTCAGTGGTCGGCCACCAGTACCTTGTTCAGATTTGCCTATTTGCTTGTAGCTGAAATGTTCACATCTTGTTTATCCTTCTATTTAAGAAACTGCTGCCCAGCCAACTAATAACTGAATATCCATCTGTCTGGGACACGGGGAGAGGATTTAGGTGATGTCTTTGTTTCCAGAAAAAAGTTCCAGTGCAGTTTCTAAACAGAGGAAAAGGGGGTGAAGACTCGGGGCTCTGATGCCGTTGGGGCACCCCAAGGTCCCCAGGAGAGGGAGCCCCACTGGGTGCAGGAGCAGGTGTGTTCTCATGTAATATGGAACAAATTATAACTATAAATATGAAAATTATAAATATGAGAATATTTTTAAAATACTTAAATAAAGTGGTTTTTTTTATTTGTCATTAGGGTTTAGATTGTAAAAATTATAAGTACGAATAATATAAAGGTAGAAATCTAAGTATAGGAATATATCATAAATAAATACAGATATATATATGAAGTTTAAAAACAAGAAAAAATTAGTTGTAGCAGTAGATATGATACATAAATAATAATTTAAATCCATTTCTAGAATTTTATGTATATTATATGTAATTAATAATACACTGCATCAAAAGAAACCATAAATATAAATGTGCATATAATTATACTAAGTATAAAAATATTTCAATATCGTTTGAAAGAAGGTGGTTTTTTGTATTTATTTGGCTAGAGATGGGGGTTTTATTTTGAATAAAAGAAGTATTATAGAAATATAAATCTAAATATAGAAATATACAGTCAATATAGAAAGATGTTTGTAAAAACACGAGCGAACGACGCCTCCTTTGGCCGAATGGAACGAGCTCAGCCGCACCAAGGCGAGACCGGCGGAACCTGACGGCCTCGAGCGAACCGAGGCCAGGCTTGCGAGGCTGCCTGAACGGAGCCGAGCTCAGCCGAACCGAGCCCGCTGCTCTCGTGCGCGCTAATTAGCGCGAGTGCGGTCACCGCCTAATAAGCTCCTGTGCCACCCCGCGCTCCCGATCGTGTCGGTGCGATGGCCGGGACGCGGCAGCAGGGGAGCCCCGAGCCGGGCGAGTTTAACGTGAGGCGGCGCCGCTTGCCCGCCCTCAGGGAGCCGAGGCGCGTCGAACGCACGGAGAGCGGCTCCGAGTTCGGCCGGATGAAGCCGAGCCGCGCCGAAGAGTCGAATGCGGCCGACAATAGTCGAGTTTAGCCGCTAATAGCCGAATTTAGCCGAAGAGCCGACTCGAGCCGAGTGTCGTCGAAGCCAACCGAACTCCGCCGAGCGCAGCATGCCGGGCATGGCGAGGCGCCGGGCCGGGCTCGGGGTGCAGCCGGGGCTCTGTGAGGCTTCCCCGCCTGTCCCTCTCTCTAGCCCTCCTTCCTTCTCCCCATATTCGCCTTCTCTCGCTCCCTTTCCCCCACTCTCTCTCCCCCCACAAGCCCGGCTTCTTCCTGTCCAGTCCCTAGCCCGCTACTCCCTTCTGTTCCCCCTGTCTCCCTCCTCTGTCCACCCTCCCTCTACCCCCCCTCCCGGGCTTTCCTTCCCGTCCCGCTTTCCTGCACAGCCCGACCTCCCTCGCCGCCCTTTCTCATGCCCTGCTCTCGCTCCTCTCTTCCCGTGCCCCCTTTCCCTCTTTGCCCCGCAGCCGCGGGGCTCGGGGTGCCGGAGAATGAAGGCCCGAGGGCCGGAGCCCGGCGCCGCTCGGCCCTTGCAGGAGTCCCCGCACGGGGCCGGGGGCTCTCGGCGGATCCCCCCGTGCCGGTCAGGCGCCCCGCCCGACAGCGCCGGAGCTGCGGCTTTCCCGGCACGGCGCCGAGAGCGGCCCCCGCTCGGTGCCGCGCCGTGCCCGCCGTCGGTGCCGCTCCCTCTCGCTGCCCCTGGCCCGGGACAGCGAGGCTGGGGAGGAACCTCAACCCTTCTGGGGGCCGCCCCCCTTTCTTGTCGCAGCAGAATCCCTTTCTGCGGGGATGGACGCGTGGAAAGGGCTTGGAGGAAGCGCTGCGCTGCTGCTGTCCGGGGCAGTCGGACTCGCTCTGTGCCTTCCTTGGGGCTCAGGGAAAGGGGGTGAAGGCTCGGGGCTCTGATGCCGTGGGGGCACCCCGCGGTCCCCGGAGCGGGAGCCCCACTGCGGTGCAGGAGCAGGCGGGGGCGGGCGAGGGGCGTCACGCTGGGGGCCGTCCCCCAGAGGGACCCAAAGCTGCCGCCAAATTCACAGGGAGGGGTGGGGGTAGGATGCTGAAACCTGTCCAGGTATTCGTTTTTATAGGTCTTGGTAAAGAACAGGAATTTGTCTCTAAATTCCTTTGGGGAGAAACCCTCTCTATCCACTCATTTCTTTACAGGAACGTAGGAAACTCCGACTAGAGATGGGTAGCAGTTTTGAAGATATTGCCCTAGCGTTTTTATCTAGGAACGGACCGAGCTGTGCCCCGAAACCATCAGAACAGCTGCGGGGGCTGGAGGCAATAGAAAGGGCTCTCTGGCACCTTTTGCCTCCGTTCTCTGCCAGTCCCCAAATCGTGTCGCAGTCCCGGAAGAGGCGCTTGTCATCCAGAGTGCCAAACAAAGACCTGTAAATTCCCAGCTCTTTGTGTTTCATGTGTTTTTTTGTTTTTTTTTTTTTTTTTATTTCATATTTATGTCATTACAGGAAGCAAGGAAAGAAGAAATGTGACTAGTTCCCACTATTGCTGTGTGAATGCTTTTTTTAAGGGCTGCTGTCTTTTTCCACTCCAAGCTTGACTTTCCCCCTCCTTTTTCGAGGTCTGCTGCATTGGGTGTCCCAAGGAGGGCTGGGTTCCTCAGCAGGGGTCTTAGGAGTTGGCGCTGATTCTGCTTTTTCTGAGGGTGTATCAAAGTGTGCTAGCAGAATGACCGTTTTCTGCACTGGAAAGCTTTCCCTCAATGCCATCAGTGCTTGAGTTGTGGAACCAGACGGACTAAGGAACGCCAACACCCGTAGCGGATTTCTGTTTGCTCTGTGTCTGTGAGAAGCGGGCTGTGTGCTGGACAGGGAGAGGCGCTGATGGAGAGTGGCAGCGGCGCCAGGTGTGAGTGTGAGGATGATGAGGGCTCGGAGCAGCCCAGGTGTGAGTGTGAGGATGATGGGGGCTCGGAGCAGCCCAGGTGTGAGCTGTGAGGACGATGAGGGCTCGGAGCAGCCCAGGTGTGAGCTGTGAGGATGATGGGGGCTCGGAGCAGCCCAGGTGTGAGCGTGAGGATGATGGGGGCTCGGGGCAGCCCAGGTGTGAGCGTGAGGATGATGGGGGCTCGGAGCAGCCCAGGTGTGAGTGTGAGGATGATGGGGGCTCGGAGCAGCCCAGGTGTGAGTGTGAGGATGATGGGGGCTCGGAGCAGCCCAGGTGTGAGTGTGAGGATGATGGGGGCTCGCAGCCGCCCAGGTGTGAGTGTGAGGATGATGGGGGCTCGCAGCCGCCCAGGTGTGAGTGTGAGGATGATGAGGGGCCGGCTCCTGCCGGGGCGAGGCTGTTTTAGGGGGAGGCTTTGCCTCAGCTCCCTTTTGCATGGAGCTGCTGAGTGGAGGGGTTTATGGGGCGCTCCCGGCGCTGTCTCGTGGAAGGACTGCGGGAGCTTCTCACAGGCTCGGGGGGAACACCTGGATCCGCGCTTGGATACGTGGAGCATCGCTTAAAGGAGGCGCCGAGGGACGAATCTTTGTGCCGGGGAGCAGCAGCCCAACAGGTGAGCCCGTGTGGGTTTGGAGCGGGGAATTTTGTCCTTCCCCTTTCCGATTTCATCTTGCCAGTCCCTCCCCGGATCCCCAGGAACAAAAGTGGAGCTGATGAGGACAAAAGGGATTAAGGAGAAGGAAGCAGCTACTTTTCTCTTATTGTCTGTATTTGAACTGAGGGGATCCCTCTTCGCATGTCGTTTTCAGGGTGTTGATTGCAGGAAAAGCTGCCTTTTCCAGGCTGTGAGGGGTATCCCGGAGGTGACAGGGAATCCCTGCGTTCTCTTTTAAGGGGAATGGGAAAAGTATTCTTATGGTATTATGGGTTTGATTTGAAGGCAGCCAGCCCATTTTCATCACCCTCGGGTTTAAGTGGAGGGGGCGGCCCTGGTGTCCCTCCTTTTCAAGGGTTTGAATGGAGGTCGAAATCGCCCTTTGCCATCAGTCGAAGGCTTTCATTTGAGGAGCGCCCCTTCTTTTCTGCTCTCCTAGGGGACGAAACTGAAGGGGAGAAGGCATTTCTTTGCCCTTGTTGAAGTGAGGTGCGCCCCGCCTGCGGCGTCAGTTTCGGGGTTGGGTTGCGGGAAGCCGCAGCTCCGGCAGCGTTTGCAGGGCTGCAATGGGGCTGTGCCGCTGCATCGGAGGGCGCTCCTCGTGCCCGCGGCCCGGCCCGGAACGTTCCCGCTCGGGAGCGCTGCTGGCACGGCCCGGGCAGCTGCCGGGGCGCACGGGGGATTTGGCGCGGCCGGGCCGGCCGAGGGCGGCAGTGGCGGAGCCGCGCCGGTGCGAGCCGAGGGGAGCCGTGCCGGGCCGGCCGAGGGCGGCAGAGGCGGCGCGGGCGCTGCTGCGCCGGCCCGGGCGGTGCCGGCCGCTCCGTCCGCTCCGGGCGCGGGGCTCGGGCGCCGCCGGTAGCCCCGGGCCCGGTGCCGGCCCCGCCGGGCAGGGGCAGCGGGCGGGGCTCCCCGGGACGGCGCCGGCCCCGCGTGCCGGAGCAGCCGCCGCAGGAGCCGCTTTCCTGCCGGGAGCCGCGCTCCGTCCGGGGCCGGCAGCGAGCGCGGGGCTCGGCCGCTCAAAGTTCGGCGGTGCCGTGGTTCGGAGGCGCTTTGCAGGCCTTGATTGCATCGCTGTGCTCGGTTTGCAGCGGGTGTCCGCTAAGGGATACGGTGTTCTTCCCGAGTGGCACGGTTCTCGGTGCCGGTGGGGATGGTAAAGGTTCGTTTCGGATTGGGTTTTGTAGTCGGATTTTTTTTTTTTTTTTCCCGTGGTATTATGTTTTGAAAGGCGCGCAATGGTTTTTACAGGTCGTAGCGTGAAGCAGCGGTTCGGATTTTAATTCTGTTGCGGCGGCTTTTATTAGCGTGAGTGTGTGGTGTTTGTTTTGGGGGGCTTGAGGTAGCGTCGTGCCGTTCATAGCAGCGGGTTTTAAATCTCGGTAATTGCATGTGTGTTTATCGTCTTCCAGAGCTTTTACTTGTTTGGTTTTTTTGATTGTAGTGTATGTTTTATGGTTACGGGTAATTTGGGAGACATTGTTTATGGTTACGTTTGTCTTTAGTCTTTGGGTTTGTTTCTAGGTGGTATTTCTATTTTGATAGATTGAGGCACTATGGGTTTATTCCGTTTTTTTTTTTTTGTCCTTTGATGTATTTGGTTGCTGTTTATTAGTTTTATTTTTGGGAACGTGCGTATTTATATGTTGGGTGTCTTTAAGTATTTTTTTTATTTGGGTAGGAATTTTCTTAGTTTTTAGTGGTTGAGATTTTTTTCCATTTCGTTAATTAGTTTGGTTCCTAAAGTTAGATGTACAGAGTATTGGTTATTCTTTGAGTTAGTGTAGAATTTTGTTTATTTTTTTTTTAATAACGTTCAAGGTCAGTGGCACTGTTTGGAGTTTAGTCAATTGGTTTGATTTTTTTTAGTAGTTTTTGTGGTTTGCTGTGTGTGTTTCTACAGGGTTTTATTTTATTTTGGTTCCATTTTTATGATGTGATGAGAACTGTTAGTGAAAAGAGTGTTAAGTGTCTTTTCGCTGGCAGTTGATTGGCTGGTGGAGTTATCTTGATGTTTTTGGAAGATATTGGTGGGAATTCAGTGCTGTTTGTTTTGTCATTTTATTTAGGAATTGGATTTTAAATGTAAAATTATAACTATAACGATAATTAAACTAAACAAATATATGTATAGAAATGGGAATAAAAAACTTAAAATTTAAATATCGACCGAATATATAAAAAAATTCCATGTAACGTAAATCATTATATATTATATTAAGATATATTATTTTTTAATACAGGGTATTATATATGTTTCTAGATATACAAAAATATAGATTATGGATAGAAACGAAACACCAATCAAAATATATAGAAATGTATGACAAATATATGTAGACATATATAGAAACAGAAAATATCCATGAATATAGAAAAAAAAAACTTGATAAAATAATTAATTCAAGTCATAGTGTATATATAGTATTATAATACATTATGGGAAATATGTATTGAATACTTATAAATAACGTGCATCAACATGTTAACATATAATATGAAAAAATTACAGAAAAATATGTGAAAATTATAAATGTAAATATATTTTTTAAAATACATAAATACAGTGGATCTTTTATTTAAAAAAAGACAGGGGATTGACTATAAAAATTATAAACAAAAGAATATAAAGGTAGAAATTAAAGTATAGAAATATGTAATAAATAAATACAGATATTAAAAAAAATAAAAGAAAACCAAAGTTATACGGGAGATATGAAAAATAATTTTAAAAAAGGTAAATATATGTTAAACTTATATGTATATTAATATAATTATTATCATACAGCATTAAAAGAAACAGTACAAATAAATCTGAAAATAATTATACAATGCAGAAATTTAAAAATTTCAAGGTCATTTAAAAGAAGGAGGGTTTTTCTATTTGTTTATTTAGAGACAAACAAAAAATGTATTTCCTTTCAAGAAGGGAAAAGGAATCTTGTGTGTTCAGTGGGGACCAATAGAGGAATCTTTGGTGCATGTCCCTGCACTTGATGGCAGGCCATGCCTTTTGATGGCTTTGACTTTGGGAAAGATTTTTTTCTTTTTTTGGTTGTTTTCTGAAGTGTTCATGCCATGTCCCTCATATCTTGCCCCCTAAGTTGTGTCTTCCTCCTTGACTTTTTCCCCTGCTTTTGCAACATCTGTGAGCTTAGTTTTGGCACCTTTTGGTCCTTTGCAATGCAGCTGATTTCCTCACAGCCTATTTTTTGTAGACGCTAAAATTCCAGATTTTCTGCTTTTTTCAGTTGCATTTCATTTGGACCTATCTCCTTTCCAAAGTGTTTGTAAGCCTTTCTTTTGGGATCCGCAAGATTCCTTTTCCCTTCCCGAAAGGAAATTTCATTTCCTTTCGGGAAGGGAAAAGGAATCTTTCGATTTCAATGCGGACCAATAGAGGAATCTTTGGTGCATGTCCCTGCACTTGATGGCAGGCCATGCCTTTTGATGGCTTTGACTTTGGGAAAGATTTTTTTCTTTTTTTGGTTGTTTTCTGAAGTGTTCATGCCATGTCCCTCATATCTTGCCCCCTAAGTTGTGTCTTCCTCCTTGACTTTTTCCCCTGCTTTTGAAACATCTGTGAGCTTAGTTTTGGCACCTTTTGGTCCTTTGCACTGCACCTGATATAAACCCAGGCCATTTTCTTAGAGTCACTAAATTTCCCAAATTTTCTTTTTTTCTCCTCCAATTGCAATTCCTTTGATGTTGTCTCCATTCCAGCGTGTTTGTAAGTCCTTCTTTTCTGTTTTGGCCTTCAGTGGGGATCAATTTTGGCAAGCTTTGCTGCATGTGCCTGCCCTTGGTGGCGTATGGCCTGCCTGCATTTTCATGGCTTTGACTTTGGGAAAGATTTTTTCTTGTTTTTTTCTTTTTTGTTTTAAGTATTCATGCCATGTCCCTCATATCTTGCCCCTTAAGTTGTGTCTTCCTCCTTGACTTTTTCCCCTGCTTTTGCAACATCTGTGAGCTTAGTTTTGGCATCTTTTGGTCCTTTGCACTGCACCTGATATAAACCCAGGCCATTTTCTTAGAGTCACTAAATTTCCAAAATTTTCTTTTTTTCTCCTCCAATTGCAATTCCTTTGATGTTGACTCCTTTCCGGCGTGTTTGTAAGTCCTTCTTTTCTGTTTTGCCTTCAGTGGGGATCAATTTTGGCAAGCTTTGCTGCATGTGCCTGCACTTGCTGGCGTATGGCCTGCCTGCATTTTGATGGCTTTGACTTTGGGAAAGATTTTTTCTTGTTTTTTCTTTTTTGTTTTAAGTATTCATGCCATGTCCCTCATATCTTGCCCCCTAAGTTGTGTCTTCCTCCTTGACTTTTTCCCCTGCTATTGCATCATCTGTGAGCCTATTTTTTCCATGTTTTGGTCCTTTGCAATGCAGCTGATTTCCTCACAGCCTATTTTTTGAAGACATTAAAATTACTGATTTTCTGCTTTTTTCAATTGCATTTCATTTGAACTTATCTCCTTTCCAGAGTGTTTGCAAGCCTTTCTTTTGGGATTCACAAGATTCCTTTTCCCTTCCCGAAAGGAAATGAAATTTCCTTTCGGGAAGGGAAGAGAAATACTGTGATTTCAATGGGGACGAATCGAAGAATCATTGGTGCATTTCCCTGCCCTTGATGGCATGCCATGCCTTTTGGTGGCTTTGACTTGGGGAAAGATTTTTTTCATTTTTTGGTTGATTTCTGAAGTGTCCATGCCATGTCCTCATATCTTGCCACCTAAGTTGTGTCTTCCTCCTTGACTTTTTCCCCTGCTTTTGCAACATCTGTGAGCTTAGTTTTGGCATCTTTTGGTCCTTTGCACTGCACCTGCTAAAAGCCCAGGCCCCTTTCTAAGAGTCATTAAATTTCCCAAAGTTTCTTTTTTTCTCCTCCAATTACAATTCCTTTGATGGTGTCTCCGCTCCAGCCTGTTTGCAGGCCCTTATTTTCTGTTTTGGCCTTCAGTGGGGATCAGATTTGGCAAGCTTTGCTGCATGTGCCTGCACTTGCTGGCGTATGGCCTGCCTGCATTTTGAAGGCTTTGACTTTGGGAACGATTTTTTCTTGTTTTTCTTTTTTCTTGTTTTAAATATTCATGCCATGTCCCTCATATCTTGCCCCCTAAGTTGTGTTTTCCTCCTTGACTTTTTCCGCTGCTTTTGAAATATCTGTGAGCTTTGTTTTGGCATCATTTAGTCCTTCGCACTGCACCTGACATAATCCCGGGCCATTTTCTTACAGTCACTAAATTTACCAAATTTACATTTTTACTTTTCCTAATGCAATATTTCCGATGCTGTCTCCATCCACCGCCCCTCACTGCCTGAAGCCCTGCCCCTCACACAGGGAGCCCCAGCCATGACTGCCTAGTGCCCCGCCCCGCACTGACTGGATCCCCACCCCTGAAAGCCTGGAACCCCGCGCCTCACTCATGGGGCCTTGCCCTTCATAATTGGAGCCCCGCCCCTCAAATATGGAGCCTTGCCCCTGACTGCATGGAGCCCTGCCCATCCCTCATGGATCCCCGCCCATCACTGGCTGGAGCCCTGCCCCACAAACATGGAGCCCTTTCCCTCACACATGGAGCCTTGCCCCTCTCTGGCTGGAGCCCTGCCACTAACACAAAGAGCCCCGGCCATCACTGCCCTGAGCCCCGCCCCTCACTGACTGGATCCCCACCCCTGAAAGCCTGGAACCCCGGCCTTCACTCATGGGGCCTTGCCCTTCATATTTGAAGCCCCGCCCCTCAAATATGGAGCCCTATCCCTCACTGCATGGAGCCCTGCCCATCCCACATGGAGCCCCGCCCATCACTGGCTGGAGCCCCGCCCCACACACATGGAGCCTTTTCCCTCACACATGGAGCCCTGCCCCTCTCTGGCTGCAGCCCTAACCCTAACACATGGAGCCTCGGCAATCACTGCCTAGAGCCCCACCCCTCACTGACTGGATCCCCACCCCTCACAGCCCGGAACCCCGCCCCTCACGCATGGAACCCCTTCCCTCACTCATGGAGCCCTGCCCATCCCACATGGAGCCCCGCCCATCACTGGCTGGAGCCCTGCCCCACACACATGGAGCCGCTTCCCTCACACATAGAGCACCGCCCCTCACTGCCTGAAGCCCTGCCCCTCACACATGGAGCCCCGCGTTTGTAGGTCCTTCTTTTCGGTTTTGGCCTTCAGTGGGGATCAATTTTGGCAAGCTTTGCTGCATGTGTCTGCACTTGCTGGCGTATGGCCTGCCTGCATTTTGATGGCTTTGACTTTGGGAAAGATTTTTTCTTGTTTTTTTTTTTTTGTTTAACTGTTGATGCCATGTCCCTCATATCTTGCCCCGTAAGTTGTGTCTTCCTCCTTGACTATTTCCCCTGATTTTGCAACATCTCTTAGCTTAATTTTTGCATCTTTTGGTCCTTCGCACTGCACCTCATATAATCCCGGGCCATTTTCTTAGAGTAACTAGATTTCCCAAATTTCCTTTTTTTCTCCTCCAATTGCAATTCCTTTGATGGAGTCTCCGTTCCAGTGTGTTTGTAGGTCCTTCTTTTCTGTTTGGGCCTTCAGTGGGGATGAATTTTGGCAAGCTTTGCTGCATGTGCCTGGACTTGCTGGTGTATAGCCTGCCTGCATTTTGATGGCTTTGACTTTGGAAAAATTTTTTTTTTTCGTTGTTTTGTGAAGTGTCCATGCCATGTCCCTCATATCTTGCCCCCTAAGTTGTGTCTTCCTCCTTGACTTTTTCCCCTGCTTTTGCAACATCTGTGAGCCTATTTTATGCATGTTTTGGTCCTTTGCAATGCAGCTGATTTCCTCACAGCCTATTTTTTGAAGACATTAAAATTACTGATTTTCTGCTTTTTTCAATTGCATTTCATTTGAACTTATCTCCTTTCCAGAGTGTTTGCAAGCCTTTCTTTTGGGATTCACAAGATTCCTTTTCCCTTCCTGAAAGGAAATTTCATTTCCTTTCGGGAAGGGAAAAGAAATCTTGTGATTTCAATGGGGACGAATCGAAGAATCATTGGTGCATTTCCCTGCCTTTGATGGCATGCCATGCCTTTTGGTGGCTTTGACTTGGGGAAAGATTTTTTTCATTTTTTGGTTGATTTCTGAAGTGTCCATGCCATGTCCTCATATCTTGCCACCTAAGTTGTGTCTTCCTCCTTGACTTTTTCCCCTGCTTTTGCAACATCTGTGAGCTTAGTTTTTGCATCTTTTGGCCCTTCGCACTGCACCTGATATTATCCCGGGCCATTTCCTTACAGTCACTAAATTTCCCAAATTTTCTTTTTTTCTCCTCCAATTACAATTCCTTTGATGGTGTCTCCGCTCCAGCCTGTTTGTAGGCCCTTATTTTCTGTTTTGGCCTTCAGTGGGGATCAGATTTGGCAAGCTTTGCTGCATATGCCTGCACTTGCTGGCGTATGGCCTGCCTGCATTTTGAAGGCTTTGACTTTGGGAACGATTTTTTCTTGTTTTTCTTTTTTCTTGTTTTAAATATTCATGCCATGTCCCTCATATCTTGCCCCCTAAGTTGTGTTTTCCTCCTTGACTTTTTCCGCTGCTTTTGAAATATCTGTGAGCTTTGTTTTGGCATCATTTAGTCCTTCGCACTGCACCTGACATAATCCCGGGCCATTTTCTTACAGTCACTAAATTTACCAAATTTACATTTTTACTTTTCCTAATGCAATATTTCCGATGCTGTCTCCATCCACCGCCCCTCACTGCCTGAAGCCCTGCCCCTCACACAGGGAGCCCCAGCCATGACTGCCTAGTGCCCCGCCCCGCACTGACTGGATCCCCACCCCTGAAAGCCTGGAACCCCGCGCCTCACTCATGGGGCCTTGCCCTTCATAATTGGAGCCCCGCCCCTCAAATATGGAGCCTTGCCCCTGACTGCATGGAGCCCTGCCCATCCCTCATGGATCCCCGCCCATCACTGGCTGGAGCCCTGCCCCACAAACATGGAGCCCTTTCCCTCACACATGGAGCCTTGCCCCTCTCTGGCTGGAGCCCTGCCACTAACACAAAGAGCGCCGCCCATCACTGGCTGGAGCCCCGCCCCACACACATGGAGCCTTTTCCCTCACACATGGAGCCCTGCCCCTCTCTGGCTGCAGCCCTAACCCTAACACATGGAGCCTCGGCAATCACTGCCTAGAGCCCCACCCCTCACTGACTGGATCCCCACCCCTCACAGCCCGGAACCCCGCCCCTCACGCATGGAAAACCTTCCCTCACTCATGGAGCCCTGCCCATCCCACATGGAGCCCCGCCCATCACTGGCTGGAGCCCTGCCCCACACACATGGAGCCGCTTCCGTCACACATAGAGCACCGCCCCTCACTGCCTGAAGCCCTGCCCCTCACACATGGAGCCCCGCGTTTGTAGGTCCTTCTTTTCAGTTTTGGCCTTCAGTGGGGATCAATTTTGGCAAGCTTTGCTGCATGTGTCTGCACTTGCTGGCGTATGGCCTGCCTGCATTTTGATGGCTTTGACTTTGGGAAAGATTTTTTCTGGTTTATTTTTTTGTTTAACTGTTGATGCCATGTCCCTCATACCTTGCCCCGTAAGTTGTGTCTTCCTCCTTGACTATTTCCCCTGATTTTGCAACATCTCTTAGCTTAATTTTTGCATCTTTTGGTCCTTCGCACTGCACCTCATATAATCCCGGGCCATTTCCTTAGAGTAACTAGATTTCCCAAATTTCCTTTTTTTCTCCTCCAATTGCAATTCCTTTGATGTTGTCTCCATTCCAGTCTGTTTGTAGGTCCTTATTTTCTGTTTTGGCCTTCAGTGGGGATCAGATTTGGCAAGCTTTGCTGCATGTGCCTGGACTTGCTGGTGTATGGCCTGCCTGCATTTTGATGGCTTTGGCTTTGGAAAAATTTTTTTTTTTTTGTTGTTTTGTGAAGTGTCCATGCCATGACCCTCATATCTTGCCCCCTAAGTTGTGTCTTCCTCCTTGACTTTTTCCCCTGCTTTTGCAACATCTGTGAGCCTATTTTTTGCATGTTTTGGTCCTTTGCAATGCAGCTGATTTCCTCACTAGCATATTTTTTGAAGACATTAAAATTACTCATTTTCTGCTTTTTTCAATTGCATTTCATTTGAACTTATCTCCTTTCCAGAGTGTTTGCAAGCCTTTCTTTTGGGATTCACAAGATTCCTTTTCCCTTCCCGAAAGGAAATTTCATTTCCTTTCGGGAAGGGAAAAGAAATCTTGTGATTTCAATGGGGACGAATCGAAGAATCATTGGTGCATTTCCCTGCCCTTGATGGCATGCCATGCCTTTTGGTGGCTTTGACTTTGGGAAAGATTTTTTTCATTTTTTGGTTGATTTCTGAAGTGTCCATGCCATGTCCCTCATATCTTGCCCCCTAAGTTGTGTCTTCCTCCTTGACTTTTTCCCCTGCTTTTGCAACATCTGTGAGCTTAGTTTTTGCATCTTTTGGTCCATCGCACTGCACCTGATATTATCCCGTGCCATTTTCTTAGAGTCACTAAATTTCCCAAATTTTCTTTTTCTCCTCCAATTACAATCCTTTGATGGTGTCTCCGCTCCAGCCTGTTTGTAGGCCCTTATTTTCTGTTTTGGCCTTCAGTGGGGATCAGATTTGGCAAGCTTTGCTGCATGTGCCTGCACTTGCTGGCGTATGGCCTGCCTGCATTTTGAAGGCTTTGACTTTGGGAACGATTTTTTCTTGTTTTTCTTTTTTCTTGTTTTAAATATTCATGCCATGTCCCTCATATCTTGCCCCCTAAGTTGTGTTTTCCTCCTTGACTTTTTCCGCTGCTTTTGAAATATCTGTGAGCTTTGTTTTGGCATCATTTAGTCCTTCGCACTGCACCTGACATAATCCCGGGCCATTTTCTTACAGTCACTAAATTTACCAAATTTACATTTTTACTTTTCCTAATGCAATATTTCCGATGCTGTCTCCATCCACCGCCCCTCACTGCCTGAAGCCCTGCCCCTCACACAGGGAGCCCCAGCCATGACTGCCTAGTGCCCCGCCCCACACTGACTGGATCCCCACCCCTGAAAGCCTGGAACCCCGCGCCTCACTCATGGGGCCTTGCCCTTCATAATTGGAGCCCCGCCCCTCAAATATGGAGCCTTGCCCCTGACTGCATGGAGCCCTGCCCATCCCTCATGGATCCCCGCCCATCACTGGCTGGAGCCCTGCCCCACAAACATGGAGCCCTTTCCCTCACACATGGAGCCTTGCCCCTCTCTGGCTGGAGCCCTGCCCCTAACACAAACAGGCCCGGCCATCACTGCCCTGAGCCCCGCCCCTCACTGACTGGATCCCCCCCCCTGAAAGCCTGGAACCCCGGCCTTCACTCATGGGGCCTTGCCCTTCATATTTGAAGCCCCGCCCCTCAAATATGGAGCCCTATCCCTCACTGCATGGAGCCCTGCCCATCCCACATGGAGCCCCGCCCATCACTGGCTGGAGCCCCGCCCCACACACATGGAGCCTTTTCCCTCACACATGGAGCCCTGCCCCTCTCTGGCTGCAGCCCTAACCCTAACACATGGAGCCTCGGCAATCACTGCCTAGAGCCCCACCCCTCACTGACTGGATCCCCACCCCTCACAGCCCGGAACCCCGCCCCTCACGCATGGAACCCCTTCCCTCACTCATGGAGCCCTGCCCATCCCACATGGAGCCCCGCCCATCACTGGCTGGAGCCCTGCCCCACACACATGGAGCCGCTTCCGTCACACATAGAGCACCGCCCCTCACTGCCTGAAGCCCTGCCCCTCACACATGGAGCCCCGCGTTTGTAGGTCCTTCTTTTCGGTTTTGGCCTTCAGTGGGGATCAATTTTGGCAAGCTTTGCTGCATGTGTCTGCACTTGCTGGCGTATGGCCTGCCTGCATTTTGATGGCTTTGACTTTGGGAAAGATTTTTTCTTGTTTTTTTTTTTTTGTTTAACTGTTGATGCCATGTCCCTCATATCTTGCCCCGTAAGTTGTGTCTTCCTCCTTGACTATTTCCCCTGATTTTGCAACATCTCTTAGCTTAATTTTTGCATCTTTTGGTCCTTCGCACTGCACCTCATATAATCCCGGGCCATTTTCTTAGAGTAACTAGATTTCCCAAATTTCCTTTTTTTCTCCTCCAATTGCAATTCCTTTGATGGAGTCTCCGTTCCAGTGTGTTTGTAGGTCCTTCTTTTCTGTTTGGGCCTTCAGTGGGGATGAATTTTGGCAAGCTTTGCTGCATGTGCCTGGACTTGCTGGTGTATGGCCTGCCTGCATTTTGATGGCTTTGACTTTGGAATAATTTTTTTTTTTCGTTCTTTTGTGAAGTGTCCATGCCATGTCCCTCATATCTTGCCCCCTAAGTTGTGTCTTCCTCCTTGACTTTTTCCCCTGCTTTTGCAACATCTGTGAGCCTATTTTTTGCATGTTTTGGTCCTTTGCAATGCAGCTGATTTCCTCACAGCCTATTTTTTGAAGACATTAAAATTATTGATTTTCTGCTTTTTTCAATTGCATTTCATTTGAACTTATCTCCTTTCCAGAGTGTTTGCAAGCCTTTCTTTTGGGATTCACAAGATTCCTTTTCCCTTCCCGAAAGGAAATTTCATTTCCTTTCGGGAAGGGAAAAGGAATCTTGTGATTTCAATGGGGACGAATCGAAGAATCATTGGTGCATTTCCCTGCCCTTGATGGCATGCCATGCCTTTTGGTGGCTTTGACTTTGGGAAAGATTTGTTTCATTTTTTGGTTGATTTCTGAAGTGTCCATGCTATGTCCTCATATCTTGCCACCTAAGTTGTGTCTTCCTCCTTGACTTTTTCCCCTGCTTTTGCAACATCTGTGAGCTTAGTTTTTGCATCTTTTGGTCCTTCGCACTGCACCTGATATTATCCCGGGCCATTTCCTTACAGTCACTAAATTTCCCAAATTGTCTTTTTTTCTCCTCCAATTACAATTCCTTTGATGGTGTCTCCGCTCCAGCCTGTTGGTAGGCCCTTATTTTCTGTTTTGGCCTTCAGTGGGGATCAGATTTGGCAAGATTTGCTGCATGTGCCTGCACTTGCTGGCGTATGGCCTGCCTGCATTTTGAAGGCTTTGACTTTGGGAACGATTTTTTCTTGTTTTTCTTTTTTCTTGTTTTAAATATTCATGCCATGTCCCTCATATCTTGCCCCCTAAGTTGTGTTTTCCTCCTTGACTTTTTCCCCTGCTTTTGAAATATCTGTGAGCTTTGTTTTGGCATCAATTAGTCCTTCGCACTGCACCTGACATAATCCCGGGCCATTTTCTTACAGTCACTAAATTTACCAAATTTACATTTTTACTTTTCCTAATGCAATATTTCCGATGCTGTCTCCATCCACCGCCCCTCACTGCCTGAAGCCCTGCCCCTCACACAGGGAGCCCCAGCCATGACTGCCTAGTGCCCCGCCCCGCACTGACTGGATCCCCACCCCTGAAAGCCTGGAACCCCGCGCCTCACTCATGGGGCCTTGCCCTTCATAATTGGAGCCCCGCCCCTCAAATATGGAGCCTTGCCCCTGACTGCATGGAGCCCTGCCCATCCCTCATGGATCCCCGCCCATCACTGGCTGGAGCCCTGCCCCACAAACATGGAGCCCTTTCCCTCACACATGGAGCCTTGCCCCTCTCTGGCTGGAGCCCTGCCACTAACACAAAGAGCCCCGGCCATCACTGCCCTGAGCCCCGCCCCTCACTGACTGGATCCCCACCCCTGAAAGCCTGGAACCCCGGCCTTCACTCATGGGGCCTTGCCCTTCATATTTGAAGCCCCGCCCCTCAAATATGGAGCCCTATCCCTCACTGCATGGAGCCCTGCCCATCCCACATGGAGCCCCGCCCATCACTGGCTGGAGCCCTGCCCCACACACATGGAGCCTTTTCCCTCACACATGGAGCCCTGCCCCTCTCTGGCTGCAGCCCTAACCCTAACACATGGAGCCTCGGCAATCACTGCCTAGAGCCCCACCCCTCACTGACTGGATCCCCACCCCTCACAGCCCGGAACCCCGCCCCTCACGCATGGAACCCCTTCCCTCACTCATGGAGCCCTGCCCATCCCACATGGAGCCCCGCCCATCACTGGCTGGAGCCCTGCCCCACACACATGGAGCCGCTTCCGTCACACATAGAGCACCGCCCCTCACTGCCTGAAGCCCTGCCCCTCACACATGGAGCTCCGCGTTTGTAGGTCCTTCTTTTCGGTTTTGGCCTTCAGTGGGGATCAATTTTGGCAAGCTTTGCTGCATGTGTCTGCACTTGCTGGCGTATGGCCTGCCTGCATTTTGATGGCTTTGACTTTGGGAAAGATTTTTTCTTGTTTTTTTTTTTTTGTTTAACTGTTCATGCCATGTCCCTCATATCTTGCCCCGTAAGTTGTGTCTTCCTCCTTGACTATTTCCCCTGATTTTGCAACATCTCTTAGCTTAATTTTTGCATCTTTTGGTCCTTCGCACTGCACCTCATATAATCCCGGGCCATTTTCTTAGAGTAACTAGATTTCCCAAATTTCCTTTTTTTCTCCTCCAATTGCAATTCCTTTGATGGAGTCTCCGTTCCAGGGTGTTTGTAGGTCCTTCTTTTCTATTTGGGCCTTCAGTGGGGATGAATTTTGGCAAGCTTTGCTGCATGTGCCTGGACTTGCTGGTGTATGGCCTGCCTGCATTTTGATGGCTTTGACTTTGGAAAAATTTTTTTTTTTCGTTGTTTTGTGAAGTGTCCATGCCATGTCCCTCATATCTTGCCCCCTAAGTTGTGTCTTCCTCCTTGACTTTTTCCCCTGCTTTTGCAACATCTGTGAGCCTATTTTTTGCATGTTTTGGTCCTTTGCAATGCAGCTGATTTCCTCACAGCCTATTTTTTGAAGACATTAAAATTACTGATTTTCTGCTTTTTTCAATTGCATTTCATTTGAACTTATCTCCTTTCCAGAGTGTTTGCAAGCCTTTCTTTTGGGATTCACAAGATTCCTTTTCCCTTCCCGAAAGGAAATTTCATTTCCTTTCGGGAAGGGAAAAGGAATCTTGTGATTTCAATGGGGACGAATCGAAGAATCATTGGTGCATTTCCCTGCCCTTGATGGCATGCCATGCCTTTTGGTGGCTTTGACTTTGGGAAAGATTTGTTTCATTTTTTGGTTGATTTCTGAAGTGTCCATGCTATGTCCTCATATCTTGCCACCTAAGTTGTGTCTTCCTCCTTGACTTTTTCCCCTGCTTTTGCAACATCTGTGAGCTTAGTTTTTGCATCTTTTGGTCCTTCGCACTGCACCTGATATTATCCCGGACCATTTCCTTACAGTCACTAAATTTCCCAAATTGTCTTTTTTTCTCCTCCAATTACAATTCCTTTGATGGTGTCTCCGCTCCAGCCTGTTGGTAGGCCCTTATTTTCTGTTTTGGCCTTCAGTGGGGATCAGATTTGGCAAGCTTTGCTGCATGTGCCTGCACTTGCTGGCGTATGGCCTGCCTGCATTTTGAAGGCTTTGACTTTGGGAACGATTTTTTCTTGTTTTTCTTTTTTCTTGTTTTAAATATTCATGCCATGTCCCTCATATCTTGCCCCCTAAGTTGTGTTTTCCTCCTTGACTTTTTCTGCTGCTTTTGAAATATCTGTGAGCTTTGTTTTGGCATCATTTAGTCCTTCGCACTGCACCTGACATAATCCCGGGCCATTTTCTTACAGTCACTAAATTTACCAAATTTACATTTTTACTTTTCCTAATGCAATATTTCCGATGCTGTCTCCATCCACCGCCCCTCACTGCCTGAAGCCCTGCCCCTCACACAGGGAGCCCCAGCCATGACTGCCTAGTGCCCCGCCCCGCACTGACTGGATCCCCACCCCTGAAAGCCTGGAACCCCGCGCCTCACTCATGGGGCCTTGCCCTTCATAATTGGAGCCCCGCCCCTCAAATATGGAGCCTTGCCCCTGACTGCATGGAGCCCTGCCCATCCCTCATGGATCCCCGCCCATCACTGGCTGGAGCCCTGCCCCACAAACATGGAGCCCTTTCCCTCACACATGGAGCCTTGCCCCTCTCTGGCTGGAGCCCTGCCACTAACACAAAGAGCCCCGGCCATCACTGCCCTGAGCCCCGCCCCTCACTGACTGGATCCCCACCCCTGAAAGCCTGGAACCCCGGCCTTCACTCATGGGGCCTTGCCCTTCATATTTGAAGCCCCGCCCCTCAAATATGGAGCCCTATCCCTCACTGCATGGAGCCCTGCCCATCCCAGATGGAGCCCCGCCCATCACTGGCTGGAGCCCTGCCCCACACACATGGAGCCTTTTCCCTCACACATGGAGCCCTGCCCCTCTCTGGCTGCAGCCCTAACCCTAACACATGGAGCCTCGGCAATCACTGCCTAGAGCCCCACCCCTCACTGACTGGATCCCCACCCCTCACAGCCCGGAACCCCGCCCCTCACGCATGGAACCCCTTCCCTCACTCATGGAGCCCTGCCCATCCCACATGGAGCCCCGCCCATCACTGGCTGGAGCCCTGCCCCACACACATGGAGCCGCTTCCGTCACACATAGAGCACCGCCCCTCACTGCCTGAAGCCCTGCCCCTCACACATGGAGCCCCGCGTTTGTAGGTCCTTTTTTCGGTTTTGGCCTTCAGTGGGGATCAATTTTGGCAAGCTTTGCTGCATGTGTCTGCACTTGCTGGCGTATGGCCTGCCTGCATTTTGATGGCTTTGACTTTGGGAAAGATTTTTTCTTGTTTTTTTTTTTTTGTTTAACTGTTCATGCCATGTCCCTCATATCTTGCCCCGTAAGTTGTGTCTTCCTCCTTGACTATTTCCCCTGATTTTGCAACATCTCTTAGCTTAATTTTTGCATCTTTTGGTCCTTCGCACTGCACCTCATATAATCCCGGGCCATTTTCTTAGAGTAACTAGATTTCCCAAATTTCCTTTTTTTCTCCTCCAATTGCAATTCCTTTGATGGAGTCTCCGTTCCAGGGTGTTTGTAGGTCCTTCTTTTCTGTTTGGGCCTTCAGTGGGGATGAATTTTGGCAAGCTTTGCTGCATGTGCCTGGACTTGCTGGTGTATGGCCTGCCTGCATTTTGATGGCTTTGACTTTGGAAAAATTTTTTTTTTTCGTTGTTTTGTGAAGTGTCCATGCCATGTCCCTCATATCTTGCCCCCTAAGTTGTGTCTTCCTCCTTGACTTTTTCCCCTGCTTTTGCAACATCTGTGAGCCTATTTTTTGCATGTTTGGTCCTTTGCAATGCAGCTGATTTCCTCACAGCCTATTTTTTGAAGACATTAAAATTATTGATTTTCTGCTTTTTTCAATTGCATTTCATTTGAACTTATCTCCTTTCCAGAGTGTTTGCAAGCCTTTCTTTTGGGATTCACAAGATTCCTTTTCCCTTCCCGAAAGGAAATTTCATTTCCTTTCGGGAAGGGAAAAGAAATCTTGTGATTTCAATGGGGACGAATCGAAGAATCATTGGTGCATTTCCCTGCCCTTGATGGCATGCCATGCCTTTTGGTGGCTTTGACTTGGGGAAAGATTTTTTTCTTTTTTTGGTTGATTTCTGAAGTGTCCATGCCATGTCCTCATATCTTGCCCCCTAAGTTGTGTCTTCCTCCTTGACTTTTTCCCCTGCTTTTGCAACATCTGTGAGCTTAGTTTTTGCATCTTTTGGTCCTTCGCACTGCACCTGATATTATCCCGGGCCATTTCCTTACAGTCACTAAATTTCCCAAATTGTCTTTTTTTCTCCTCCAATTACAATTCCTTTGATGGTGTCTCCGCTCCAGCCTGTTGGTAGGCCCTTATTTTCTGTTTTGGCCTTCAGTGGGGATCAGATTTGGCAAGCTTTGCTGCATGTGCCTGCACTTGCTGGCGTATGGCCTGCCTGCATTTTGAAGGCTTTGACTTTGGGAACGATTTTTTCTTGTTTTTCTTTTTTCTTGTTTTAAATATTCATGCCATGTCCCTCATATCTTGCCCCCTAAGTTGTGTTTTCCTCCTTGACTTTTTCTGCTGCTTTTGAAATATCCGTGAGCTTTGTTTTGGCATCATTTAGTCCTTCGCACTGCACCTGACATAATCCCGGGCCATTTTCTTACAGTCACTAAATTTACCAAATTTACATTTTTACTTTTCCTAATGCAATATTTCCGATGCTGTCTCCATCCACCGCCCCTCACTGCCTGAAGCCCTGCCCCTCACACAGGGAGCCCCAGCCATGACTGCCTAGTGCCCCGCCCCGCACTGACTGGATCCCCACCCCTGAAAGCCTGGAACCCCGCGCCTCACTCATGGGGCCTTGCCCTTCATAATTGGAGCCCCGCCCCTCAAATATGGAGCCTTGCCCCTGACTGCATGGAGCCCTGCCCATCCCTCATGGATCCCCGCCCATCACTGGCTGGAGCCCTGCCCCACAAACATGGAGCCCTTTCCCTCACACATGGAGCCTTGCCCCTCTCTGGCTGGAGCCCTGCCACTAACACAAAGAGCCCCGGCCATCACTGCCCTGAGCCCCGCCCCTCACTGACTGGATCCCCACCCCTGAAAGCCTGGAACCCCGGCCTTCACTCATGGGGCCTTGCCCTTCATATTTGAAGCCCCGCCCCTCAAATATGGAGCCCTATCCCTCACTGCATGGAGCCCTGCCCATCCCACATGGAGCCCCGCCCATCACTGGCTGGAGCCCTGCCCCACAAACATGGAGCCTTTTCCCTCACACATGGAGCCCTGCCCCTCTCTGGCTGCAGCCCTAACCCTAACACATGGAGCCTCGGCAATCACTGCCTAGAGCCCCACCCCTCACTGACTGGATCCCCACCCCTCACAGCCCGGAACCCCGCCCCTCACGCATGGAACCCCTTCCCTCACTCATGGAGCCCTGCCCATCCCACATGGAGCCCCCCCCCATCACTGGCTGGAGCCCTGCCCCACACACATGGAGCCGCTTCCGTCACACATAGAGCACCGCCCCTCACTGCCTGAAGACCTGCCCCTCACACATGGAGCTCCGCGTTTGTAGGTCCTTCTTTTCGGTTTTGGCCTTCAGTGGGGATCAATTTTGGCAAGCTTTGCTGCATGTGTCTGCACCTGCTGGCGTATGGCCTGCCTGCATTTTGATGGCTTTGACTTTGTGAAAGATTTTTTCTGGTTTATTTTTTTGTTTAACTGTTGATGCCATGTCCCTCATACCTTGCCCCGTAAGTTGTGTCTTCCTCCTTGACTATTTCCCCTGATTTTGCAACATCTCTTAGCTTAATTTTTGCATCTTTTGGTCCTTCGCACTGCACCTCATATAATCCCGGGCCATTTTCTTAGAGTAACTAGATTTCCCAAATTTCCTTTTTTTCTCCTCCAATTGCAATTCCTTTGATGGAGTCTCCGTTCCAGGGTGTTTGTAGGTCCTTCTTTTCTGTTTGGGCCTTCAGTGGGGATGAATTTTGGCAAGCTTTGCTGCATGTGCCTGGACTTGCTGGTGTATGGCCTGCCTGCATTTTGATGGCTTTGACTTTGGAAAAATTTTTTTTTTTCGTTGTTTTGTGAAGTGTCCATGCCATGTCCCTCATATCTTGCCCCCTAAGTTGTGTCTTCCTCCTTGACTTTTTCCCCTGCTTTTGCAACATCTGTGAGCCTATTTTTTGCATGTTTTGGTCCTTTGCAATGCAGCTGATTTCCTCACAGCCTATTTTTTGAAGACATTAAAATTATTGATTTTCTGCTTTTTTCAATTGCATTTCATTTGAACTTATCTCCTTTCCAGAGTGTTTGCAAGCCTTTCTTTTGGGATTCACAAGATTCCTTTTCCCTTCCCGAAAGGAAATTTCATTTCCTTTCGGGAAGGGAAAAGAAATCTTGTGATTTCAATGGGGACGAATCGAAGAATCATTGGTGCATTTCCCTGCCCTTGATGGCATGCCATGCCTTTTGGTGGCTTTGACTTGGGGAAAGATTTTTTTCATTTTTTGGTTGATTTCTGAAGTGTCCATGCCATGTCCTCATATCTTGCCACCTAAGTTGTGTCTTCCTCCTTGACTTTTTCCCCTGCTTTTGCAACATCTGTGAGCTTAGTTTTTGCATCTTTTGGTCCTTCGCACTGCACCTGATATTATCCCGGGCCATTTCCTTACAGTCACTAAATTTCCCAAATTGTCTTTTTTCTCCTCCAATTACAATTCCTTTGATGGTGTCTCCGCTCCAGCCTGTTGGTAGGCCCTTATTTTCTGTTTTGGCCTTCAGTGGGGATCAGATTTGGCAAGCTTTGCTGCATGTGCCTGCACTTGCTGGCGTATGGCCTGCCTGCATTTTGAAGGCTTTGACTTTGGGAACGATTTTTTCTTGTTTTTCTTTTTTCTTGTTTTAAATATTCATGCCATGTCCCTCATATCTTGCCCCCTAAGTTGTGTTTTCCTCCTTGACTTTTTCTGCTGCTTTTGAAATATCTGTGAGCTTTGTTTTGGCATCATTTAGTCCTTCGCACTGCACCTGACATAATCCCGGGCCATTTTCTTACAGTCACTAAATTTACCAAATTTACATTTTTACTTTTCCTAATGCAATATTTCCGATGCTGTCTCCATCCACCGCCCCTCACTGCCTGAAGCCCTGCCCCTCACACAGGGAGCCCCAGCCATGACTGCCTAGTGCCCCGCCCCGCACTGACTGGATCCCCACCCCTGAAAGCCTGGAACCCCGCGCCTCACTCATGGGGCCTTGCCCTTCATAATTGGAGCCCCGCCCCTCAAATATGGAGCCTTGCCCCTGACTGCATGGAGCCCTGCCCATCCCTCATGGATCCCCGCCCATCACTGGCTGGAGCCCTGCCCCACAAACATGGAGCCCTTTCCCTCACACATGGAGCCTTGCCCCTCTCTGGCTGGAGCCCTGCCACTAACACAAAGAGCCCCGGCCATCACTGCCCTGAGCCCCGCCCCTCACTGACTGGATCCCCACCCCTGAAAGCCTGGAACCCCGGCCTTCACTCATGGGGCCTTGCCCTTCATATTTGAAGCCCCGCCCCTCAAATATGGAGCCCTATCCCTCACTGCATGGAGCCCTGCCCATCCCACATGGAGCCCCGCCCATCACTGGCTGGAGCCCTGCCCCACAAACATGGAGCCTTTTCCCTCACACATGGAGCCCTGCCCCTCTCTGGCTGCAGCCCTAACCCTAACACATGGAGCCTCGGCAATCACTGCCTAGAGCCCCACCCCTCACTGACTGGATCCCCACCCCTCACAGCCCGGAACCCCGCCCCTCACGCATGGAACCCCTTCCCTCACTCATGGAGCCCTGCCCATCCCACATGGAGCCCCCCCCATCACTGGCTGGAGCCCTGCCCCACACACATGGAGCCGCTTCCGTCACACATAGAGCACCGCCCCTCACTGCCTGAAGACCTGCCCCTCACACATGGAGCTCCGCGTTTGTAGGTCCTTCTTTTCGGTTTTGGCCTTCAGTGGGGATCAATTTTGGCAAGCTTTGCTGCATGTGTCTGCACCTGCTGGCGTATGGCCTGCCTGCATTTTGATGGCTTTGACTTTGTGAAAGATTTTTTCTGGTTTATTTTTTTGTTTAACTGTTGATGCCATGTCCCTCATACCTTGCCCCGTAAGTTGTGTCTTCCTCCTTGACTATTTCCCCTGATTTTGCAACATCTCTTAGCTTAATTTTTGCATCTTTTGGTCCTTCGCACTGCACCTCATATAATCCCGGGCCATTTTCTTAGAGTAACTAGATTTCCCAAATTTCCTTTTTTTCTCCTCCAATTGCAATTCCTTTGATGGAGTCTCCGTTCCAGGGTGTTTGTAGGTCCTTCTTTTCTGTTTGGGCCTTCAGTGGGGATGAATTTTGGCAAGCTTTGCTGCATGTGCCTGGACTTGCTGGTGTATGGCCTGCCTGCATTTTGATGGCTTTGACTTTGGAAAAATTTTTTTTTTTCGTTGTTTTGTGAAGTGTCCATGCCATGTCCCTCATATCTTGCCCCCTAAGTTGTGTCTTCCTCCTTGACTTTTTCCCCTGCTTTTGCAACATCTGTGAGCCTATTTTTTGCATGTTTTGGTCCTTTGCAATGCAGCTGATTTCCTCACAGCCTATTTTTTGAAGACATTAAAATTATTGATTTTCTGCTTTTTTCAATTGCATTTCATTTGAACTTATCTCCTTTCCAGAGTGTTTGCAAGCCTTTCTTTTGGGATTCACAAGATTCCTTTTCCCTTCCCGAAAGGAAATTTCATTTCCTTTCGGGAAGGGAAAAGAAATCTTGTGATTTCAATGGGGACGAATCGAAGAATCATTGGTGCATTTCCCTGCCCTTGATGGCATGCCATGCCTTTTGGTGGCTTTGACTTGGGGAAAGATTTTTTTCATTTTTTGGTTGATTTCTGAAGTGTCCATGCCATGTCCTCATATCTTGCCACCTAAGTTGTGTCTTCCTCCTTGACTTTTTCCCCTGCTTTTGCAACATCTGTGAGCTTAGTTTTTGCATCTTTTGGTCCTTCGCACTGCACCTGATATTATCCCGGGCCATTTCCTTACAGTCACTAAATTTCCCAAATTGTCTTTTTTCTCCTCCAATTACAATTCCTTTGATGGTGTCTCCGCTCCAGCCTGTTGGTAGGCCCTTATTTTCTGTTTTGGCCTTCAGTGGGGATCAGATTTGGCAAGCTTTGCTGCATGTGCCTGCACTTGCTGGCGTATGGCCTGCCTGCATTTTGAAGGCTTTGACTTTGGGAACGATTTTTTCTTGTTTTTCTTTTTTCTTGTTTTAAATATTCATGCCATGTCCCTCATATCTTGCCCCCTAAGTTGTGTTTTCCTCCTTGACTTTTTCTGCTGCTTTTGAAATATCTGTGAGCTTTGTTTTGGCATCATTTAGTCCTTCGCACTGCACCTGACATAATCCCGGGCCATTTTCTTACAGTCACTAAATTTACCAAATTTACATTTTTACTTTTCCTAATGCAATATTTCCGATGCTGTCTCCATCCACCGCCCCTCACTGCCTGAAGCCCTGCCCCTCACACAGGGAGCCCCAGCCATGACTGCCTAGTGCCCCGCCCCGCACTGACTGGATCCCCACCCCTGAAAGCCTGGAACCCCGCGCCTCACTCATGGGGCCTTGCCCTTCATAATTGGAGCCCCGCCCCTCAAATATGGAGCCTTGCCCCTGACTGCATGGAGCCCTGCCCATCCCTCATGGATCCCCGCCCATCACTGGCTGGAGCCCTGCCCCACAAACATGGAGCCCTTTCCCTCACACATGGAGCCTTGCCCCTCTCTGGCTGGAGCCCTGCCACTAACACAAAGAGCCCCGGCCATCACTGCCCTGAGCCCCGCCCCTCACTGACTGGATCCCCACCCCTGAAAGCCTGGAACCCCGGCCTTCACTCATGGGGCCTTGCCCTTCATATTTGAAGCCCCGCCCCTCAAATATGGAGCCCTATCCCTCACTGCATGGAGCCCTGCCCATCCCACATGGAGCCCCGCCCATCACTGGCTGGAGCCCTGCCCCACAAACATGGAGCCTTTTCCCTCACACATGGAGCCCTGCCCCTCTCTGGCTGCAGCCCTAACCCTAACACATGGAGCCTCGGCAATCACTGCCTAGAGCCCCACCCCTCACTGACTGGATCCCCACCCCTCACAGCCCGGAACCCCGCCCCTCACGCATGGAACCCCTTCCCTCACTCATGGAGCCCTGCCCATCCCACATGGAGCCCCCCCCATCACTGGCTGGAGCCCTGCCCCACACACATGGAGCCGCTTCCGTCACACATAGAGCACCGCCCCTCACTGCCTGAAGCCCTGCCCCTCACACATGGAGCTCCGCGTTTGTAGGTCCTTCTTTTCGGTTTTGGCCTTCAGTGGGGATCAATTTTGGCAAGCTTTGCTGCATGTGTCTGCACCTGCTGGCGTATGGCCTGCCTGCATTTTGATGGCTTTGACTTTGTGAAAGATTTTTTCTGGTTTATTTTTTTGTTTAACTGTTGATGCCATGTCCCTCATACCTTGCCCCGTAAGTTGTGTCTTCCTCCTTGACTATTTCCCCTGATTTTGCAACATCTCTTAGCTTAATTTTTGCATCTTTTGGTCCTTCGCACTGCACCTCATATAATCCCGGGCCATTTTCTTAGAGTAACTAGATTTCCCAAATTTCCTTTTTTTCTCCTCCAATTGCAATTCCTTTGATGGAGTCTCCGTTCCAGTGTGTTTGTAGGTCCTTCTTTTCTGTTTGGGCCTTCAGTGGGGATGAATTTTGGCAAGCTTTGCTGCATGTGCCTGGACTTGCTGGTGTATGGCCTGCCTGCATTTTGATGGCTTTGACTTTGGAAAAATTTTTTTTTTTTGTTGTTTTGTGAAGTGTCCATGCCATGTCCCTCATATCTTGCCCCCTAAGTTGTGTCTTCCTCCTTGACTTTTTCCCCTGCTTTTGCAACATCTGTGAGCCTATTTTTTGCATGTTTTGGTCCTTTGCAATGCAGCTGATTTCCTCACAGCCTATTTTTTGAAGACATTAAAATTATTGATTTTCTGCTTTTTTCAATTGCATTTCATTTGAACTTATCTCCTTTCCAGAGTGTTTGCAAGCCTTTCTTTTGGGATTCACAAGATTCCTTTTCCCTTCCCGAAAGGAAATTTCATTTCCTTTCGGGAAGGGAAAAGAAATCTTGTGATTTCAATGGGGACGAATCGAAGAATCATTGGTGCATTTCCCTGCCCTTGATGGCATGCCATGCCTTTTGGTGGCTTTGACTTGGGGAAAGATTTTTTTCTTTTTTTGGTTGATTTCTGAAGTGTCCATGCCATGTCCTCATATCTTGCCACCTAAGTTGTGTCTTCCTCCTTGACTTTTTCCCCTGCTTTTGCAACATCTGTGAGCTTAGATTTTGCATCTTTTGGTCCTTCGCACTGCACCTGATATTATCCCGGGCCATTTCCTTACAGTCACTAAATTTCCCAAATTGTCTTTTTTTCTCCTCCAATTACAATTCCTTTGATGGTGTCTCCGCTCCAGCCTGTTGGTAGGCCCTTATTTTCTGTTTTGGCCTTCAGTGGGGATCAGATTTGGCAAGCTTTGCTGCATGTGCCTGCACTTGCTGGCGTATGGCCTGCCTGCATTTTGAAGGCTTTGACTTTGGGAACGATTTTTTCTTGTTTTTCTTTTTTCTTGTTTTAAATATTCATGCCATGTCCCTCATATCTTGCCCCCTAAGTTGTGTTTTCCTCCTTGACTTTTTCCGCTGCTTTTGAAATATCTGTGAGCTTTGTTTTGGCATCATTTAGTCCTTCGCACTGCACCTGACATAATCCCGGGCCATTTTCTTACAGTCACTAAATTTACCAAATTTACATTTTTACTTTTCCTAATGCAATATTTCCGATGCTGTCTCCATCCACCGCCCCTCACTGCCTGAAGCCCTGCCCCTCACACAGGGAGCCCCAGCCATGACTGCCTAGTGCCCCGCCCCGCACTGACTGGATCCCCACCCCTGAAAGCCTGGAACCCCGCGCCTCACTCATGGGGCCTTGCCCTTCATAATTGGAGCCCCGCCCCTCAAATATGGAGCCTTGCCCCTGACTGCATGGAGCCCTGCCCATCCCTCATGGATCCCCGCCCATCACTGGCTGGAGCCCTGCCCCACAAACATGGAGCCCTTTCCCTCACACATGGAGCCTTGCCCCTCTCTGGCTGGAGCCCTGCCACTAACACAAAGAGCCCCGGCCATCACTGCCCTGAGCCCCGCCCCTCACTGACTGGATCCCCACCCCTGAAAGCCTGGAACCCCGGCCTTCACTCATGGGGCCTTGCCCTTCATATTTGAAGCCCCGCCCCTCAAATATGGA
Source organism: Artemisiospiza belli (assembly GCA_021963965.1). Lineage (NCBI taxonomy): Eukaryota > Metazoa > Chordata > Aves > Passeriformes > Passerellidae > Artemisiospiza > Artemisiospiza belli. The sequence goes on along the minus strand of JAKDEW010000216.1, from coordinate 201,550 downwards.
GCCCTATCCCTCACTGCATGGAGCCCTGCCCATCCCACATGGAGCCCCGCCCATCACTGGCTGGAGCCCTGCCCCACACACATGGAGCCTTTTCCCTCACACATGGAGCCCTGCCCCTCTCTGGCTGCAGCCCTAACCCTAACACATGGAGCCTCGGCAATCACTGCCTAGAGCCCCACCCCTCACTGACTGGATCCCCACCCCTCACAGCCCGGAACCCCGCCCCTCACGCATGGAACCCCTTCCCTCACTCATGGAGCCCTGCCCATCCCACATGGAGCCCCGCCCATCACTGGCTGGAGCCCTGCCCCACACACATGGAGCCGCTTCCGTCACACATAGAGCACCGCCCCTCACTGCCTGAAGCCCTGCCCCTCACACATGGAGCCCCGCGTTTGTAGGTCCTTTTTTCGGTTTTGGCCTTCAGTGGGGATCAATTTTGGCAAGCTTTGCTGCATGTGTCTGCACTTGCTGGCGTATGGCCTGCCTGCATTTTGATGGCTTTGACTTTGGGAAAGATTTTTTCTTGTTTTTTTTTTTTTGTTTAACTGTTCATGCCATGTCCCTCATATCTTGCCCCGTAAGTTGTGTCTTCCTCCTTGACTATTTCCCCTGATTTTGCAACATCTCTTAGCTTAATTTTTGCATCTTTTGGTCCTTCGCACTGCACCTCATATAATCCCGGGCCATTTTCTTAGAGTAACTAGATTTCCCAAATTTCCTTTTTTTCTCCTCCAATTGCAATTCCTTTGATGGAGTCTCCGTTCCAGGGTGTTTGTAGGTCCTTCTTTTCTGTTTGGGCCTTCAGTGGGGATGAATTTTGGCAAGCTTTGCTGCATGTGCCTGGACTTGCTGGTGTATGGCCTGCCTGCATTTTGATGGCTTTGACTTTGGAAAAATTTTTTTTTTTTCGTTGTTTTGTGAAGTGTCCATGCCATGTCCCTCATATCTTGCCCCCTAAGTTGTGTCTTCCTCCTTGACTTTTTCCCCTGCTTTTGCAACATCTGTGAGCCTATTTTTTGCATGTTTTGGTCCTTTGCAATGCAGCTGATTTCCTCACAGCCTATTTTTTGAAGACATTAAAATTATTGATTTTCTGCTTTTTTCAATTGCATTTCATTTGAACTTATCTCCTTTCCAGAGTGTTTGCAAGCCTTTCTTTTGGGATTCACAAGATTCCTTTTCCCTTCCCGAAAGGAAATTTCATTTCCTTTCGGGAAGGGAAAAGAAATCTTGTGATTTCAATGGGGACGAATCGAAGAATCATTGGTGCATTTCCCTGCCCTTGATGGCATGCCATGCCTTTTGGTGGCTTTGACTTGGGGAAAGATTTTTTTCTTTTTTTGGTTGATTTCTGAAGTGTCCATGCCATGTCCTCATATCTTGCCCCCTAAGTTGTGTCTTCCTCCTTGACTTTTTCCCCTGCTTTTGCAACATCTGTGAGCTTAGTTTTTGCATCTTTTGGTCCTTCGCACTGCACCTGATATTATCCCGGGCCATTTCCTTACAGTCACTAAATTTCCCAAATTGTCTTTTTTTCTCCTCCAATTACAATTCCTTTGATGGTGTCTCCGCTCCAGCCTGTTGGTAGGCCCTTATTTTCTGTTTTGGCCTTCAGTGGGGATCAGATTTGGCAAGCTTTGCTGCATGTGCCTGCACTTGCTGGCGTATGGCCTGCCTGCATTTTGAAGGCTTTGACTTTGGGAACGATTTTTTCTTGTTTTTCTTTTTTCTTGTTTTAAATATTCATGCCATGTCCCTCATATCTTGCCCCCTAAGTTGTGTTTTCCTCCTTGACTTTTTCTGCTGCTTTTGAAATATCTGTGAGCTTTGTTTTGGCATCATTTAGTCCTTCGCACTGCACCTGACATAATCCCGGGCCATTTTCTTACAGTCACTAAATTTACCAAATTTACATTTTTACTTTTCCTAATGCAATATTTCCGATGCTGTCTCCATCCACCGCCCCTCACTGCCTGAAGCCCTGCCCCTCACACAGGGAGCCCCAGCCATGACTGCCTAGTGCCCCGCCCCGCACTGACTGGATCCCCACCCCTGAAAGCCTGGAACCCCGCGCCTCACTCATGGGGCCTTGCCCTTCATAATTGGAGCCCCGCCCCTCAAATATGGAGCCTTGCCCCTGACTGCATGGAGCCCTGCCCATCCCTCATGGATCCCCGCCCATCACTGGCTGGAGCCCTGCCCCACAAACATGGAGCCCTTTCCCTCACACATGGAGCCTTGCCCCTCTCTGGCTGGAGCCCTGCCACTAACACAAAGAGCCCCGGCCATCACTGCCCTGAGCCCCGCCCCTCACTGACTGGATCCCCACCCCTGAAAGCCTGGAACCCCGGCCTTCACTCATGGGGCCTTGCCCTTCATATTTGAAGCCCCGCCCCTCAAATATGGAGCCCTATCCCTCACTGCATGGAGCCCTGCCCATCCCACATGGAGCCCCGCCCATCACTGGCTGGAGCCCTGCCCCACAAACATGGAGCCTTTTCCCTCACACATGGAGCCCTGCCCCTCTCTGGCTGCAGCCCTAACCCTAACACATGGAGCCTCGGCAATCACTGCCTAGAGCCCCACCCCTCACTGACTGGATCCCCACCCCTCACAGCCCGGAACCCCGCCCCTCACGCATGGAACCCCTTCCCTCACTCATGGAGCCCTGCCCATCCCACATGGAGCCCCGCCCATCACTGGCTGGAGCCCTGCCCCACACACATGGAGCCGCTTCCGTCACACATAGAGCACCGCCCCTCACTGCCTGAAGACCTGCCCCTCACACATGGAGCCCCGCGTTTGTAGGTCCTTCTTTTCGGTTTTGGCCTTCAGTGGGGATCAATTTTGGCAAGCTTTGCTGCATGTGTCTGCACTTGCTGGCGTATGGCCTGCCTGCATTTTGATGGCTTTGACTTTGGGAAAGATTTTTTCTTGTTTTTTTTTTTTTGTTTAACTGTGGATGCCATGTCCCTCATATCTTGCCCCGTAAGTTGTGTCTTCCTCCTTGACTATTTCCCCTGATTTTGCAACATCTCTTAGCTTAATTTTTGCATCTTTTGGTCCTTCGCACTGCACCTCATATAATCCCGGGCCATTTTCTTAGAGTAACTAGATTTCCCAAATTTCCTTTTTTTCTCCTCCAATTGCAATTCCTTTGATGGAGTCTCCGTTCCAGGGTGTTTGTAGGTCCTTCTTTTCTGTTTGGGCCTTCAGTGGGGATGAATTTTGGCAAGCTTTGCTGCATGTGCCTGGACTTGCTGGTGTATGGCCTGCCTGCATTTTGATGGCTTTGACTTTGGAAAAATTTTTTTTTTTTCGTTGTTTTGTGAAGTGTCCATGCCATGTCCCTCATATCTTGCCCCCTAAGTTGTGTCTTCCTCCTTGACTTTTTCCCCTGCTTTTGCAACATCTGTGAGCCTATTTTTTGCATGTTTTGGTCCTTTGCAATGCAGCTGATTTCCTCACAGCCTATTTTTTGAAGACATTAAAATTATTGATTTTCTGCTTTTTTCAATTGCATTTCATTTGAACTTATCTCCTTTCCAGAGTGTTTGCAAGCCTTTCTTTTGGGATTCACAAGATTCCTTTTCCCTTCCCGAAAGGAAATTTCATTTCCTTTCGGGAAGGGAAAAGAAATCTTGTGATTTCAATGGGGACGAATCGAAGAATCATTGGTGCATTTCCCTGCCCTTGATGGCATGCCATGCCTTTTGGTGGCTTTGACTTGGGGAAAGATTTTTTTCATTTTTTGGTTGATTTCTGAAGTGTCCATGCCATGTCCTCATATCTTGCCACCTAAGTTGTGTCTTCCTCCTTGACTTTTTTCCCCTGCTTTTGCAACATCTGTGAGCTTAGATTTTGCATCTTTTGGTCCTTCGCACTGCACCTGATATTATCCCGGGCCATTTCCTTACAGTCACTAAATTTCCCAAATTGTCTTTTTTTCTCCTCCAATTACAATTCCTTTGATGGTGTCTCCGCTCCAGCCTGTTGGTAGGCCCTTATTTTCTGTTTTGGCCTTCAGTGGGGATCAGATTTGGCAAGCTTTGCTGCATGTGCCTGCACTTGCTGGCGTATGGCCTGCCTGCATTTTGAAGGCTTTGACTTTGGGAACGATTTTTTCTTGTTTTTCTTTTTTCTTGTTTTAAATATTCATGCCATGTCCCTCATATCTTGCCCCCTAAGTTGTGTTTTCCTCCTTGACTTTTTCCGCTGCTTTTGAAATATCTGTGAGCTTTGTTTTGGCATCATTTAGTCCTTCGCACTGCACCTGACATAATCCCGGGCCATTTTCTTACAGTCACTAAATTTACCAAATTTACATTTTTACTTTTCCTAATGCAATATTTCCGATGCTGTCTCCATCCACCGCCCCTCACTGCCTGAAGCCCTGCCCCTCACACAGGGAGCCCCAGCCATGACTGCCTAGTGCCCCGCCCCGCACTGACTGGATCCCCACCCCTGAAAGCCTGGAACCCCGCGCCTCACTCATGGGGCCTTGCCCTTCATAATTGGAGCCCCGCCCCTCAAATATGGAGCCTTGCCCCTGACTGCATGGAGCCCTGCCCATCCCTCATGGATCCCCGCCCATCACTGGCTGGAGCCCTGCCCCACAAACATGGAGCCCTTTCCCTCACACATGGAGCCTTGCCCCTCTCTGGCTGGAGCCCTGCCACTAACACAAAGAGCCCCGGCCATCACTGCCCTGAGCCCCGCCCCTCACTGACTGGATCCCCACCCCTGAAAGCCTGGAACCCCGGCCTTCACTCATGGGGCCTTGCCCTTCATATTTGAAGCCCCGCCCCTCAAATATGGAGCCCTATCCCTCACTGCATGGAGCCCTGCCCATCCCACATGGAGCCCCGCCCATCACTGGCTGGAGCCCTGCCCCACAAACATGGAGCCTTTTCCCTCACACATGGAGCCCTGCCCCTCTCTGGCTGCAGCCCTAACCCTAACACATGGAGCCTCGGCAATCACTGCCTAGAGCCCCACCCCTCACTGACTGGATCCCCACCCCTCACAGCCCGGAACCCCGCCCCTCACGCATGGAACCCCTTCCCTCGCTCATGGAGCCCTGCCCATCCCACATGGAGCCCCGCCCATCACTGGCTGGAGCCCTGCCCCACACACATGGAGCCGCTTCCGTCACACATAGAGCACCGCCCCTCACTGCCTGAAGACCTGCCCCTCACACATGGAGCCCCGCGTTTGTAGGTCCTTCTTTTCGGTTTTGGCCTTCAGTGGGGATCAATTTTGGCAAGCTTTGCTGCATGTGTCTGCACTTGCTGGCGTATGGCCTGCCTGCATTTTGATGGCTTTGACTTTGGGAAAGATTTTTTCTTGTTTTTTTTTTTTTGTTTAACTGTGGATGCCATGTCCCTCATATCTTGCCCCGTAAGTTGTGTCTTCCTCCTTGACTATTTCCCCTGATTTTGCAACATCTCTTAGCTTAATTTTTGCATCTTTTGGTCCTTCGCACTGCACCTCATATAATCCCGGGCCATTTTCTTAGAGTAACTAGATTTCCCAAATTTCCTTTTTTTCTCCTCCAATTGCAATTCCTTTGATGGAGTCTCCGTTCCAGGGTGTTTGTAGGTCCTTCTTTTCTGTTTGGGCCTTCAGTGGGGATGAATTTTGGCAAGCTTTGCTGCATGTGCCTGGACTTGCTGGTGTATGGCCTGCCTGCATTTTGATGGCTTTGACTTTGGAAAAATTTTTTTTTTTTCGTTGTTTTGTGAAGTGTCCATGCCATGTCCCTCATATCTTGCCCCCTAAGTTGTGTCTTCCTCCTTGACTTTTTCCCCTGCTTTTGCAACATCTGTGAGCCTATTTTTTGCATGTTTTGGTCCTTTGCAATGCAGCTGATTTCCTCACAGCCTATTTTTTGAAGACATTAAAATTATTGATTTTCTGCTTTTTTCAATTGCATTTCATTTGAACTTATCTCCTTTCCAGAGTGTTTGCAAGCCTTTCTTTTGGGATTCACAAGATTCCTTTTCCCTTCCCGAAAGGAAATTTCATTTCCTTTCGGGAAGGGAAAAGAAATCTTGTGATTTCAATGGGGACGAATCGAAGAATCATTGGTGCATTTCCCTGCCCTTGATGGCATGCCATGCCTTTTGGTGGCTTTGACTTGGGGAAAGATTTTTTTCTTTTTTTGGTTGATTTCTGAAGTGTCCATGCCATGTCCTCATATCTTGCCACCTAAGTTGTGTCTTCCTCCTTGACTTTTTTCCCCTGCTTTTGCAACATCTGTGAGCTTAGTTTTTGCATCTTTTGGTCCTTCGCACTGCACCTGATATTATCCCGGGCCATTTCCTTACAGTCACTAAATTTCCCAAATTGTCTTTTTTTCTCCTCCAATTACAATTCCTTTGATGGTGTCTCCGCTCCAGCCTGTTGGTAGGCCCTTATTTTCTGTTTTGGCCTTCAGTGGGGATCAGATTTGGCAAGCTTTGCTGCATGTGCCTGCACTTGCTGGTGTATGGCCTGCCTGCATTTTGAAGGCTTTGACTTTGGGAACGATTTTTTCTTGTTTTTCTTTTTTCTTGTTTTAAATATTCATGCCATGTCCCTCATATCTTGCCCCCTAAGTTGTGTTTTCCTCCTTGACTTTTTCTGCTGCTTTTGAAATATCTGTGAGCTTTGTTTTGGCATCATTTAGTCCTTCGCACTGCACCTGACATAATCCCGGGCCATTTTCTTACAGTCACTAAATTTACCAAATTTACATTTTTACTTTTCCTAATGCAATATTTCCGATGCTGTCTCCATCCACCGCCCCTCACTGCCTGAAGCCCTGCCCCTCACACAGGGAGCCCCAGCCATGACTGCCTAGTGCCCCGCCCCGCACTGACTGGATCCCCACCCCTGAAAGCCTGGAACCCCGCGCCTCACTCATGGGGCCTTGCCCTTCATAATTGGAGCCCCGCCCCTCAAATATGGAGCCTTGCCCCTGACTGCATGGAGCCCTGCCCATCCCTCATGGATCCCCGCCCATCACTGGCTGGAGCCCTGCCCCACAAACATGGAGCCCTTTCCCTCACACATGGAGCCTTGCCCCTCTCTGGCTGGAGCCCTGCCACTAACACAAAGAGCCCCGGCCATCACTGCCCTGAGCCCCGCCCCTCACTGACTGGATCCCCACCCCTGAAAGCCTGGAACCCCGGCCTTCACTCATGGGGCCTTGCCCTTCATATTTGAAGCCCCGCCCCTCAAATATGGAGCCCTATCCCTCACTGCATGGAGCCCTGCCCATCCCACATGGAGCCCCGCCCATCACTGGCTGGAGCCCTGCCCCACAAACATGGAGCATTTTCCCTCACACATGGAGCCCTGCCCCTCTCTGGCTGCAGCCCTAACCCTAACACATGGAGCCTCGGCAATCACTGCCTAGAGCCCCACCCCTCACTGACTGGATCCCCACCCCTCACAGCCCGGAACCCCGCCCCTCACGCATGGAACCCCTTCCCTCACTCATGGAGCCCTGCCCATCCCACATGGAGCCCCCCCCATCACTGGCTGGAGCCCTGCCCCACACACATGGAGCCGCTTCCGTCACACATAGAGCACCGCCCCTCACTGCCTGAAGCCCTGCCCCTCACACATGGAGCTCCGCGTTTGTAGGTCCTTCTTTTCGGTTTTGGCCTTCAGTGGGGATCAATTTTGGCAAGCTTTGCTGCATGTGTCTGCACCTGCTGGCGTATGGCCTGCCTGCATTTTGATGGCTTTGACTTTGTGAAAGATTTTTTCTGGTTTATTTTTTTGTTTAACTGTTGATGCCATGTCCCTCATACCTTGCCCCGTAAGTTGTGTCTTCCTCCTTGACTATTTCCCCTGATTTTGCAACATCTCTTAGCTTAATTTTTGCATCTTTTGGTCCTTCGCACTGCACCTCATATAATCCCGGGCCATTTTCTTAGAGTAACTAGATTTCCCAAATTTCCTTTTTTTCTCCTCCAATTGCAATTCCTTTGATGGAGTCTCCGTTCCAGTGTGTTTGTAGGTCCTTCTTTTCTGTTTGGGCCTTCAGTGGGGATGAATTTTGGCAAGCTTTGCTGCATGTGCCTGGACTTGCTGGTGTATGGCCTGCCTGCATTTTGATGGCTTTGACTTTGGAAAAATTTTTTTTTTTTGTTGTTTTGTGAAGTGTCCATGCCATGTCCCTCATATCTTGCCCCCTAAGTTGTGTCTTCCTCCTTGACTTTTTCCCCTGCTTTTGCAACATCTGTGAGCCTATTTTTTGCATGTTTTGGTCCTTTGCAATGCAGCTGATTTCCTCACAGCCTATTTTTTGAAGACATTAAAATTATTGATTTTCTGCTTTTTTCAATTGCATTTCATTTGAACTTATCTCCTTTCCAGAGTGTTTGCAAGCCTTTCTTTTGGGATTCACAAGATTCCTTTTCCCTTCCCGAAAGGAAATTTCATTTCCTTTCGGGAAGGGAAAAGAAATCTTGTGATTTCAATGGGGACGAATCGAAGAATCATTGGTGCATTTCCCTGCCCTTGATGGCATGCCATGCCTTTTGGTGGCTTTGACTTGGGGAAAGATTTTTTTCTTTTTTTGGTTGATTTCTGAAGTGTCCATGCCATGTCCTCATATCTTGCCCCCTAAGTTGTGTCTTCCTCCTTGACTTTTTCCCCTGCTTTTGCAACATCTGTGAGCTTAGATTTTGCATCTTTTGGTCCTTCGCACTGCACCTGATATTATCCCGGGCCATTTCCTTACAGTCACTAAATTTCCCAAATTGTCTTTTTTTCTCCTCCAATTACAATTCCTTTGATGGTGTCTCCGCTCCAGCCTGTTGGTAGGCCCTTATTTTCTGTTTTGGCCTTCAGTGGGGATCAGATTTGGCAAGCTTTGCTGCATGTGCCTGCACTTGCTGGCGTATGGCCTGCCTGCATTTTGAAGGCTTTGACTTTGGGAACGATTTTTTCTTGTTTTTCTTTTTTCTTGTTTTAAATATTCATGCCATGTCCCTCATATCTTGCCCCCTAAGTTGTGTTTTCCTCCTTGACTTTTTCCGCTGCTTTTGAAATATCTGTGAGCTTTGTTTTGGCATCATTTAGTCCTTCGCACTGCACCTGACATAATCCCGGGCCATTTTCTTACAGTCACTAAATTTACCAAATTTACATTTTTACTTTTCCTAATGCAATATTTCCGATGCTGTCTCCATCCACCGCCCCTCACTGCCTGAAGCCCTGCCCCTCACACAGGGAGCCCCAGCCATGACTGCCTAGTGCCCCGCCCCGCACTGACTGGATCCCCACCCCTGAAAGCCTGGAACCCCGCGCCTCACTCATGGGGCCTTGCCCTTCATAATTGGAGCCCCGCCCCTCAAATATGGAGCCTTGCCCCTGACTGCATGGAGCCCTGCCCATCCCTCATGGATCCCCGCCCATCACTGGCTGGAGCCCTGCCCCACAAACATGGAGCCCTTTCCCTCACACATGGAGCCTTGCCCCTCTCTGGCTGGAGCCCTGCCACTAACACAAAGAGCCCCGGCCATCACTGCCCTGAGCCCCGCCCCTCACTGACTGGATCCCCACCCCTGAAAGCCTGGAACCCCGGCCTTCACTCATGGGGCCTTGCCCTTCATATTTGAAGCCCCGCCCCTCAAATATGGAGCCCTATCCCTCACTGCATGGAGCCCTGCCCATCCCACATGGAGCCCCGCCCATCACTGGCTGGAGCCCTGCCCCACACACATGGAGCCTTTTCCCTCACACATGGAGCCCTGCCCCTCTCTGGCTGCAGCCCTAACCCTAACACATGGAGCCTCGGCAATCACTGCCTAGAGCCCCACCCCTCACTGACTGGATCCCCACCCCTCACAGCCCGGAACCCCGCCCCTCACGCATGGAACCCCTTCCCTCACTCATGGAGCCCTGCCCATCCCACATGGAGCCCCGCCCATCACTGGCTGGAGCCCTGCCCCACACACATGGAGCCGCTTCCGTCACACATAGAGCACCGCCCCTCACTGCCTGAAGCCCTGCCCCTCACACATGGAGCCCCGCGTTTGTAGGTCCTTTTTTCGGTTTTGGCCTTCAGTGGGGATCAATTTTGGCAAGCTTTGCTGCATGTGTCTGCACTTGCTGGCGTATGGCCTGCCTGCATTTTGATGGCTTTGACTTTGGGAAAGATTTTTTCTTGTTTTTTTTTTTTTGTTTAACTGTTCATGCCATGTCCCTCATATCTTGCCCCGTAAGTTGTGTCTTCCTCCTTGACTATTTCCCCTGATTTTGCAACATCTCTTAGCTTAATTTTTGCATCTTTTGGTCCTTCGCACTGCACCTCATATAATCCCGGGCCATTTTCTTAGAGTAACTAGATTTCCCAAATTTCCTTTTTTTCTCCTCCAATTGCAATTCCTTTGATGGAGTCTCCGTTCCAGGGTGTTTGTAGGTCCTTCTTTTCTGTTTGGGCCTTCAGTGGGGATGAATTTTGGCAAGCTTTGCTGCATGTGCCTGGACTTGCTGGTGTATGGCCTGCCTGCATTTTGATGGCTTTGACTTTGGAAAAATTTTTTTTTTTTCGTTGTTTTGTGAAGTGTCCATGCCATGTCCCTCATATCTTGCCCCCTAAGTTGTGTCTTCCTCCTTGACTTTTTCCCCTGCTTTTGCAACATCTGTGAGCCTATTTTTTGCATGTTTTGGTCCTTTGCAATGCAGCTGATTTCCTCACAGCCTATTTTTTGAAGACATTAAAATTATTGATTTTCTGCTTTTTTCAATTGCATTTCATTTGAACTTATCTCCTTTCCAGAGTGTTTGCAAGCCTTTCTTTTGGGATTCACAAGATTCCTTTTCCCTTCCCGAAAGGAAATTTCATTTCCTTTCGGGAAGGGAAAAGAAATCTTGTGATTTCAATGGGGACGAATCGAAGAATCATTGGTGCATTTCCCTGCCCTTGATGGCATGCCATGCCTTTTGGTGGCTTTGACTTGGGGAAAGATTTTTTTCTTTTTTTGGTTGATTTCTGAAGTGTCCATGCCATGTCCTCATATCTTGCCCCCTAAGTTGTGTCTTCCTCCTTGACTTTTTCCCCTGCTTTTGCAACATCTGTGAGCTTAGTTTTTGCATCTTTTGGTCCTTCGCACTGCACCTGATATTATCCCGGGCCATTTCCTTACAGTCACTAAATTTCCCAAATTGTCTTTTTTTCTCCTCCAATTACAATTCCTTTGATGGTGTCTCCGCTCCAGCCTGTTGGTAGGCCCTTATTTTCTGTTTTGGCCTTCAGTGGGGATCAGATTTGGCAAGCTTTGCTGCATGTGCCTGCACTTGCTGGCGTATGGCCTGCCTGCATTTTGAAGGCTTTGACTTTGGGAACGATTTTTTCTTGTTTTTCTTTTTTCTTGTTTTAAATATTCATGCCATGTCCCTCATATCTTGCCCCCTAAGTTGTGTTTTCCTCCTTGACTTTTTCTGCTGCTTTTGAAATATCTGTGAGCTTTGTTTTGGCATCATTTAGTCCTTCGCACTGCACCTGACATAATCCCGGGCCATTTTCTTACAGTCACTAAATTTACCAAATTTACATTTTTACTTTTCCTAATGCAATATTTCCGATGCTGTCTCCATCCACCGCCCCTCACTGCCTGAAGCCCTGCCCCTCACACAGGGAGCCCCAGCCATGACTGCCTAGTGCCCCGCCCCGCACTGACTGGATCCCCACCCCTGAAAGCCTGGAACCCTGCGCCTCACTCATGGGGCCTTGCCCTTCATAATTGGAGCCCCGCCCCTCAAATATGGAGCCTTGCCCCTGACTGCATGGAGCCCTGCCCATCCCTCATGGATCCCCGCCCATCACTGGCTGGAGCCCTGCCCCACAAACATGGAGCCCTTTCCCTCACACATGGAGCCTTGCCCCTCTCTGGCTGGAGCCCTGCCACTAACACAAAGAGCCCCGGCCATCACTGCCCTGAGCCCCGCCCCTCACTGACTGGATCCCCACCCCTGAAAGCCTGGAACCCCGGCCTTCACTCATGGGGCCTTGCCCTTCATATTTGAAGCCCCGCCCCTCAAATATGGAGCCCTATCCCTCACTGCATGGAGCCCTGCCCATCCCACATGGAGCCCCGCCCATCACTGGCTGGAGCCCTGCCCCACAAACATGGAGCCTTTTCCCTCACACATGGAGCCCTGCCCCTCTCTGGCTGCAGCCCTAACCCTAACACATGGAGCCTCGGCAATCACTGCCTAGAGCCCCACCCCTCACTGACTGGATCCCCACCCCTCACAGCCCGGAACCCCGCCCCTCACGCATGGAACCCCTTCCCTCACTCATGGAGCCCTGCCCATCCCACATGGAGCCCCGCCCATCACTGGCTGGAGCCCTGCCCCACACACATGGAGCCGCTTCCGTCACACATAGAGCACCGCCCCTCACTGCCTGAAGACCTGCCCCTCACACATGGAGCCCCGCGTTTGTAGGTCCTTCTTTTCGGTTTTGGCCTTCAGTGGGGATCAATTTTGGCAAGCTTTGCTGCATGTGTCTGCACTTGCTGGCGTATGGCCTGCCTGCATTTTGATGGCTTTGACTTTGGGAAAGATTTTTTCTTGTTTTTTTTTTTTTGTTTAACTGTGGATGCCATGTCCCTCATATCTTGCCCCGTAAGTTGTGTCTTCCTCCTTGACTATTTCCCCTGATTTTGCAACATCTCTTAGCTTAATTTTTGCATCTTTTGGTCCTTCGCACTGCACCTCATATAATCCCGGGCCATTTTCTTAGAGTAACTAGATTTCCCAAATTTCCTTTTTTTCTCCTCCAATTGCAATTCCTTTGATGGAGTCTCCGTTCCAGGGTGTTTGTAGGTCCTTCTTTTCTGTTTGGGCCTTCAGTGGGGATGAATTTTGGCAAGCTTTGCTGCATGTGCCTGGACTTGCTGGTGTATGGCCTGCCTGCATTTTGATGGCTTTGACTTTGGAAAAATTTTTTTTTTTTCGTTGTTTTGTGAAGTGTCCATGCCATGTCCCTCATATCTTGCCCCCTAAGTTGTGTCTTCCTCCTTGACTTTTTCCCCTGCTTTTGCAACATCTGTGAGCCTATTTTTTGCATGTTTTGGTCCTTTGCAATGCAGCTGATTTCCTCACAGCCTATTTTTTGAAGACATTAAAATTATTGATTTTCTGCTTTTTTCAATTGCATTTCATTTGAACTTATCTCCTTTCCAGAGTGTTTGCAAGCCTTTCTTTTGGGATTCACAAGATTCCTTTTCCCTTCCCGAAAGGAAATTTCATTTCCTTTCGGGAAGGGAAAAGAAATCTTGTGATTTCAATGGGGACGAATCGAAGAATCATTGGTGCATTTCCCTGCCCTTGATGGCATGCCATGCCTTTTGGTGGCTTTGACTTGGGGAAAGATTTTTTTCATTTTTTGGTTGATTTCTGAAGTGTCCATGCCATGTCCTCATATCTTGCCACCTAAGTTGTGTCTTCCTCCTTGACTTTTTTCCCCTGCTTTTGCAACATCTGTGAGCTTAGTTTTTGCATCTTTTGGTCCTTTGCACTGCACCTGATATTATCCCGGGCCATTTCCTTACAGTCACTAAATTTCCCAAATTGTCTTTTTTTCTCCTCCAATTACAATTCCTTTGATGGTGTCTCCGCTCCAGCCTGTTGGTAGGCCCTTATTTTCTGTTTTGGCCTTCAGTGGGGATCAGATTTGGCAAGATTTGCTGCATGTGCCTGCACTTGCTGGCGTATGGCCTGCCTGCATTTTGAAGGCTTTGACTTTGGGAACGATTTTTTCTTGTTTTTCTTTTTTCTTGTTTTAAATATTCATGCCATGTCCCTCATATCTTGCCCCCTAAGTTGTGTTTTCCTCCTTGACTTTTTCCCCTGCTTTTGAAATATCTGTGAGCTTTGTTTTGGCATCATTTAGTCCTTCGCACTGCACCTGACATAATCCCGGGCCATTTTCTTACAGTCACTAAATTTACCAAATTTACATTTTTACTTTTCCTAATGCAATATTTCCGATGCCGTCTCCATCCACCGCTCCTCACTGCCTGAAGCCCTGCCCCTCACACAGGGAGCCCCAGCCATGACTGCCTAGTGCCCCGCCCCGCACTGACTGGATCCCCACCCCTGAAAGCCTGGAACCCCGCGCCTCACTCATGGGGCCTTGCCCTTCATAATTGGAGCCCCGCCCCTCAAATATGGAGCCTTGCCCCTGACTGCATGGAGCCCTGCCCATCCCTCATGGATCCCCGCCCATCACTGGCTGGAGCCCTGCCCCACAAACATGGAGCCCTTTCCCTCACACATGGAGCCTTGCCCCTCTCTGGCTGGAGCCCTGCCACTAACACAAAGAGCCCCGGCCATCACTGCCCTGAGCCCCGCCCCTCACTGACTGGATCCCCACCCCTGAAAGCCTGGAACCCCGGCCTTCACTCATGGGGCCTTGCCCTTCATATTTGAAGCCCCGCCCCTCAAATATGGAGCCCTATCCCTCACTGCATGGAGCCCTGCCCATCCCACATGGAGCCCCGCCCATCACTGGCTGGAGCCCTGCCCCTCACACATGGAGCCTTTTCCCTCACACATGGAGCCCTGCCCCTCTCTGGCTGCAGCCCTAACCCTAACACATGGAGCCTCGGCAATCACTGCCTAGAGCCCCACCCCTCACTGACTGGATCCCCACCCCTCACAGCCCGGAACCCCGCCCCTCACCCATGGAACCCCTTCCCTCACTCATGGAGCCCTGCCCATCCCACATGGAGCCCCGCCCATCACTGGCTGGAGCCCTGCCCCACACACATGGAGCCGCTTCCGTCACACATAGAGCACCGCCCCTCACTGCCTGAAGACCTGCCCCTCACACATGGAGCCCCGCGTTTGTAGGTCCTTCTTTTCGGTTTTGGCCTTCAGTGGGGATCAATTTTGGCAAGCTTTGCTGCATGTGTCTGCACTTGCTGGCGTATGGCCTGCCTGCATTTTGATGGCTTTGACTTTGGGAAAGATTTTTTCTTGTTTTTTTTTTTTTTGTTTAACTGTTGATGCCATGTCCCTCATACCTTGCCCCGTAAGTTGTGTCTTCCTCCTTGACTATTTCCCCTGATTTTGCAACATCTCTTAGCTTAATTTTTGCATCTTTCGGTCCTTCGCACTGCACCTCATATAATCCCGGGCCATTTTCTTAGAGTAACTAGATTTCCCAAATTTCCTTTTTTTCTCCTCCAATTGCAATTCCTTTGATGGAGTCTCCGTTCCAGTGTGTTTGTAGGTCCTTCTTTTCTGTTTGGGCCTTCAGTGGGGATGAATTTTGGCGAGCTTTGCTGCATGTGCCTGGACTTGCTGGTGTATGGCCTGCCTGCATTTTGATGGCTTTGACTTTGGAAAATTTTTTTTTTTTCGTTGTTTTGTGAAGTGTCCATGCCATGTCCCTCATATCTTGCCCCCTAAGTTGTGTCTTCCTCCTTGACTTTTTCCCCTGCTTTTGCAACATCTGTGAGCCTATTTTTTGCATGTTTTGGTCCTTTGCAATGCAGCTGATTTCCTCACAGCCTATTTTTTGAAGACATTAAAATTACTGATTTTCTGCTTTTTTCAATTGCATTTCATTTGAACTTATCTCCTTTCCAGAGTGTTTGCAAGCCTTTCTTTTGGGATTCACAAGATTCCTTTTCCCTTCCCGAAAGGAAATTTCATTTCCTTTCGGGAAGGGAAAAGGAATCTTGTGATTTCAATGGGGACGAATCGAAGAATCATTGGTGCATTTCCCTGCCCTTGATGGCATGCCATGCCTTTTGGTGGCTTTGACTTGGGGAAAGATTTTTTTCTTTTTTTGGTTGATTTCTGAAGTGTCCATGCCATGTCCTCATATCTTGCCACCTAAGTTGAGTCTTCCTCCTTGACTTTTTCCCCTGCTTTTGCAACATCTGTGAGCTTAGTTTTTGCATCTTTTGGTCCTTCGCACTGCACCTGATATTATCCCGGGCCATTTCCTTACAGTCACTAAATTTCCCAAATTTTCTTTTTTTCTCCTCCAATTACAATTCCTTTGATGGTGTCTCCGCTCCAGCCTGGTTGTAGGCCCTTATTTTCTGTTTTGGCCTTCAGTGGGGATGAATTTTGGCAAGCTTTGCTGCATGTGCCTGCACTTGCTGGCGTATGGCCTGCCTGCATTTTGAAGGCTTTGACTTTGGGAACGATTTTTTCTTGTTTTTCTTTTTTCTTGTTTTAAATATTCATGCCATGTCCCTCATATCTTGCCCCCTAAGTTGTGTTTTCCTCCTTGACTTTTTCCGCTGCTTTTGAAATATCTGTGAGCTTTGTTTTGGCATCATTTAGTCCTTCGCACTGCACCTGACATAATCCCGGGCCATTTTCTTACAGTCACTAAATTTACCAAATTTACATTTTTACTTTTCCTAATGCAATATTTCCGATGCTGTCTCCATCCACCGCCCCTCACTGCCTGAAGCCCTGCCCCTCACACAGGGAGCCCCAGCCATGACTGCCTAGTGCCCCGCCCCGCACTGACTGGATCCCCACCCCTGAAAGCCTGGAACCCCGCGCCTCACTCATGGGGCCTTGCCCTTCATAATTGGAGCCCCGCCCCTCAAATATGGAGCCTTGCCCCTGACTGCATGGAGCCCTGCCCATCCCTCATGGATCCCCGCCCATCACTGGCTGGAGCCCTGCCCCACAAACATGGAGCCCTTTCCCTCACACATGGAGCCTTGCCCCTCTCTGGCTGGAGCCCTGCCACTAACACAAAGAGCCCCGGCCATCACTGCCCTGAGCCCCGCCCCTCACTGACTGGATCCCCACCCCTGAAAGCCTGGAACCCCGGCCTTCACTCATGGGGCCTTGCCCTTCATATTTGAAGCCCCGCCCCTCAAATATGGAGCCCTATCCCTCACTGCATGGAGCCCTGCCCATCCCACATGGAGCCCCGCCCATCACTGGCTGGAGCCCTGCCCCACACACATGGGGCCTTTTCCCTCACACATGGAGCCCTGCCCCTCTCTGGCTGCAGCCCTAACCCTAACACATGGAGCCTCGGCAATCACTGCCTAGAGCCCCACCCCTCACTGACTGGATCCCCACCCCTCACAGCCCGGAACCCCGCCCCTCACGCATGGAACCCCTTCCCTCGCTCATGGAGCCCTGCCCATCCCACATGGAGCCCCGCCCATCACTGGCTGGAGCCCTGCCCCACACACATGGAGCCGCTTCCGTCACACATAGAGCACCGCCCCTCACTGCCTGAAGCCCTGCCCCTCACACATGGAGCCCCGCGTTTGTAGGTCCTTTTTTCGGTTTTGGCCTTCAGTGGGGATCAATTTTGGCAAGCTTTGCTGCATGTGTCTGCACTTGCTGGCGTATGGCCTGCCTGCATTTTGATGGCTTTGACTTTGGGAAAGATTTTTTCTTGTTTTTTTTTTTTTGTTTAACTGTTCATGCCATGTCCCTCATATCTTGCCCCGTAAGTTGTGTCTTCCTCCTTGACTATTTCCCCTGATTTTGCAACATCTCTTAGCTTAATTTTTGCATCTTTTGGTCCTTCGCACTGCACCTCATATAATCCCGGGCCATTTTCTTAGAGTAACTAGATTTCCCAAATTTCCTTTTTTTCTCCTCCAATTGCAATTCCTTTGATGGAGTCTCCGTTCCAGGGTGTTTGTAGGTCCTTCTTTTCTGTTTGGGCCTTCAGTGGGGATGAATTTTGGCAAGCTTTGCTGCATGTGCCTGGACTTGCTGGTGTATGGCCTGCCTGCATTTTGATGGCTTTGACTTTGGAAAAATTTTTTTTTTTTCGTTGTTTTGTGAAGTGTCCATGCCATGTCCCTCATATCTTGCCCCCTAAGTTGTGTCTTCCTCCTTGACTTTTTCCCCTGCTTTTGCAACATCTGTGAGCCTATTTTTTGCATCTTTTGGTCCTTTGCAATGCAGCTGATTTCCTCACAGCCTATTTTTTGAAGACATTAAAATTATTGATTTTCTGCTTTTTTCAATTGCATTTCATTTGAACTTATCTCCTTTCCAGAGTGTTTGCAAGCCTTTCTTTTGGGATTCACAAGATTCCTTTTCCCTTCCCGAAAGGAAATTTCATTTCCTTTCGGGAAGGGAAAAGAAATCTTGTGATTTCAATGGGGACGAATCGAAGAATCATTGGTGCATTTCCCTGCCCTTGATGGCATGCCATGCCTTTTGGTGGCTTTGACTTGGGGAAAGATTTTTTTCATTTTTTGGTTGATTTCTGAAGTGTCCATGCCATGTCCTCATATCTTGCCACCTAAGTTGTGTCTTCCTCCTTGACTTTTTCCCCTGCTTTTGCAACATCTGTGAGCTTAGTTTTTGCATCTTTTGGTCCTTTGCACTGCACCTGATATTATCCCGGGCCATTTCCTTACAGTCACTAAATTTCCCAAATTGTCTTTTTTTCTCCTCCAATTACAATTCCTTTGATGGTGTCTCCGCTCCAGCCTGTTGGTAGGCCCTTATTTTCTGTTTTGGCCTTCAGTGGGGATCAGATTTGGCAAGCTTTGCTGCATGTGCCTGCACTTGCTGGCGTATGGCCTGCCTGCATTTTGAAGGCTTTGACTTTGGGAACGATTTTTTCTTGTTTTTCTTTTTTCTTGTTTTAAATATTCATGCCATGTCCCTCATATCTTGCCCCCTAAGTTGTGTTTTCCTCCTTGACTTTTTCCGCTGCTTTTGAAATATCTGTGAGCTTTGTTTTGGCATCATTTAGTCCTTCGCACTGCACCTGACATAATCCCGGGCCATTTTCTTACAGTCACTAAATTTACCAAATTTACATTTTTACTTTTCCTAATGCAATATTTCCGATGCTGTCTCCATCCACCGCCCCTCACTGCCTGAAGCCCTGCCCCTCACACAGGGAGCCCCAGCCATGACTGCCTAGTGCCCCGCCCCGCACTGACTGGATCCCCACCCCTGAAAGCCTGGAACCCCGCGCCTCACTCATGGGGCCTTGCCCTTCATAATTGGAGCCCCGCCCCTCAAATATGGAGCCTTGCCCCTGACTGCATGGAGCCCTGCCCATCCCTCATGGATCCCCGCCCATCACTGGCTGGAGCCCTGCCCCACAAACATGGAGCCCTTTCCCTCACACATGGAGCCTTGCCCCTCTCTGGCTGGAGCCCTGCCACTAACACAAAGAGCCCCGGCCATCACTGCCCTGAGCCCCGCCCCTCACTGACTGGATCCCCACCCCTGAAAGCCTGGAACCCCGGCCTTCACTCATGGGGCCTTGCCCTTCATATTTGAAGCCCCGCCCCTCAAATATGGAGCCCTATCCCTCACTGCATGGAGCCCTGCCCATCCCACATGGAGCCCCGCCCATCACTGGCTGGAGCCCTGCCCCTCACACATGGAGCCTTTTCCCTCACACATGGAGCCCTGCCCCTCTCTGGCTGCAGCCCTAACCCTAACACATGGAGCCTCGGCAATCACTGCCTAGAGCCCCACCCCTCACTGACTGGATCCCCACATCTCACAGCCCGGAACCCCGCCCCTCACGCATGGAACCCCTTCCCTCACTCATGGAGCCCTGCCCATCCCACATGGAGCCCCGCCCATCACTGGCTGGAGCCCTGCCCCACACACATGGAGCCGCTTCCGTCACACATAGAGCACCGCCCCTCACTGCCTGAAGCCCTGCCCCTCACACATGGAGCCCCGCGTTTGTAGGTCCTTCTTTTCGGTTTTGGCCTTCAGTGGGGATCAATTTTGGCAAGCTTTGCTGCATGTGTCTGCACTTGCTGGCGTATGGCCTGCCTGCATTTTGATGGCTTTGACTTTGTGAAAGATTTTTTCTGGTTTATTTTTTTGTTTAACTGTTGATGCCATGTCCCTCATACCTTGCCCCGTAAGTTGTGTCTTCCTCCTTGACTATTTCCCCTGATTTTGCAACATCTCTTAGCTTAATTTTTGCATCTTTTGGTCCTTCGCACTGCACCTCATATAATCCCGGGCCATTTTCTTAGAGTAACTAGATTTCCCAAATTTCCTTTTTTTCTCCTCCAATTGCAATTCCTTTGATGGAGTCTCCGTTCCAGTGTGTTTGTAGGTCCTTCTTTTCTGTTTGGGCCTTCAGTGGGGATGAATTTTGGCAAGCTTTGCTGCATGTGCCTGGACTTGCTGGTGTATGGCCTGCCTGCATTTTGATGGCTTTGACTTTGGAAAAATTTTTTTTTTTTTGTTCTTTTGTGAAGTGTCCATGCCATGTCCCTCATATCTTGCCCCCTAAGTTGTGTCTTCCTCCTTGACTTTTTCCCCTGCTTTTGCAACATCTGTGAGCCTATTTTTTGCATGTTTTGGTCCTTTGCAATGCAGCTGATTTCCTCACAGCCTATTTTTTGAAGACATTAAAATTACTGATTTTCTGCTTTTTTCAATTGCATTTCATTTGAACTTATCTCCTTTCCAGAGTGTTTGCAAGCCTTTCTTTTGGGATTCACAAGATTCCTTTTCCCTTACCGAAAGGAAATTTCATTTCCTTTCGGGAAGGGAAAAGGAATCTTGTGATTTCAATGGGGACGAATCGAAGAATCATTGGTGCATTTCCCTGCCCTTGATGGTATGCCATGCCTTTTGGTGGCTTTGACTTGGGGAAAGATTTTTTTCATTTTTTGGTTGATTTCTGAAGTGTCCATGCCATGTCCTCATATCTTGCCACCTAAGTTGAGTCTTCCTCCTTGACTTTTTCCCCTGCTTTTGCAACATCTGTGAGCTTAGTTTTTGCATCTTTTGGTCCTTCGCACTGCACCTGATATTATCCCGGGCCATTTCCTTACAGTCACTAAATTTCCCAAATTTTCTTTTTTTCTCCTCCAATTACAATTCCTTTGATGGTGTCTCCGCTCCAGCCTGGTTGTAGGCCCTTATTTTCTGTTTTGGCCTTCAGTGGGGATGAATTTTGGCAAGCTTTGCTGCATGTGCCTGCACTTGCTGGCGTATGGCCTGCCTGCATTTTGAAGGCTTTGACTTTGGGAACGATTTTTTCTTGTTTTTCTTTTTTCTTGTTTTAAATATTCATGCCATGTCCCTCATATCTTGCCCCCTAAGTTGTGTTTTCCTCCTTGACTTTTTCCGCTGCTTTTGAAATATCTGTGAGCTTTGTTTTGGCATCATTTAGTCCTTCGCACTGCACCTGACATAATCCCGGGCCATTTTCTTACAGTCACTAAATTTACCAAATTTACATTTTTACTTTTCCTAATGCAATATTTCCGATGCTGTCTCCATCCACCGCCCCTCACTGCCTGAAGCCCTGCCCCTCACACAGGGAGCCCCAGCCATGACTGCCTAGTGCCCCGCCCCGCACTGACTGGATCCCCACCCCTGAAAGCCTGGAACCCCGCGCCTCACTCATGGGGCCTTGCCCTTCATAATTGGAGCCCCGCCCCTCAAATATGGAGCCTTGCCCCTGACTGCATGGAGCCCTGCCCATCCCTCATGGATCCCCGCCCATCACTGGCTGGAGCCCTGCCCCACAAACATGGAGCCCTTTCCCTCACACATGGAGCCTTGCCCCTCTCTGGCTGGAGCCCTGCCACTAACACAAAGAGCCCCGGCCATCACTGCCCTGAGCCCCGCCCCTCACTGACTGGATCCCCACCCCTGAAAGCCTGGAACCCCGGCCTTCACTCATGGGGCCTTGCCCTTCATATTTGAAGCCCCGCCCCTCAAATATGGAGCCCTATCCCTCACTGCATGGAGCCCTGCCCATCCCACATGGAGCCCCGCCCATCACTGGCTGGAGCCCTGCCCCACACACATGGGGCCTTTTCCCTCACACATGGAGCCCTGCCCCTCTCTGGCTGCAGCCCTAACCCTAACACATGGAGCCTCGGCAATCACTGCCTAGAGCCCCACCCCTCACTGACTGGATCCCCACCCCTCACAGCCCGGAACCCCCGCCCCTCACGCATGGAACCCCTTCCCTCACTCATGGAGCCCTGCCCATCCCACATGGAGCCCCGCCCATCACTGGCTGGAGCCCTGCCCCACACACATGGAGCCACTTCCGTCACACATAGAGCACCGCCCCTCACTGCCTGAAGCCCTGCCCCTCACACATGGAGCCCCGCGTTTTTAGGTCCTTTTTTCGGTTTTGGCCTTCAGTGGGGATCAATTTTGGCAAGCTTTGCTGCATGTGTCTGCACTTGCTGGCGTATGGCCTGCCTGCATTTTGATGGCTTTGACTTTGGGAAAGATTTTTTCTTGTTTTTTTTTTTTTTGTTTAACTGTTCATGCCATGTCCCTCATATCTTGCCCCGTAAGTTGTGTCTTCCTCCTTGACTATTTCCCCTGATTTTGCAACATCTCTTAGCTTAATTTTTGCATCTTTTGGTCCTTCGCACTGCACCTCATATAATCCCGGGCCATTTTCTTAGAGTAACTAGATTTCCCAAATTTCCTTTTTTTTCTCCTCCAATTGCAATTCCTTTGATGGAGTCTCCGTTCCAGTGTGTTTGTAGGTCCTTCTTTTCTGTTTGGGCCTTCAGTGGGGATGAATTTTGGCAAGCTTTGCTGCATGTGCCTGGACTTGCTGGTGTATGGCCTGCCTGCATTTTGATGGCTTTGACTTTGGAAAAATTTTTTTTTTTTTGTTCTTTTGTGAAGTGTCCATGCCATGTCCCTCATATCTTGCCCCCTAAGTTGTGTCTTCCTCCTTGACTTTTTCCCCTGCTTTTGCAACATCTGTGAGCCTATTTTTTGCATGTTTTGGTCCTTTGCAATGCAGCTGATTTCCTCACAGCCTATTTTTTGATGACATTAAAATTATTGATTTTCTGCTTTTTTCAATTGCATTTCATTTGAACTTATCTCCTTTCCAGAGTGTTTGCAAGCCTTTCTTTTGGGATTCACAAGATTCCTTTTCCCTTCCCGAAAGGAAATTTCATTTCCTTTCGGGAAGGGAAAAGGAATCTTGTGATTTCAATGGGGACGAATCGAAGAATCATTGGTGCATTTCCCTGCCCTTGATGGCATGCCATGCCTTTTGGTGGCTTTGACTTGGGGAATGATTTTTTTCATTTTTTGGTTGATTTCTGAAGTGTCCATGCCATGTCCTCATATCTTGCCACCTAAGTTGTGTCTTCCTCCTTGACTTTTCCCCCTGCTTTTGCAACATCTGTGAGCTTAGTTTTTGCATCTTTTGGTCCTTCGCACTGCACCTGATATTATCCCGGGCCATTTCCTTACAGTCACTAAATTTCCCAAATTGTCTTTTTTTCTCCTCCAATTACAATTCCTTTGATGGTGTCTCCGCTCCAGCCTGTTGGTAGGCCCTTATTTTCTGTTTTGGCCTTCAGTGGGGATCAGATTTGGCAAGCTTTGCTGCATGTGCCTGCACTTGCTGGCGTATGGCCTGCCTGCATTTTGAAGGCTTTGACTTTGGGAACGATTTTTTCTTGTTTTTCTTTTTTCTTGTTTTAAATATTCATGCCATGTCCCTCATATCTTGCCCCCTAAGTTGTGTTTTCCTCCTTGACTTTTTCCGCTGCTTTTGAAATATCTGTGAGCTTTGTTTTGGCATCATTTAGTCCTTCGCACTGCACCTGACATAATCCCGGGCCATTTTCTTACAGTCACTAAATTTACCAAATTTACATTTTTACTTTTCCTAATGCAATATTTCCGATGCTGTCTCCATCCACCGCCCCTCACTGCCTGAAGCCCTGCCACTCACACAGGGAGCCCCAGCCATGACTGCCTAGTGCCCCGCCCCGCACTGACTGGATCCCCACCGCTGAAAGCCTGGAACCCCGCGCCTCACTCATGGGGCCTTGCCCTTCATCATTGGAGCCCCGCCCCTCAAATATGGAGCCTTGCCCCTGACTGCATGGAGCCCTGCCCATCCCTCATGGATCCCCGCCCATCACTGGCTGGAGCCCTGCCCCACAAACATGGAGCCCTTTCCCTCACACATGGAGCCTTGCCCCTCTCTGGCTGGAGCCCTGCCACTAACACAAAGAGCCCCGGCCATCACTGCCCTGAGCCCCGCCCCTCACTGACTGGATCCCCACCCCTGAAAGCCTGGAACCCCGGCCTTCACTCATGGGGCCTTGCCCTTCATATTTGAAGCCCCGCCCCTCAAATATGGAGCCCTATCCCTCACTGCATGGAGCCCTGCCCATCCCAGATGGAGCCCCGCCCATCACTGGCTGGAGCCCTGCCCCTCACACATGGAGCCTTTTCCCTCACACATGGAGCCCTGCCCCTCTCTGGCTGCAGCCCTAACCCTAACACATGGAGCCTCGGCAATCACTGCCTAGAGCCCCACCCCTCACTGACTGGATCCCCACCCCTCACAGCCCGGAACCCCGCCCCTCACGCATGGAACCCCTTCCCTCACTCATGGAGCCCTGCCCATCCCACATGGAGCCCCGCCCATCACTGGCTGGAGCCCTGCCCCACACACATGGAGCCGCTTCCGTCACACATAGAGCACCGCCCCTCACTGCCTGAAGACCTGCCCCTCACACATGGAGCCCCGCGTTTGTAGGTCCTTCTTTTCGGTTTTGGCCTTCAGTGGGGATCAATTTTGGCAAGCTTTGCTGCATGTGTCTGCACCTGCTGGCGTATGGCCTGCCTGCATTTTGATGGCTTTGACTTTGGGAAAGATTTTTTCTGGTTTATTTTTTTGTTTAACTGTTGATGCCATGTCCCTCATACCTTGCCCCGTAAGTTGTGTCTTCCTCCTTGACTATTTCCCCTGATTTTGCAACATCTCTTAGCTTAATTTTTGCATCTTTTGGTCCTTCGCACTGCACCTCATATAATCCCGGGCCATTTTCTTAGAGTAACTAGATTTCCCAAATTTCCTTTTTTTCTCCTCCAATTGCAATTCCTTTGATGGAGTCTCCGTTCCAGTGTGTTTGTAGGTCCTTCTTTTCTGTTTGGGCCTTCAGTGGGGATGAATTTTGGCAAGCTTTGCTGCATGTGCCTGGACTTGCTGGTGTATGGCCTGCCTGCATTTTGATGGCTTTGACTTTGGAAAAATTTTTTTTTTTTTGTTCTTTTGTGAAGTGTCCATGCCATGTCCCTCATATCTTGCCCCCTAAGTTGTGTCTTCCTCCTTGACTTTTTCCCCTGCTTTTGCAACATCTGTGAGCCTATTTTTTGCATGTTTTGGTCCTTTGCAATGCAGCTGATTTCCTCACAGCCTATTTTTTGAAGACATTAAAATTCCAGATTTTCTGCTTTTTTCAATTGCATTTCATTTGAACTTATCTCCTTTCCAGAGTGTTTGCAAGCCTTTCTTTTGGGATTCACAAGATTCCTTTTCCCTTCCCGAAAGGAAATTTCATTTCCTTTCGGGAAGGGAAAAGGAATCTTGTGATTTCAATGGGGACGAATCGAAGAATCATTGGTGCATTTCCCTGCCCTTGATGGTATGCCATGCCTTTTGGTGGCTTTGACTTGGGGAAAGATTTTTTTCATTTTTTGGTTGATTTCTGAAGTGTCCATGCCATGTCCTCATATCTTGCCACCTAAGTTGAGTCTTCCTCCTTGACTTTTTCCCCTGCTTTTGCAACATCTGTGAGCTTAGTTTTTGCATCTTTTGGTCCTTCGCACTGCACCTGATATTATCCCGGGCCATTTCCTTACAGTCACTAAATTTCCCAAATTTTCTTTTTTTCTCCTCCAATTACAATTCCTTTGATGGTGTCTCCGCTCCAGCCTGGTTGTAGGCCCTTATTTTCTGTTTTGGCCTTCAGTGGGGATGAATTTTGGCAAGCTTTGCTGCATGTGCCTGCACTTGCTGGCGTATGGCCTGCCTGCATTTTGAAGGCTTTGACTTTGGGAACGATTTTTTCTTGTTTTTCTTTTTTCTTGTTTTAAATATTCATGCCATGTCCCTCATATCTTGCCCCCTAAGTTGTGTTTTCCTCCTTGACTTTTTCCGCTGCTTTTGAAATATCTGTGAGCTTTGTTTTGGCATCATTTAGTCCTTCGCACTGCACCTGACATAATCCCGGGCCATTTTCTTACAGTCACTAAATTTACCAAATTTACATTTTTACTTTTCCTAATGCAATATTTCCGATGCTGTCTCCATCCACCGCCCCTCACTGCCTGAAGCCCTGCCCCTCACACAGGGAGCCCCAGCCATGACTGCCTAGTGCCCCGCCCCGCACTGACTGGATCCCCACCCCTGAAAGCCTGGAACCCCGCGCCTCACTCATGGGGCCTTGCCCTTCATAATTGGAGCCCCGCCCCTCAAATATGGAGCCTTGCCCCTGACTGCATGGAGCCCTGCCCATCCCTCATGGATCCCCGCCCATCACTGGCTGGAGCCCTGCCCCACAAACATGGAGCCCTTTCCCTCACACATGGAGCCTTGCCCCTCTCTGGCTGGAGCCCTGCCACTAACACAAAGAGCCCCGGCCATCACTGCCCTGAGCCCCGCCCCTCACTGACTGGATCCCCACCCCTGAAAGCCTGGAACCCCGGCCTTCACTCATGGGGCCTTGCCCTTCATATTTGAAGCCCCGCCCCTCAAATATGGAGCCCTATCCCTCACTGCATGGAGCCCTGCCCATCCCACATGGAGCCCCGC
Organism: Artemisiospiza belli; assembly: GCA_021963965.1. Classification (NCBI taxonomy): domain Eukaryota; kingdom Metazoa; phylum Chordata; class Aves; order Passeriformes; family Passerellidae; genus Artemisiospiza; species Artemisiospiza belli. Next base: position 174,984 of record JAKDEW010000216.1, on the reverse strand, counting down.
CCATCACTGGCTGGAGCCCTGCCCCTCACACATGGAGCCTTTTCCCTCACACATGGAGCCCTGCCCCTCTCTGGCTGCAGCCCTAACCCTAACACATGGAGCCTCGGCAATCACTGCCTAGAGCCCCACCCCTCACTGACTGGATCCCCACCCCTCACAGCCCGGAACCCCGCCCCTCACGCATGGAACCCCTTCCCTCACTCATGGAGCCCTGCCCATCCCACATGGAGCCCCGCCCATCACTGGCTGGAGCCCTGCCCCACACACATGGAGCCGCTTCCGTCACACATAGAGCACCGCCCCTCACTGCCTGAAGACCTGCCCCTCACACATGGAGCCCCGCGTTTGTAGGTCCTTCTTTTCGGTTTTGGCCTTCAGTGGGGATCAATTTTGGCAAGCTTTGCTGCATGTGTCTGCACTTGCTGGCGTATGGCCTGCCTGCATTTTGATGGCTTTGACTTTGTGAAAGATTTTTTCTGGTTTATTTTTTTGTTTAACTGTTGATGCCATGTCCCTCATACCTTGCCCCGTAAGTTGTGTCTTCCTCCTTGACTATTTCCCCTGATTTTGCAACATCTCTTAGCTTAATTTTTGCATCTTTTGGTCCTTCGCACTGCACCTCATATAATCCCGGGCCATTTTCTTAGAGTAACTAGATTTCCCAAATTTCCTTTTTTTCTCCTCCAATTGCAATTCCTTTGATGGAGTCTCCGTTCCAGTGTGTTTGTAGGTCCTTCTTTTCTGTTTGGGCCTTCAGTGGGGATGAATTTTGGCAAGCTTTGCTGCATGTGCCTGGACTTGCTGGTGTATGGCCTGCCTGCATTTTGATGGCTTTGACTTTGGAAAAATTTTTTTTTTTTTGTTCTTTTGTGAAGTGTCCATGCCATGTCCCTCATATCTTGCCCCCTAAGTTGTGTCTTCCTCCTTGACTTTTTCCCCTGCTTTTGCAACATCTGTGAGCCTATTTTTTGCATGTTTTGGTCCTTTGCAATGCAGCTGATTTCCTCACAGCCTATTTTTTGAAGACATTAAAATTACTGATTTTCTGCTTTTTTCAATTGCATTTCATTTGAACTTATCTCCTTTCCAGAGTGTTTGCAAGCCTTTCTTTTGGGATTCACAAGATTCCTTTTCCCTTCCCGAAAGGAAATTTCATTTCCTTTCGGGAAGGGAAAAGGAATCTTGTGATTTCAATGGGGACGAATCGAAGAATCATTGGTGCATTTCCCTGCCCTTGATGGCATGCCATGCCTTTTGGTGGCTTTGACTTGGGGAAAGATTTTTTTCATTTTTTGGTTGATTTCTGAAGTGTCCATGCCATGTCCTCATATCTTGCCACCTAAGTTGAGTCTTCCTCCTTGACTTTTTCCCCTGCTTTTGCAACATCTGTGAGCTTAGTTTTTGCATCTTTTGGTCCTTCGCACTGCACCTGATATTATCCCGGGCCATTTCCTTACAGTCACTAAATTTCCCAAATTTTCTTTTTTTCTCCTCCAATTACAATTCCTTTGATGGTGTCTCCGCTCCAGCCTGGTTGTAGGCCCTTATTTTCTGTTTTGGCCTTCAGTGGGGATGAATTTTGGCAAGCTTTGCTGCATGTGCCTGCACTTGCTGGCGTATGGCCTGCCTGCATTTTGAAGGCTTTGACTTTGGGAACGATTTTTTCTTGTTTTTCTTTTTTCTTGTTTTAAATATTCATGCCATGTCCCTCATATCTTGCCCCCTAAGTTTTGTTTTCCTCCTTGACTTTTTCCGCTGCTTTTGAAATATCTGTGAGCTTTGTTTTGGCATCATTTAGTCCTTCGCACTGCACCTGACATAATCCCGGGCCATTTTCTTACAGTCACTAAATTTACCAAATTTACATTTTTACTTTTCCTAATGCAATATTTCCGATGCTGTCTCCATCCACCGCCCCTCACTGCCTGAAGCCCTGCCCCTCACACAGGGAGCCCCAGCCATGACTGCCTAGTGCCCCGCCCCGCACTGACTGGATCCCCACCCCTGAAAGCCTGGAACCCCGCGCCTCACTCATGGGGCCTTGCCCTTCATAATTGGAGCCCCGCCCCTCAAATATGGAGCCTTGCCCCTGACTGCATGGAGCCCTGCCCATCCCTCATGGATCCCCGCCCATCACTGGCTGGAGCCCTGCCCCACAAACATGGAGCCCTTTCCCTCACACATGGAGCCTTGCCCCTCTCTGGCTGGAGCCCTGCCACTAACACAAAGAGCCCCGGCCATCACTGCCCTGAGCCCCGCCCCTCACTGACTGGATCCCCACCCCTGAAAGCCTGGAACCCCGGCCTTCACTCATGGGGCCTTGCCCCTTCATATTTGAAGCCCCGCCCCTCAAATATGGAGCCCTATCCCTCACTGCATGGAGCCCTGCCCATCCCACATGGAGCCCCGCCCATCACTGGCTGGAGCCCTGCCCCTCACACATGGAGCCTTTTCCCTCACACATGGAGCCCTGCCCCTCTCTGGCTGCAGCCCTAACCCTAACACATGGAGCCTCGGCAATCACTGCCTAGAGCCCCACCCCTCACTGACTGGATCCCCACCCCTCACAGCCCGGAACCCCGCCCCTCACGCATGGAACCCCTTCCCTCACTCATGGAGCCCTGCCCATCCCACATGGAGCCCCGCCCATCACTGGCTGGAGCCCTGCCCCACACACATGGAGCCGCTTCCGTCACACATAGAGCACCGCCCCTCACTGCCTGAAGCCCTGCCCCTCACACATGGAGCCCCGCGTTTGTAGGTCCTTCTTTTCGGTTTTGGCCTTCAGTGGTGATCAATTTTGGCAAGCTTTGCTGCATGTGTCTGCACTTGCTGGCGTATGGCCTGCCTGCATTTTGATGGCTTTGACTTTGGGAAAGATTTTTTCTTGTTTATTTTTTTGTTTAACTGTTGATGCCATGTCCCTCATACCTTGCCCCGTAAGTTGTGTCTTCCTCCTTGACTATTTCCCCTGATTTTGCAACATCTCTTAGCTTAATTTTTGCATCTTTTGGTCCTTCGCACTGCACCTCATATAAGACCGGGCCATTTTCTTAGAGTAACTAGATTTCCTAAATTTCCTATTTTCTCCTCCAATTGCAATTCCTTTGATGGAGTCTCCGTTCCAGCGTGTTTGTAGGTCCTTCTTTACTGTTTGGGCCTTCAGTGGGGATGAATTTTGGCAAGCTTTGCTGCATGTGCCTGGACTTGCTGGTGTATGGCCTGCCTGCATTTTGATGGCTTTGACTTTGGAAAAATTTTTTTTTTCGTTGTTTTGTGAAGTGTCCATGCCATGTCCCTCATATCTTGCCCCCTAAGTTGTGTCTTCCTCCTTGACTTTTTCCCCTGCTTTTGCAACATCTGTGAGCCTATTTTTTGCATCTTTTGGTCCTTTGCAATGCAGCTGATTTCCTCACAGCCTATTTTTTGAAGACATTAAAATTACTGATTTTCTGCTTTTTTCAATTGCATTTCATTTGAACTTATCTCCTTTCCAGAGTGTTTGCAAGCCTTTCTTTTGGGATTCACAAGATTCCTTTTCCCTTCCCGAAAGGAAATTTCATTTCCTTTCGGGAAGGGAAAAGAAATCTTGTGATTTCAATGGGGACGAATCGAAGAATCATTGGTGCATTTCCCTGCCCTTGATGGCATGCCATGCCTTTTGGTGGCTTTGACTTGGGGAAAGATTTTTTTCAATTTTTGGTTGTTTTCTGAAGTGTCCATGCCATGTCCCTCATATCTCGGCCCCTAAGTTGTGTCTTCCTCCTTGACTTTTTCCCCTGCTTTTGCAACATCTGTGAGCTTAGTTTTTGCATCTTTTGGTCCTTTGCACTGCACCTGATATTATCCCGGGCCATTTCCTTACAGTCACTAAATTTCCCAAATTTTCTTTTTTTCTCCTCCAATTACAATTCCTTTGATGGTGATTCCGCTCCAGCCTGTTTGTAGGCCCTTATTTTCTGTTTTGGCCTTCAGTGGGGATCAGATTTGGCAAGCTTTGCTGCATGTGCCTGCACTTGCTGGCGTATGGCCTGCCTGCATTTTGAAGGCTTTGACTTTGGGAAAGATTTTTTCTTTTTTTTTTCTTTTTTCTTGTTTTAAATATTCATGCCATGTCCCTCATATCTTGCCCCCTAAGTTGTGTTTTCCTCCTTGACTTTTTCCGCTGCTTTTGAAATATCTGTGAGCTTTGTTTTGGCATCATTTAGTCCTTCGCACTGCACCTGACATAATCCCGAGCCATTTTCTTACAGTCACTAAATTTACCAAATTTACATTTTTACTTTTCCTAATGCAATATTTCCGATGCTGTCTCCATCCACCGCCCCTCACTGCCTGAAGCCCTGTCCCTCACACAGGGAGCCCCAGCCATGACTGCCTAGTGCCCCGCCCCGCACTGACTGGATCCCCACCCCTGAAAGCCTGGAACCCCGCGCCTCACTCATGGGGCCTTGCCCTTCATAATTGGAGCCCCGCCCCTCAAATATGGAGCCTTGCCCCTGACTGCATGGAGCCCTGCCCATCCCTCATGGATCCCCGCCCATCACTGGCTGGAGCCCTGCCCCACACACATGGAGCCCTTTCCCTCACACATGGAGCCTTGCCCCTCTCTGGCTGGAGCCCTGCCACTAACACAAAGAGCCCCGGCCATCACTGCCCTGAGCCCCGCCCCTCACTGACTGGATCCCCACCCCTCACAGCCCGGAACCCCGCCCCTCACGCATGGAACCCCTTCCCTCACTCATGGAGCCCTGCCCATCCCACATGGAGCCCCCGCCCATCACTGGCTGGAGCCCTGCCCCACACACATGGAGCCGCTTCCGTCACACATAGAGCACCGCCCCTCACTGCCTGAAGCCCTGCCCCTCACACATGGAGCCCCGCGTTTGTAGGTCCTTCTTTTCGGTTTTGGCCTTCAGTGGGGATCAATTTTGGCAAGCTTTGCTGCATGTGTCTGCACTTGCTGGCGTATGGCCTGCCTGCATTTTGATGGCTTTGACTTTGGGAAAGATTTTTTCTTGTTGATTTTTTTGTTTAACTGTTGATGCCATGTCCCTCATACCTTGCCCCGTAAGTTGTGTCTTCCTCCTTGACTATTTCCCCTGATTTTGCAACATCTCTTAGCTTAATTTTTGCATCTTTTGGTCCTTCGCACTGCACCTCATATAATCCCGGGCCATTTTCTTAGAGTAACTAGATTTCCCAAATTTCCTTTTTTTCTCCTCCAATTGCAATTCCTTTGATGGAGTCTCCGTTCCAGTGTGTTTGTAGGTCCTTCTTTTCTGTTTGGGCCTTCAGTGGGGATGAATTTTGGCAAGCTTTGCTGCATGTGCCTGGACTTGCTGGTGTATGGCCTGCCTGCATTTTGATGGCTTTGACTTTGGAAAAATTTTTTTTTTTCGTTGTTTTGTGAAGTGTCCATGCCATGTCCCTCATATCTTGCCCCCTAAGTTGTGTCTTCCTCCTTGACTTTTTCCCCTGCTTTTGCAACATCTGTGAGCCTATTTTTTGCATGTTTTGGTCCTTTGCAATGCAGCTGATTTCCTCACAGCCTATTTTTTGAAGACATTAAAATTACTGATTTTCTGCTTTTTTCAATTGCATTTCATTTGAACTTATCTCCTTTCCAGAGTGTTTGCAAGCCTTTCTTTTGGGATTCACAAGATTCCTTTTCCCTTCCCGAAAGGAAATTTCATTTCCTTTCGGGAAGGGAAAAGAAATCTTGTGATTTCAATGGGGACGAATCGAAGAATCATTGGTGCATTTCCCTGCCCTTGATGGCATGCCATGCCTTTTGGTGGCTTTGACTTGGGGAAAGATTTTTTTCATTTTTTGGTTGATTTCTGAAGTGTCCATGCCATGTCCTCATATCTTGCCACCTAAGTTGAGTCTTCCTCCTTGACTTTTTCCCCTGCTTTTGCAACATCTGTGAGCTTAGTTTTTGCATCTTTTGGTCCTTCGCACTGCAACCTGATATTATCCCGGGCCATTTCCTTACAGTCACTAAATTTCCCAAATTTTCTTTTTTTCTCCTGCAATTACAATTCCTTTGATGGTGTCTCCGCTCCAGCCTGGTTGTAGGCCCTTATTTTTCTGTTTTGGCCTTCAGTGGGGATCAGATTTGGCAAGCTTTGCTGCATGTGCCTGCACTTGCTGGCGTATGGCCTGCCTGCATTTTGAAGGCTTTGACTTTGGGAAAGATTTTTTCTTTTTTTTTTCTTTTTTCTTGTTTTAAATATTCATGCCATGTCCCTCATATCTTGCCCCCTAAGTTGTGTTTTCCTCCTTGACTTTTTCCGCTGCTTTTGAAATATCTGTGAGCTTTGTTTTGGCATCATTTAGTCCTTCGCACTGCACCTGACATAATCCCGGGCCATTTTCTTACAGTCACTAAATTTACCAAATTTACATTTTTACTTTTCCTAATGCAATATTTCCGATGCTGTCTCCATCCACCGCCCCTCACTGCCTGAAGCCCTGCCCCTCACACAGGGAGCCCCAGCCATGACTGCCTAGTGCCCCGCCCCGCACTGACTGGATCCCCACCCCTGAAAGCCTGGAACCCCGCACCTCACTCATGGGGCCTTGCCCTTCAGAATTGGAGCCCCGCCCCTCAAATATGGAGCCTTGCCCCTGACTGCATGGAGCCCTGCCCATCCCTCATGGATCCCCGCCCATCACTGGCTGGAGCCCTGCCCCACAAACATGGAGCCCTTTCCCTCACACATGGAGCCTTGCCCCTCTCTGGCTGGAGCCCTGCCACTAACACAAAGAGCCCCGGCCATCACTGCCCTGAGCCCCGCCCCTCACTGACTGGATCCCCACCCCTGAAAGCCTGGAACCCCGGCCTTCACTCATGGGGCCTTGCCCTTCATATTTGAAGCCCCGCCCCTCAAATATGGAGCCCTATCCCTCACTGCATGGAGCCCTGCCCATCCCAGATGGAGCCCCGCCCATCACTGGCTGGAGCCCTGCCCCACACACATGGAGCCTTTTCCCTCACACATGGAGCCCTGCCCCTCTCTGGCTGCAGCCCTAACCCTAACACATGGAGCCTCGGCAATCACTGCCTAGAGCCCCACCCCTCACTGACTGGATCCCCACCCCTCACAGCCCGGAACCCCGCCCCTCACGCATGGAACCCCTTCCCTCACTCATGGAGCCCTGCCCATCCCACATGGAGCCCCGCCCATCACTGGCTGGAGCCCTGCCCCACACACATGGAGCCGCTTCCGTCACACATAGAGCACCGCCCCTCACTGCCTGAAGCCCTGCCCCTCACACATGGAGCCCCGCGTTTGTAGGTCCTTCTTTTCGGTTTTGGCCTTCAGTGGTGATCAATTTTGGCAAGCTTTGCTGCATGTGTCTGCACTTGCTGGCGTATGGCCTGCCTGCATTTTGATGGCTTTGACTTTGGGAAAGATTTTTTCTTTTTTTTTTCTTTTTTCTTGTTTTAAATATTCATGCCATGTCCCTCATATCTTGCCCCCTAAGTTGTGTTTTCCTCCTTGACTTTTTCCGCTGCTTTTGAAATATCTGTGAGCTTTGTTTTGGCATCATTTAGTCCTTCGCACTGCACCTGACATAATCCCGGGCCATTTTCTTACAGTCACTAAATTTACCAAATTTACATTTTTACTTTTCCTAATGCAATATTTCCGATGCTGTCTCCATCCACCGCCCCTCACTGCCTGAAGCCCTGCCCCTCACACAGGGAGCCCCAGCCATGACTGCCTAGTGCCCCGCCCCGCACTGACTGGATCCCCACCCCTGAAAGCCTGGAACCCCGCACCTCACTCATGGGGCCTTGCCCTTCATAATTGGAGCCCCGCCCCTCAAATATGGAGCCTTGCCCCTGACTGCATGGAGCCCTGCCCATCCCTCATGGATCCCCGCCCATCACTGGCTGGAGCCCTGCCCCACAAACATGGAGCCCTTTCCCTCACACATGGAGCCTTGCCCCTCTCTGGCTGGAGCCCTGCCACTAACACAAAGAGCCCCGGCCATCACTGCCCTGAGCCCCGCCCCTCACTGACTGGATCCCCACCCCTGAAAGCCTGGAACCCCGGCCTTCACTCATGGGGCCTTGCCCTTCATATTTGAAGCCCCGCCCCTCAAATATGGAGCCCTATCCCTCACTGCATGGAGCCCTGCCCATCCCAGATGGAGCCCCGCCCATCACTGGCTGGAGCCCTGCCCCACACACATGGAGCCTTTTCCCTCACACATGGAGCCCTGCCCCTCTCTGGCTGCAGCCCTAACCCTAACACATGGAGCCTCGGCAATCACTGCCTAGAGCCCCACCCCTCACTGACTGGATCCCCACCCCTCACAGCCCGGAACCCCGCCCCTCACGCATGGAACCCCTTCCCTCACTCATGGAGCCCTGCCCATCCCACATGGAGCCCCGCCCATCACTGGCTGGAGCCCTGCCCCACACACATGGAGCCGCTTCCGTCACACATAGAGCACCGCCCCTCACTGCCTGAAGCCCTGCCCCTCACACATGGAGCCCCGCGTTTGTAGGTCCTTCTTTTCGGTTTTGGCCTTCAGTGGTGATCAATTTTGGCAAGCTTTGCTGCATGTGTCTGCACTTGCTGGCGTATGGCCTGCCTGCATTTTGATGGCTTTGACTTTGGGAAAGATTTTTTCTTTTTTTTTTCTTTTTTCTTGTTTTAAATATTCATGCCATGTCCCTCATATCTTGCCCCCTAAGTTGTGTTTTCCTCCTTGACTTTTTCCGCTGCTTTTGAAATATCTGTGAGCTTTGTTTTGGCATCATTTAGTCCTTCGCACTGCACCTGACATAATCCCGGGCCATTTTCTTACAGTCACTAAATTTACCAAATTTACATTTTTACTTTTCCTAATTCAATATTTCCGATGCTGTCTCCATCCACCGCCCCTCACTGCCTGAAGCCCTGCCCCTCACACAGGGAGCCCCAGCCATGACTGCCTAGTGCCCCGCCCCGCACTGACTGGATCCCCACCCCTGAAAGCCTGGAACCCCGCACCTCACTCATGGGGCCTTGCCCTTCATAATTGGAGCCCCGCCCCTCAAATATGGAGCCTTGCCCCTGACTGCATGGAGCCCTGCCCATCCCTCATGGATCCCCGCCCATCACTGGCTGGAGCCCTGCCCCACAAACATGGAGCCCTTTCCCTCACACATGGAGCCTTGCCCCTCTCTGGCTGGAGCCCTGCCACTAACACAAAGAGCCCCGGCCATCACTGCCCTGAGCCCCGCCCCTCACTGACTGGATCCCCACCCCTGAAAGCCTGGAACCCCGGCCTTCACTCATGGGGCCTTGCCCTTCATATTTGAAGCCCCGCCCCTCAAATATGGAGCCCTATCCCTCTCTGCATGGAGCCCTGCCCATCCCAGATGGAGCCCCGCCCATCACTGGCTGGAGCCCTGCCCCACACACATGGAGCCTTTTCCCTCACACATGGAGCCCTGCCCCTCTCTGGCTGCAGCCCTAACCCTAACACATGGAGCCTCGGCAATCACTGCCTAGAGCCCCACCCCTCACTGACTGGATCCCCACCCCTCACAGCCCGGAACCCCACCCCTCACGCATGGAACCCCTTCCCTCACTCATGGAGCCCTGCCCCACACACATGGAGCCGCTTCCGTCACACATAGAGCACCGCCCCTCACTGCCTGAAGACCTGCCCCTCACACATGGAGCCCCGCGTTTGTAGGTCCTTCTTTTCGGTTTTGGCCTTCAGTGGTGATCAATTTTGGCAAGCTTTGCTGCATGTGTCTGCACTTGCTGGCGTATGGCCTGCCTGCATTTTGATGGCTTTGACTTTGGGGAAGATTTTTTCTTGGTTTTTTTTTTTGTTTAACTGTTGATGGCATGTCCCTCATACCTTGCCCCGTAAGTTGTGTCTTCCTCCTTGACTATTTCCCCTGATTTTGCAACATCTCTTAGCTTAATTTTTGCATCTTTTGGTCCTTCGCACTGCACCTCATATAAACCCGGGCCATTTTCTTAGAGTAACTAGATTTCCCAAATTTCCTTTTTTTCTCCTCCAATTGCAATTCCTTTGATGGAGTCTCCGTTCCAGGGTGTTTGTAGGTCCTTCTTTTCTGTTTGGGCCTTCAGTGGGGATGAATTTTGGCAAGCTTTGCTGCATGTGCCTGGACTTGCTGGTGTATGGCCTGCCTGCATTTTGATGGCTTTGACTTTGGAAATTTTTTTTTTTTTTCGTTCTTTTGTGAAGTGTCCATGCCATGTCCCTCATATCTTGCCCCCTAAGTTGTGTCTTCCTCCTTGACTTTTTCCCCTGCTTTTGCAACATCTGTGAGCCTATTTTTTGCATGTTTTGGTCCTTTGCAATGCAGCTGATTTCCTCACAGCCTATTTTTTGAAGACATTATAATTACTGATTTTCTGCTTTTTTCAATTGCATTTCATTTGAACTTATCTCCTTTCCAGAGTGTTTGCAAGCCTTTCTTTTGGGATTCACAAGATTCCTTTTCCCTTCCCGAAAGGAAATTTCATTTCCTTTCGGGAAGGGAAAAGGAATCTTGTGATTTCAATGGGGACGAATCGAAGAATCATTGGTGCATTTCTCTGCCCTTGATGGCATGCCATGCCTTTTGGTGGCTTTGACTTGGGGAAAGATTTTTTTCATTTTTTGGTTGATTTCTGAAGTGTCCATGCCATGTCCTCATATCTTGCCACCTAAGTTGAGTCTTCCTCCTTGACTTTTTCCCCTTCTTTTGCAACATCTGTGAGCTTAGTTTTTGCATCTTTTGGTCCTTCGCACTGCACCTGATATTATCCTGGGCCATTTCCTTACAGTCACTAAATTTCCCAAATTTTCTTTTTTTCTCCTCCAATTACAATTCCTTTGATGGTGTCTCCGCTCCAGCCTGGTTGTAGGCCCTTATTTTCTGTTTTGGCCTTCAGTGGGGATCAGATTTGGCAAGCTTTGCTGCATGTGCCTGCACTTGCTGGCGTATGGCCTGCCTGCATTTTGAAGGCTTTGACTTTGGGAACGATTTTTTCTTGTTTTTCTTTTTTCTTGTTTTAAATATTCATGCCATGTCCCTCATATCTTGCCCCCTAAGTTGTGTTTTCCTCCTTGACTTTTTCCGCTGCTTTTGAAATATCTGTGAGCTTTGTTTTGGCATCATTTAGTCCTTCGCACTGCACCTGACATAATCCCGGGCCATTTTCTTACAGTCACTAAATTTACCAAATTTACATTTTTACTTTTCCTAATGCAATATTTCCGATGCTGTCTCCATCCACCGCCCCTCACTGCCTGAAGCCCTGCCCCTCACACAGGGAGCCCCAGCCATGACTGCCTAGTGCCCCGCCCCGCACTGACTGGATCCCCACCCCTGAAAGCCTGGAACCCCGCGCCTCACTCATGGGGCCTTGCCCTTCATAATTGGAGCCCCGCCCCTCAAATATGGAGCCTTGCCCCTGACTGCATGGAGCCCTGCCCATCCCTCATGGATCCCCGCCCATCACTGGCTGGAGCCCTGCCCCACAAACATGGAGCCCTTTCCCTCACACATGGAGCCTTGCCCCTCTCTGGCTGGAGCCCTGCCACTAACACAAAGAGCCCCGGCCATCACTGCCCTGAGCCCCGCCCCTCACTGACTGGATCCCCACCCCTGAAAGCCTGGAACCCCGGCCTTCACTCATGGGGCCTTGCCCTTCATATTTGAAGCCCCGCCCCTCAAATATGGAGCCCTATCCCTCACTGCATGGAGCCCTGCCCATCCCAGATGGAGCCCCGCCCATCACTGGCTGGAGCCCTGCCCCACACACATGGAGCCTTTTCCCTCACACATGGAGCCCTGCCCCTCTCTGGCTGCAGCCCTAACCCTAACACATGGAGCCTCGGCAATCACTGCCTAGAGCCCCACCCCTCACTGACTGGATCCCCACCCCTCACAGCCCGGAACCCCGCCCCTCACGCATGGAACCCCTTCCCTCACTCATGGAGCCCTGCCCATCCCACATGGAGCCCCGCCCATCACTGGCTGGAGCCCTGCCCCACACACATGGAGCCGCTTCCGTCACACATAGAGCACCGCCCCTCACTGCCTGAAGCCCTGCCCCTCACACATGGAGCCCCGCGTTTGTAGGTCCTTCTTTTCGGTTTTGGCCTTCAGTGGGGATCAATTTTGGCAAGCTTTACTGCATGTGTCTGCACCTGACGGCGTATGGCCTGCCTGCATTTTGATGGCTTTGACTTTGGGAAAGATTTTTTCTTGTTTATTTTTTTGTTTAACTGTTGATGCCATGTCCCTCATACCTTGCCCCGTAAGTTGTGTCTTCCTCCTTGACTATTTCCCCTGATTTTGCAACATCTCTTAGCTTAATTTTTGCATCTTTTGGTCCTTCGCACTGCACCTCATATAATCCCGGGCCATTTTCTTAGAGTAACTAGATTTCCCAAATTTCCTTTTTTTCTCCTCCAATTGCAATTCCTTTGATGGAGTCTCCGTTCCAGTGTGTTTGTAGGTCCTTCTTTTCTGTTTGGGCCTTCAGTGGGGATGAATTTTGGCAAGCTTTGCTGCATGTGCCTGGACTTGCTGGTGTATGGCCTGCCTGCATTTTGATGGCTTTGACTTTGGAAAAATTTTTTTTTTTTTGTTCTTTTGTGAAGTGTCCATGCCATGTCCCTCATATCTTGCCCCCTAAGTTGTGTCTTCCTCCTTGACTTTTTCCCCTGCTTTTGCAACATCTGTGAACCTATTTTTTGCATGTTTTGGTCCTTTGCAATGCAGCTGATTTCCTCACAGCCTATTTTTTGAAGACATTAAAATTACTGATTTTCTGCTTTTTTCAATTGCATTTCATTTGAACTTATCTCCTTTCCAGAGTGTTTGCAAGCCTTTCTTTTGGGATTCACAAGATTCCTTTTCCCTTCCCGAAAGGAAATTTCATTTCCTTTCGGGAAGGGAAAAGGAATCTTGTGATTTCAATGGGGACGAATCGAAGAATCATTGGTGCATTTCCCTGCCCTTGATGGCATGCCATGCCTTTTGGTGGCTTTGACTTGGGGAAAGATTTTTTTCATTTTTTGGTTGATTTCTGAAGTGTCCATGCCATGTCCTCATATCTTGCCACCTAAGTTGAGTCTTCCTCCTTGACTTTTTCCCCTGCTTTTGCAACATCTGTGAGCTTAGTTTTGGCATCTTTTGGTCCTTCGCACTGCACCTGATATTATCCCGGGCCATTTCCTTACAGTCACTAAATTTCCCAAATTTTCTTTTTTTCTCCTCCAATTACAATTCCTTTGATGGTGTCTCCGCTCCAGCCTGGTTGTAGGCCCTTATTTTCTGTTTTGGCCTTCAGTGGGGATCAGATTTGGCAAGCTTTGCTGCATGTGCCTGCACTTGCTGGCGTATGGCCTGCCTGCATTTTGAAGGCTTTGACTTTGGGAACGATTTTTTCTTGTTTTTCTTTTTTCTTGTTTTAAATATTCATGCCATGTCCCTCATATCTTGCCCCCTAAGTTGTGTTTTCCTCCTTGACTTTTTCCGCTGCTTTTGAAATATCTGTGAGCTTTGTTTTGGCATCATTTAGTCCTTCGCACTGCACCTGACATAATCCCGGGCCATTTTCTTACAGTCACTAAATTTACCAAATTTACATTTTTACTTTTCCTAATGCAATATTTCCGATGCTGTCTCCATCCACCGCCCCTCACTGCCTGAAGCCCTGCCCCTCACACAGGGAGCCCCAGCCATGACTGCCTAGTGCCCCGCCCCGCACTGACTGGATCCCCACCCCTGAAAGCCTGGAACCCCGCGCCTCACTCATGGGGCCTTGCCCTTCATAATTGGAGCCCCGCCCCTCAAATATGGAGCCTTGCCCCTGACTGCATGGAGCCCTGCCCATCCCTCATGGATCCCCGCCCATCACTGGCTGGAGCCCTGCCCCACAAACATGGAGCCCTTTCCCTCACACATGGAGCCTTGCCCCTCTCTGGCTGGAGCCCTGCCACTAACACAAAGAGCCCCGGCCATCACTGCCCTGAGCCCCGCCCCTCACTGACTGGATCCCCACCCCTGAAAGCCTGGAACCCCGGCCTTCACTCATGGGGCCTTGCCCTTCATATTTGAAGCCCCGCCCCTCAAATATGGAGCCCTATCCCTCACTGCATGGAGCCCTGCCCATCCCAGATGGAGCCCCGCCCATCACTGGCTGGAGCCCTGCCCCACACACATGGAGCCTTTTCCCTCACACATGGAGCCCTGCCCCTCTCTGGCTGCAGCCCTAACCCTAACACATGGAGCCTCGGCAATCACTGCCTAGAGCCCCACCCCTCACTGACTGGATCCCCACCCCTCACAGCCCGGAACCCCGCCCCTCACGCATGGAACCCCTTCCCTCACTCATGGAGCCCTGCCCATCCCACATGGAGCCCCCCCATCACTGGCTGGAGCCCTGCCCCACACACATGGAGCCGCTTCCATCACACATAGAGCACAGCCCCTCACTGCCTGAAGCCCTGCCCCTCACACATGGAGCCCCGCATTTGTAGGTCCTTCTTTACAGTTTTGGCCTTCAGTGGGGATCAATTTTGGCAAGCTTTGCTGCACGTGTCTGCACTTGCTTGCGTATGGCCTGCCTGCATTTTGATGGCTTTGACTTTGGGAAAGATTTTTTCTTGTTTTTTTTTTTTTGTTTAACTGTTGATGCCATGTCCCTCATATCTTGCCCCGTAAGTTGTGTCTTCCTCCTTGACTATTTCCCCTGATTTTGCAACATCTCTTAGCTTAATTTTTGCATCTTTTGGTCCTTCGCACTGCACCTCATATAATCCCGGGCCATTTTCTTAGAGTAACTAGATTTCCCAAATTTCCTTTTTTTCTCCTCCAATTGCAATTCCTTTGATGGAGTCTCCGTTCCAGTGTGTTTGTAGGTCCTTCTTTTCTGTTTGGGCCTTCAGTGGGGATGAATTTTGGCAAGCTTTGCTGCATGTGCCTGCCCTTGGTGGCGTATGGCCTGCCTGCATTTTGATGGCTTTGACTTTGGAAAAATTTTTTTTTTTTCGTTGTTTTGTGAAGTGTCCATGCCATGTCCCTCATATCTTGCCCCCTAAGTTGTGTCTTCCTCCTTGACTTTTTCCCCTGCTTTTGCAACATCTGTGAGCCTATTTTTTGCATGTTTTGGTCCTTTGCAATGCAGCTGATTTCCTCACAGCCTATTTTTTGAAGACATTAAAATTACTGATTTTCTGCTTTTTTCAATTGCATTTCATTTGAACTTATCTCCTTTCCAGAGTGTTTGCAAGCCTTTCTTTTGGGATTCACAAGATTCCTTTTCCTTTCCCGAAAGGAAATTTCATTTCCTTTCGGGAAGGGAAAAGAAATCTTGTGATTTCAATGGGGACAAATCGAAGAATCATTGGCGCATTTCCCTGCCCTTGATGGCATGCCATGCCTTTTGGTGGCTTTGACTTGGGGAAAGATTTTTTTCTTTTTTTGGTTGTTTTCTGAAGTGTCCATGCCATGTCCTCATATCTTGCCACCTAAGTTGTGTCTTCCTCCTTGACTTTTTCCCCTGCTTTTGCAACATCTGTGAGCTTAGTTTTTGCATCTTTTGGTCCTTCGCACTGCACCTGATATTATCCCGGGCCATTTCCTTACAGTCACTAAATTTCCCAAATTGTCTTTTTTTCTCCTCCAATTACAATTCCTTTGATGGTGATTCCGCTCCAGCCTGTTTGTAGGCCCTTATTTTCTGTTTTGGCCTTCAGTGGGGATCAGATTTGGCAAGCTTTGCTGCATGTGCCTGCACTTGCTGGCGTATGGCCTGCCTGCATTTTGAAGGCTTTGACTTTGGGAACGATTTTTTCTTGTTTTTCTTTTTTCTTGTTTTAAATATTCATGCCATGTCCCTCATATCTTGCCCCCTAAGTTGTGTTTTCCTCCTTGACTTTTTCCACTGCTTTTGAAATATCTGTGAGCTTTGTTTTGGCATCATTTAGTCCTTCGCACTGCACCTGACATAATCCCGGGCCATTTTCTTACAGTCACTAAATTTACCAAATTTACATTTTTACTTTTCCTAATGCAATATTTCCGATGCTGTCTCCATCCACCGCCCCTCACTGCCTGAAGCCCTGCCCCTCACACAGGGAGCCCCAGCCATGACTGCCTAGTGCCCCGCCCCGCACTGACTGGATCTCCACCCCTGAAAGCCTGGAACCCCCGCGCCTCACTCATGGGGCCTTGCCCTTCATAATTGGAGCCCCGCCCCTCAAATATGGAGCCTTGCCCCTGACTGCATGGAGCCCTGCCCATCCCTCATGGATCCCCGCCCATCACTGGCTGGAGCCCTGCCCCACAAACATGGAGCCCTTTCCCTCACACATGGAGCCTTGCCCCTCTCTGGCTGGAGCCCTGCCACTAACACAAAGAGCCCCGGCCATCACTGCCCTGAGCCCCGCCCCTCACTGACTGGATCCCCACCCCTGAAAGCCTGGAACCCCGGCCTTCACTCATGGGGCCTTGCCCTTCATATTTGAAGCCCCGCCCCTCAAATATGGAGCCCTATCCCTCACTGCATGGAGCCCTGCCCATCCCACATGGAGCCCCGCCCATCACTGGCTGGAGCCCTGCCCCACACACATGGAGCCTTTTCCCTCACACATGGAGCCCTGCCCCTCTCTGGCTGCAGCCCTAACCCTAACACATGGAGCCTCGGCAATCACTGCCTAGAGCCCCACCCCTCACTGACTGGATCCCCACCCCTCACAGCCCGGAACCCCGCCCCTCACGCATGGAACCCCTTCCCTCACTCATGGAGCCCTGCCCATCCCACATGGAGCCCCGCCCATCACTGCCTGGAGCCCTGCCCTACACACATGGAGCCGCTTCCGTCACACATAGAGCACCGCCCCTCACTGCCTGAAGCCCTGCCCCTCACACATGGAGCCCCGCGTTTGTAGGTCCTTCTTTTCGGTTTTGGCCTTCAGTGGGGATCAATTTTGGCAAGCTTTGCCGCATGTGTCTGCACTTGCTGGCGTATGGCCTGCCTGCATTTTGATGGCTTTGACTTTGGGAAAGATTTTTTCTTGTTTTTTTTTTTTTTGTTTAACTGTTGATGCCATGTCCATCATATCTTGCCCCGTAAGTTGTGTCTTCCTCCTTGACTATTTCCCCTGATTTTGCAACATCTCTTAGCTTAATTTTTGCATCTTTTGGTCCTTCGCACTGCACCTCATATAATCCCGGGCCATTTTCTTAGAGTAACTAGATTTCCCAAATTTCCTTTTTTTCTCCTCCAATTGCAATTCCTTTGATGGAGTCTCCGTTCCAGGGTGTTTGTAGGTCCTTCTTTTCTGTTTGGGCCTTCAGTGGGGATGAATTTTGGCAAGCTTTGCTGCATGTGCCTGGACTTGCTGGTGTATGGCCTGCCTGCATTTTGATGGCTTTGACTTTGGAAAAATTTTTTTTTTTCGTTGTTTTGTGAAGTGTCCATGCCATGTCCCTCATATCTTGCCCCCTAAGTTGTGTCTTCCTCCTTGACTTTTTCCCCTGCTTTTGCAACATCTGTGAGCCTATTTTTTGCATGTTTTGGTCCTTTGCAATGCAGCTGATTTCCTCACAGCCTATTTTTTGAAGACATTAAAATTACTGATTTTCTGCTTTTTTCAATTGCATTTCATTTGAACTTATCTCCTTTCCAGAGTGTTTGCAAGCCTTTCTTTTGGGATTCACAAGATTCCTTTTCCCTTCCCGAAAGGAAATTTCATTTCCTTTCGGGAAGGGAAAAGGAATCTTGTGATTTCAATGGGGACGAATCGAAGAATCATTGGTGCATTTCCCTGCCCTTGATGGCATGCCATGCCTTTTGGTGGCTTTGACTTGGGGAAAGATTTTTTTCATTTTTTGGTTGATTTCTGAAGTGTCCATGCCATGTCCTCATATCTTGCCACCTAAGTTGAGTCTTCCTCCTTGACTTTTTCCCCTGCTTTTGCAACATCTGTGAGCTTAGTTTTGGCATCTTTTGGTCCTTCGCACTGCACCTGATATTATCCCGGGCCATTTCCTTACAGTCACTAAATTTCCCAAATTTTCTTTTTTTCTCCTCCAATTACAATTCCTTTGATGGTGTCTCCGCTCCAGCCTGTTTGTAGGCCCTTATTTTCTGTTTTGGCCTTCAGTGGGGATCAGATTTGGCAAGCTTTGCTGCATGTGCCTGCACTTGCTGGCGTATGGCCTGCCTGCATTTTGAAGGCTTTGACTTTGGGAACGATTTTTTCTTGTTTTTCTTTTTTCTTGTTTTAAATATTCATGCCATGTCCCTCATATCTTGCCCCCTAAGTTGTGTTTTCCTCCTTGACTTTTTCCGCTGCTTTTGAAATATCTGTGAGCTTTGTTTTGGCATCATTTAGTCCTTCGCACTGCACCTGACATAATCCCGGGGCCATTTTCTTACAGTCACTAAATTTACCAAATTTACATTTTTACTTTTCCTAATGCAATATTTCCGATGCTGTCTCCATCCACCGCCCCTCACTGCCTGAAGCCCTGCCCCTCACACAGGGAGCCCCAGCCATGACTGCCTAGTGCCCCGCCCCGCACTGACTGGATCCCCACCCCTGAAAGCCTGGAACCCCCGCGCCTCACTCATGGGGCCTTGCCCTTCATAATTGGAGCCCCGCCCCTCAAATATGGAGCCTTGCCCCTGACTGCATGGAGCCCTGCCCATCCCTCATGGATCCCCGCCCATCACTGGCTGGAGCCCTGCCCCACAAACATGGAGCCCTTTCCCTCACACATGGAGCCTTGCCCCTCTCTGGCTGGAGCCCTGCCACTAACACAAAGAGCCCCGGCCATCACTGCCCTGAGCCCCGCCCCTCACTGACTGGATCCCCACCCCTGAAAGCCTGGAACCCCGGCCTTCACTCATGGGGCCTTGCCCTTCATATTTGAAGCCCCGCCCCTCAAATATGGAGCCCTATCCCTCACTGCATGGAGCCCTGCCCATCCCAGATGGAGCCCCGCCCATCACTGGCTGGAGCCCTGCCCCACACACATGGAGCCTTTTCCCTCACACATGGAGCCCTGCCCCTCTCTGGCTGCAGCCCTAACCCTAACACATGGAGCCTCGGCAATCACTGCCTAGAGCCCCACCCCTCACTGACTGGATCCCCACCCCTCACAGCCCGGAACCCCGCCCCTCACGCATGGAACCCCTTCCCTCACTCATGGAGCCCTGCCCATCCCACATGGAGCCCCCCCATCACTGGCTGGAGCCCTGCCCCACACACATGGAGCCGCTTCCATCACACATAGAGCACAGCCCCTCACTGCCTGAAGCCCTGCCCCTCACACATGGAGCCCCGCATTTGTAGGTCCTTCTTTACAGTTTTGGCCTTCAGTGGGGATCAATTTTGGCAAGCTTTGCTGCACGTGTCTGCACTTGCTGGCGTATGGCCTGCCTGCATTTTGATGGCTTTGACTTTGGGAAAGATTTTTTCTTGTTTTTTTTTTTTTGTTTAACTGTTGATGCCATGTCCCTCATATCTTGCCCCGTAAGTTGTGTCTTCCTCCTTGACTATTTCCCCTGATTTTGCAACATCTCTTAGCTTAATTTTTGCATCTTTTGGTCCTTCGCACTGCACCTCATATAATCCCGGGCCATTTTCTTAGAGTAACTAGATTTCCCAAATTTCCTTTTTTTCTCCTCCAATTGCAATTCCTTTGATGGAGTCTCCGTTCCAGTGTGTTTGTAGGTCCTTCTTTTCTGTTTTGGCCTTCAGTGGGGATGAATTTTGGCAAGCTTTGCTGCATGTGCCTGCCCTTGGTGGCGTATGGCCTGCCTGCATTTTGATGGCTTTGACTTTGGAAAAATTTTTTTTTTTTCGTTGTTTTGTGAAGTGTCCATGCCATGTCCCTCATATCTTGCCCCCTAAGTTGTGTCTTCCTCCTTGACTTTTTCCCCTGCTTTTGCAACATCTGTGAGCCTATTTTTTGCATGTTTTGGTCCTTTGCAATGCAGCTGATTTCCTCACAGCCTATTTTTTGAAGACATTAAAATTACTGATTTTCTGCTTTTTTCAATTGCATTTCATTTGAACTTATCTCCTTTCCAGAGTGTTTGCAAGCCTTTCTTTTGGGATTCACAAGATTCCTTTTCCTTTCCCGAAAGGAAATTTCATTTCCTTTCGGGAAGGGAAAAGAAATCTTGTGATTTCAATGGGGACAAATCGAAGAATCATTGGCGCATTTCCCTGCCCTTGATGGCATGCCATGCCTTTTGGTGGCTTTGACTTGGGGAAAGATTTTTTTCATTTTTTGGTTGTTTTCTGAAGTGTCCATGCCATGTCCTCATATCTTGCCACCTAAGTTGTGTCTTCCTCCTTGACTTTTTCCCCTGCTTTTGCAACATCTGTGAGCTTAGTTTTTGCATCTTTTGGTCCTTCGCACTGCACCTGATATTATCCCGGGCCATTTCCTTACAGTCACTAAATTTCCCAAATTTTCTTTTTTTCTCCTCCAATTACAATTCCTTTGATGGTGATTCCGCTCCAGCCTGTTTGTAGGCCCTTATTTTCTGTTTTGGCCTTCAGTGGGGATCAGATTTGGCAAGCTTTGCTGCATGTGCCTGCACTTGCTGGCGTATGGCCTGCCTGCATTTTGAAGGCTTTGACTTTGGGAACGATTTTTTCTTGTTTTTCTTTTTTCTTGTTTTAAATATTCATGCCATGTCCCTCATATCTTGCCCCCTAAGTTGTGTTTTCCTCCTTGACTTTTTCCACTGCTTTTGAAATATCTGTGAGCTTTGTTTTGGCATCATTTAGTCCTTCGCACTGCACCTGACATAATCCCGGGCCATTTTCTTACAGTCACTAAATTTACCAAATTTACATTTTTACTTTTCCTAATGCAATATTTCCGATGCTGTCTCCATCCACCGCCCCTCACTGCCTGAAGCCCTGCCCCTCACACAGGGAGCCCCAGCCATGACTGCCTAGTGCCCCGCCCCGCACTGACTGGATCCCCACCCCTGAAAGCCTGGAACCCCGCGCCTCACTCATGGGGCCTTGCCCTTCATAATTGGAGCCCCGCCCCTCAAATATGGAGCCTTGCCCCTGACTGCATGGAGCCCTGCCCATCCCTCATGGATCCCCGCCCATCACTGGCTGGAGCCCTGCCCCACAAACATGGAGCCCTTTCCCTCACACATGGAGCCTTGCCCCTCTCTGGCTGGAGCCCTGCCACTAACACAAAGAGCCCCGGCCATCACTGCCCTGAGCCCCGCCCCTCACTGACTGGATCCCCACCCCTGAAAGCCTGGAACCCCGGCCTTCACTCATGGGGCCTTGCCCTTCATATTTGAAGCCCCGCCCCTCAAATATGGAGCCCTATCCCTCACTGCATGGAGCCCTGCCCATCCCAGATGGAGCCCCGCCCATCACTGGCTGGAGCCCTGCCCCACACACATGGAGCCTTTTCCCTCACACATGGAGCCCTGCCCCTCTCTGGCTGCAGCCCTAACCCTAACACATGGAGCCTCGGCAATCACTGCCTAGAGCCCCACCCCTCACTGACTGGATCCCCACCCCTCACAGCCCGGAACCCCGCCCCTCACGCATGGAACCCCTTCCCTCACTCATGGAGCCCTGCCCATCCCACATGGAGCCCCGCCCATCACTGCCTGGAGCCCTGCCCTACACACATGGAGCCGCTTCCGTCACACATAGAGCACCGCCCCTCACTGCCTGAAGCCCTGCCCCTCACACATGGAGCCCCGCGTTTGTAGGTCCTTCTTTTCGGTTTTGGCCTTCAGTGGGGATCAATTTTGGCAAGCTTTGCCGCATGTGTCTGCACTTGCTGGCGTATGGCCTGCCTGCATTTTGATGGCTTTGACTTTGGGAAAGATTTTTTCTTGTTTTTTTTTTTTTTTGTTTAACTGTTCATGCCATGTCCATCATATCTTGCCCCGTAAGTTGTGTCTTCCTCCTTGACTATTTCCCCTGATTTTGCAACATCTCTTAGCTTAATTTTTGCATCTTTTGGTCCTTCGCACTGCACCTCATATAATCCCGGGCCATTTTCTTAGAGTAACTAGATTTCCCAAATTTCCTTTTTTTCTCCTCCAATTGCAATTCCTTTGATGGAGTCTCCGTTCCAGGGTGTTTGTAGGTCCTTCTTTTCTGTTTGGGCCTTCAGTGGGGATGAATTTTGGCAAGCTTTGCTGCATGTGCCTGGACTTGCTGGTGTATGGCCTGCCTGCATTTTGATGGCTTTGACTTTGGAAAAATTTTTTTTTTCGTTCTTTTGTGAAGTGTCCATGCCATGTCCCTCATATCTTGCCCCCTAAGTTGTGTCTTCCTCCTTGACTTTTTCCCCTGCTTTTGCAACATCTGTGAGCCTATTTTTTGCATGTTTTGGTCCTTTGCAATGCAGCTGATTTCCTCACAGCCTATTTTTTGAAGACATTAAAATTACTGATTTTCTGCTTTTTTCAATTGCATTTCATTTGAACTTATCTCCTTTCCAGAGTGTTTGCAAGCCTTTCTTTTGGGATTCACAAGATTCCTTTTCCCTTCCCGAAAGGAAATTTCATTTCCTTTCGGGAAGGGAAAAGGAATCTTGTGATTTCAATGGGGACGAATCGAAGAATCATTGGTGCATTTCCCTGCCCTTGATGGCATGCCATGCCTTTTGGTGGCTTTGACTTGGGGAAAGATTTTTTTCATTTTTTGGTTGATTTCTGAAGTGTCCATGCCATGTCCTCATATCTTGCCACCTAAGTTGTGTCTTCCTCCTTGACTTTTTTCCCCTGCTTTTGCAACATCTGTGAGCTTAGTTTTTGCATCTTTTGGTCCTTCGCACTGCACCTGATATTATCCCGGGCCATTACCTTACAGTCACTAAATTTCCCAAATTGTCTTTTTTTCTCCTCCAATTACAATTCCTTTGATGGTGTCTCCGCTCCAGCCTGTTTGTAGGCCCTTATTTTCTGTTTTGGCCTTCAGTGGGGATCAGATTTGGCAAGCTTTGCTGCATGTGCCTGCACTTGCTGGCGTATGGCCTGCCTGCATTTTGAAGGCTTTGACTTTGGGAACGATTTTTTCTTGTTTTTCTTTTTTCTTGTTTTAAATATTCATGCCATGTCCCTCATATCTTGCCCCCTAAGTTGTGTTTTCCTCCTTGACTTTTTCCGCTGCTTTTGAAATATCTGTGAGCTTTGTTTTGGCATCATTTAGTCCTTCGCACTGCACCTGACATAATCCCGGGCCATTTTCTTACAGTCACTAAATTTACCAAATTTACATTTTTACTTTTCCTAATGCAATATTTCCGATGCTGTCTCCATCCACCGCCCCTCACTGCCTGAAGCCCTGCCCCTCACACAGGGAGCCCCAGCCATGACTGCCTAGTGCCCCGCCCCGCACTGACTGGATCCCCACCCCTGAAAGCCTGGAACCCCGCGCCTCACTCATGGGGCCTTGCCCTTCATAATTGGAGCCCCGCCCCTCAAATATGGAGCCTTGCCCCTGACTGCATGGAGCCCTGCCCATCCCTCATGGATCCCCGCCCATCACTGGCTGGAGCCCTGCCCCACAAACATGGAGCCCTTTCCCTCACACATGGAGCCTTGCCCCTCTCTGGCTGGAGCCCTGCCACTAACACAAAGAGCCCCGGCCATCACTGCCCTGAGCCCCGCCCCTCACTGACTGGATCCCCACCCCTGAAAGCCTGGAACCCCGGCCTTCACTCATGGGGCCTTGCCCTTCATATTTGAAGCCCCGCCCCTCAAATATGGAGCCCTATCCCTCACTGCATGGAGCCCTGCCCATCCCAGATGGAGCCCCGCCCATCACTGGCTGGAGCCCTGCCCCACACACATGGAGCCTTTTCCCTCACACATGGAGCCCTGCCCCTC
This sequence comes from Artemisiospiza belli, assembly GCA_021963965.1. Taxonomy (NCBI): domain Eukaryota; kingdom Metazoa; phylum Chordata; class Aves; order Passeriformes; family Passerellidae; genus Artemisiospiza; species Artemisiospiza belli. The sequence goes on along the minus strand of JAKDEW010000216.1, from coordinate 151,096 downwards.
TCTGGCTGCAGCCCTAACCCTAACACATGGAGCCTCGGCAATCACTGCCTAGAGCCCCACCCCTCACTGACTGGATCCCCACCCCTCACAGCCCGGAACCCCGCCCCTCACGCATGGAACCCCTTCCCTCACTCATGGAGCCCTGCCCATCCCACATGGAGCCCCGCCCATCACTGGCTGGAGCCCTGCCCCACACACATGGAGCCGCTTCCGTCACACATAGAGCACCGCCCCTCACTGCCTGAAGCCCTGCCCCTCACACATGGAGCCCCGCGTTTGTAGGTCCTTCTTTTCGGTTTTGGCCTTCAGTGGGGATCAATTTTGGCAAGCTTTGCTGCATGTGTCTGCACTTGCTGGCGTATGGCCTGCCTGCATTTTGATGGCTTTGATTTTGGGAAAGATTTTTTCTTGTTTTTTTTTTTTGTTTAACTGTTCATGCCATGTCCCTCATATCTTGCCCCGTAAGTTGTGTCTTCCTCCTTGACTATTTCCCCTGATTTTGCAACATCTCTTAGCTTAATTTTTGCATCTTTTGGTCCTTCGCACTGCACCTCATATAATCCCAGGCCATTTTCTTAGAGTAACTAGATTTCCCAAATTTCCTTTTTTTCTCCTCCAATTGCAATTCCTTTGATGGAGTCTCCGTTCCAGTGTGTTTGTAGGTCCTTCTTTTCTGTTTGGGCCTTCAGTGGGGATGAATTTTGGCAAGCTTTGCTGCATGTGCCTGGACTTGCTGGTGTATGGCCTGCCTACATTTTGATGGCTTTGACTTTGGAAAAATTTTTTTTTTTTCGTGGTTTTGTGAAGTGTCCATGCCATGTCCCTCATATCTTGCCCCCTAAGTTGTGTCTTCCTCCTTGACTTTTTCCCCTGCTTTTGCAACATCTGTGAGCCTATTTTTTCCATGTTTTGGTCCTTTGCAATGCAGCTGATTTCCTCACAGCCTGTTTTTTGAAGACATTAAAATTACTGATTTTCTGCTTTTTTCAATTGCATTTCATTTGAACTTATCTCCTTTCCAGAGTGTTTGCAAGCCTTTCTTTTGGGATTCACAAGATTCCTTTTCCCTTCCCGAAAGGAAATTTCATTTCCTTTCGGGAAGGGAAAAGAAATCTTGTGATTTCAATGGGGACGAATCGAAGAACCATTGGTGCATTTCCCTGCCCTTGATGGCATGCCATGCCTTTTGGTGGCTTTGACTTGGGGAAAGATTTTTTTCAATTTTTGTTTGTTTTCTGAAGTGTCCATGCCATGTCCTCATATCTTGCCACCTAAGTTGTGTCTTCCTCCTTGACTTTTTCCCCTGCTTTTGCAACATCTGTGAGCTTAGTTTTTGCATCTTTTGGTCCTTCGCACTGCACCTGATATTATCCCGGGCCATTTCCTTACAGTCACTAAATTTCCCAAATTTTCTTTTTTTCTCCTCCAATTACAATTCCTTTGATGGTGTCTCCGCTCCAGCCTGTTTGTAGGCCCGTATTTTCTGTTTTGGCCTTCAGTGGGGATCAGATTTGGCAAGCTTTGCTGCATGTGCCTGCACTTGCTGGCGTATGGCCTGCCTGCATTTTGAAGGCTTTGACTTTGGGAACGATTTTTTCTTGTTTTTCTTTTTTCTTGTTTTAAATATCCATGCCATGTCCCTCATATCTTGCCCCCTAAGTTGTGTTTTCCTCCTTGACTTTTTCCGCTGCTTTTGAAATATCTGTGAGCTTTGTTTTGGCATCATTTAGTCCTTCGCACTGCACCTGACATAATCCCGGGCCATTTTCTTACAGTCACTAAATTTACCAAATTTACATTTTTACTTTTCCTAATGCAATATTTCCGATGCTGTCTCCATCCACCGCCCCTCACTGCCTGAAGCCCTGCCCCTCACACAGGGAGCCCCAGCCATGACTGCCTAGTGCCCCGCCCCGCACTGACTGGATCCCCACCCCTGAAAGCCTGGAACCCCGCGCCTCACTCATGGGGCCTTGCCCTTCATAATTGGAGCCCCGCCCCTCAAAGATGGAGCCTTGCCCCTGACTGCATGGAGCCCTGCCCATCCCTCATGGATCCCCGCCCATCACTGGCTGGAGCCCTGCCCCACAAACATGGAGCCCTTTCCCTCACACATGGAGCCTTGCCCCTCTCTGGCTGGAGCCCTGCCACTAACACAAACAGCCCCGGCCATCACTGCCCTGAGCCCCGCCCCTCACTGACTGGATCCCCACCCCTGAAAGCCTGGAACCCCGGCCTTCACTCATGGGGCCTTGCCCTTCATATTTGAAGCCCCGCCCCTCAAATATGGAGCCCTATCCCTCACTGCATGGAGCCCTGCCCATCCCACATGGAGCCCCGCCCATCACTGGCTGGAGCCCTGCCCCACACACATGGAGCCTTTTCCCTCACACATGGAGCCCTGCCCCTCTCTGGCTGCAGCCCTAACCCTAACAAATGGAGCCTCGGCAATCACTGCCTAGAGCCCCACCCCTCACTGACTGGATCCCCACCCCTCACAGCCCGGAACCCCGCCCCTCACGCATGGAACCCCTTCCCTCACTCATGGAGCCCTGCCCATCCCACATGGAGCCCCACCCATCACTGGCCGGAGCCCTGCCCCACACACATGGAGCCGCTTCCGTCACACATAGAGCACCGCCCCTCACTGCCTGAAGCCCTGCCCCTCACACATGGAGCCCCGCGTTTGTAGGTCCTTCTTTTCGGTTTTGGCCTTCAGTGGGGATCAATTTTGGCAAGGTTTGCTGCATGTGTCTGCACTTGCTGGCGTATGGCCTGCCTGCATTTTGATGGCTTTGACTTTGGGAAAGATTTTTTCTTGTTTTTTTTTTTTTGTTTAACTGTTCATGCCATGTCCCTCATATCTTGCCCCGTAAGTTGTGTCTTCCTCCTTGACTATTTCCCCTGATTTTGCAACATCTCTTAGCTTAATTTTTGCATCTTTTGGTCCTTCGCACTGCACCTCATATAATCCCAGGCCATTTTCTTAGAGTAACTAGATTTCCCAAATTTCCTTTTTTTCTCCTCCAATTGCAATTCCTTTGATGGAGTCTCCATTCCAGTGTGTTTGTAGGTCCTTCTTTTCTGTTTGGGCCTTCAGTGGGGATGAATTTTGGCAAGCTTTGCTGCATGTGCCTGGACTTGCTGGTGTATGGCCTGCCTACATTTTGATGGCTTTGACTTTGGAAAAATTTTTTTTTTTTCGTGGTTTTGTGAAGTGTCCATGCCATGTCCCTCATATCTTGCCCCCTAAGTTGTGTCTTCCTCCTTGACTTTTTCCCCTGCTTTTGCAACATCTGTGAGCCTATTTTTTGCATGTTTTGGTCCTTTGCAATGCAGCTGATTTCCTCACAGCCTGTTTTTTGATGACATTAAAATTACTGATTTTCTGCTTTTTTCAATTGCATTTCATTTGAACTTATCTCCTTTCCAGAGTGTTTGCAAGCCTTTCTTTTGGGATTCACAAGATTCCTTTTCCCTTCCCGAAAGGAAATTTCATTTCCTTTCGGGAAGGGAAAGAAATCTTGTGATTTCAATGGGGACGAATCGAAGAACCATTGGTGCATTTCCCTGCCCTTGATGGCATGCCATGCCTTTTGGTGGCTTTGACTTGGGGAAAGATTTTTTTCAATTTTTGGTTGTTTTCTGAAGTGTCCATGCCATGTCCTCATATCTTGCCACCTAAGTTGTGTCTTCCTCCTTGACTTTTTCCCCTGCTTTTGCAACATCTGTGAGCTTAGTTTTTGCATCTTTTGGTCCTTCGCACTGCACCTGATATTATCCCGGGCCATTTCCTTACAGTCACTAAATTTCCCAAATTTTCTTTTTTTCTCCTCCAATTACAATTCCTTTGATGGTGTCTCCGCTCCAGCCTGTTTGTAGGCCCGTATTTTCTGTTTTGGCCTTCAGTGGGGATCAGATTTGGCAAGCTTTGCTGCATGTGCCTGCACTTGCTGGCGTATGGCCTGCCTGCATTTTGAAGGCTTTGACTTTGGGAACGATTTTTTCTTGTTTTTCTTTTTTCTTGTTTTAAATATCCATGCCATGTCCCTCATATCTTGCTCCCTAAGTTGTGTTTTCCTCCTTGACTTTTTCCGCTGCTTTTGAAATATCTGTGAGCTTTGTTTTGGCATCATTTAGTCCTTCGCACTGCACCTGACATAATCCCGGGCCATTTTCTTACAGTCACTAAATTTACCAAATTTACATTTTTACTTTTCCTAATGCAATATTTCCGATGCTGTCTCCATCCACCGCCCCTCACTGCCTGAAGCCCTGCCCCTCACACAGGGAGCCCCAGCCATGACTGCCTAGTGCCCCGCCCCGCACTGACTGGATCCCCACCCCTGAAAGCCTGGAACCCCGCGCCTCACTCATGGGGCCTTGCCCTTCATAATTGGAGCCCCGCCCCTCAAAGATGGAGCCTTGCCCCTGACTGCATGGAGCCCTGCCCATCCCTCATGGATCCCCGCCCATCACTGGCTGGAGCCCTGCCCCACAAACATGGAGCCCTTTCCCTCACACATGGAGCCTTGCCCCTCTCTGGCTGGAGCCCTGCCACTAACACAAAGAGCCCCGGCCATCACTGCCCTGAGCCCCGCCCCTCACTGACTGGATCCCCACCCCTGAAAGCCTGGAACCCCGGCCTTCACTCATGGGGCCTTGCCCTTCATATTTGAAGCCCCGCCCCTCAAATATGGAGCCCTATCCCTCACTGCATGGAGCCCTGCCCATCCCACATGGAGCCCCGCCCATCACTGGCTGGAGCCCCGCCCCACACACATGGAGCCTTTTCCCTCACACATGGAGCCCTGCCCCTCTCTGGCTGCAGCCCTAACCCTAACACATGGAGCCTCGGCAATCACTGCCTAGAGCCCCACCCCTCACTGACTGGATCCCCACCCCTCACAGCCCGGAACCCCGCCCCTCACCCATGGAACCCCTTCCCTCACTCATGGAGCCCTGCCCATCCCACATGGAGCCCCGCCCATCACTGGCTGGAGCCCTGCCCCACACACATGGAGCTGCTTCCGTCACACATAGAGCACCGCCCCTCACTGCCTGAAGCCCTGCCCCTCACACATGGAGCCCCGCGTTTGTAGGTCCTTCTTTTCGGTTTTGGCCTTCAGTGGGGATCTATTTTGGCAAGCTTTGCTGCATGTGTCTGCACTTGCTGGCGTATGGCCTGCCTGCATTTTGATGGCTTTGACTTTGGGAAAGATTTTTTCTTTTTTTTTTTTTTTTGTTTAACTGTTCATGCCATGTCCCTCATATCTTGCCCCGTAAGTTGTGTCTTCCTCCTTGACTATTTCCCCTGATTTTGCAACATCTCTTAGCTTAATTTTTGCATCTTTTGGTCCTTCGCACTGCACCTCATATAATCCCGGGCCATTTTCTTAGAGTAACTAGATTTCCCAAATTTCCTTTTTTTCTCCTCCAATTGCAATTCCTTTGATGGAGTCTCCGTTCCAGTGTGTTTGTAGGTCCTTCTTTTCTGTTTGGGCCTTCAGTGGGGATGAATTTTGGCAAGCTTTGCTGCATGTGCCTGGACTTGCTGGTGTATGGCCTGCCTGCATTTTGATGGCTTTGACTTTGGAAAAATTTTTTTTTTCGTTGTTTTGTGAAGTGTCCATGCCATGTCCCTCATATCTTGCCCCCTAAGTTGTGTCTTCCTCCTTGACTTTTTCCCCTGCTTTTGAAATATCTGTGAGCCTATTTTTTGCATGTTTTGGTCCTTTGCAATGCAGCTGATTTCCTCACAGCCTATTTTTTGAAGACATTAAAATTACTGATTTTCTGCTTTTTTCAATTGCATTTCATTTGAACTTATCTCCTTTCCAGAGTGTTTGCAAGCCTTTCTTTTGGGATTCACAAGATTCCTTTTCCCTTCCCGAAAGGAAATTTCATTTCCTTTCGGGAAGGGAAAAGAAATCTTGTGATTTCAATGGGGACGAATCGAAGAATCATTGGTGCATTTCCCTGCCCTTGATGGCATGCCATGCCTTTTGGTGGCTTTGACTTGGGGAAAGATTTTTTTCATTTTTTGGTTGATTTCTGAAGTGTCCATGCCATGTCCTCATATCTTGCCACCTAAGTTGTGTCTTCCTCCTTGACTTTTTCCCCTGCTTTTGCAACATCTGTGAGCTTAGTTTTTGCATCTTTTGGTCCTTTGCACTGCACCTGATATTATCCCGGGCCATTTCCTTACAGTCACTAAATTTCCCAAATTTTCTTTTTTTCTCCTCCAATTACAATTCCTTTGATGGTGTCTCCGCTCCAGCCTGTTTGTAGGCCCTTATTTTCTGTTTTGGCCTTCAGTGGGGATCAGATTTGGCAAGCTTTGCTGCATGTGCCTGCACTTGCTGGCGTATGGCCTGCCTGCATTTTGAAGGCTTTGACTTTGGGAACGATTTTTTCTTGTTTTTCTTTTTTCTTGTTTTAAATATTCATGCCATGTCCCTCATATCTTGCCCCCTAAGTTGTGTTTTCCTCCTTGACTTTTTCCGCTGCTTTTGAAATATCTGTGAGCTTTGTTTTGGCATCATTTAGTCCTTCGCACTGCACCTGACATAATCCCGGGCCATTTTCTTACAGTCACTAAATTTACCAAATTTACATTTTTACTTTTCCTAATGCAATATTTCCGATGCTGTCTCCATCCACCGCCCCTCACTGCCTGAAGCCCTGCCCCTCACACAGGGAGCCCCAGCCATGACTGCCTAGTGCCCCGCCCCGCACTGACTGGATCCCCACCCCTGAAAGCCTGGAACCCCGCGCCTCACTCATGGGGCCTTGCCCTTCATAATTGGAGCCCCGCCCCTCAAATATGGAGCCTTGCCCCTGACTGCATGGAGCCCTGCCCATCCCCCATGGATCCCCGCCCATCACTGGCTGGAGCCCTGCCCCACAAACATGGAGCCCTTTCCCTCACACATGGAGCCTTGTCCCTCTCTGGCTGGAGCCCTGCCACTAACACAAAGAGCCCCGGCCATCACTGCCCTGAGCCCCGCCCCTCACTGACTGGATCCCCACCCCTGAAAGCCTGGAACCCCGGCCTTCACTCATGGGGCCTTGCCCTTCATATTTGAAGCCCCGCCCCTCAAATATGGAGCCCTATCCCTCACTGCATGGAGCCCTGCCCATCCCACATGGAGCCCCGCCCATCACTGGCTGGAGCCCTGCCCCACACACATGGAGCCTTTTCCCTCACACATGGAGCCCTGCCCCTCTCTGGCTGCAGCCCTAACCCTAACACATGGAGCCTCGGCAATCACTGCCTAGAGCCCCACCCCTCACTGACTGGATCCCCACCCCTCACAGCCCGGAACCCCGCCCCTCACGCATGGAACCCCTTCCCTCACTCATGGAGCCCTGCCCATCCCACATGGAGCCCCGCCCATCACTGGCTGGAGCCCTGCCCCACACACATGGAGCCGCTTCCGTCACACATAGAGCACCGCCCCTCACTGCCTGAAGCCCTGCCCCTCACACATGGAGCCCCGCGTTTGTAGGTCCTTTTTTCGGTTTTGGCCTTCAGTGGGGATCAATTTTGGCAAGGTTTGCTGCATGTGTCTGCACTTGCTGGCGTATGGCCTGCCTGCATTTTGATGGCTTTGACTTTGGGAAAGATTTTTTCTTGTTTTTTTTTTTTTGTTTAACTGTTGATGCCATGTCCCTCATATCTTGCCCCGTAAGTTGTGTCTTCCTCCTTGACTATTTCCCCTGATTTTGCAACATCTCTTAGCTTAATTTTTGCATATTTTGGTCCTTCGCACTGCACCTCATATAATCACGGGCCATTTTCTTAGAGTAACTAGATTTCCCAAATTTCCTTTTTTTCTCCTCCAATTGCAATTCCTTTGATGGAGTCTCCGTTCCAGTGTGTTTGTAGGTCCTTCTTTTCTGTTTGGGCCTTCAGTGGGGATGAATTTTGGCAAGCTTTGCTGCATGTGCCTGGACTTGCTGGTGTATGGCCTGCCTGCATTTTGATGGCTTTGACTTTGGAAAAATATTTTTTTTCGTTGTTTTGTGAAGTGTCCATGCCATGTCCCTCATATCTTGCCCCCTAAGTTGTGTCTTCCTCCTTGACTTTTTCCCCTGCTTTTGCAACATCTGTGAGCCTATTTTTTGCATGTTTTGGTCCTTTGCAATGCAGCTGATTTCCTCACAGCCTATTTTTTGAAGACATTAAAATTACTGATTTTCTGCTTTTTTCAATTGCATTTCATTTGAACTTATCTCCTTTCCAGAGTGTTTGCAAGCCTTTCTTTTGGGATTCACAAGATTCCTTTTCCCTTCCCGAAAGGAAATTTCATTTCCTTTCGGGAAGGGAAAAGAAATCTTGTGATTTCAATGGGGACGAATCGAAGAATCATTGGTGCTTTTCCCTGCCCTTGATGGCATGCCATGCCTTTTGGTGGCTTTGACTTGGGGAAAGATTTTTTTCATTTTTTGGTTGATTTCTGAAGTGTCCATGCCATGTCCTCATATCTTGCCACCTAAGTTGTGTCTTCCTCCTTGACTTTTTCCCCTGCTTTTGCAACATCTGTGAGCTTAGTTTTTGCATCTTTTGGTCCTTTGCACTGCACCTGATATTATCCCGGGCCATTTCCTTACAGTCACTAAATTTCCCAAATTTTCTTTTTTTCTCCTCCAATTACAATTCCTTTGATGGTGTCTCCGCTCCAGCCTGTTTGTAGGCCCTTATTTTCTGTTTTGGCCTTCAGTGGGGATCAGATTTGGCAAGCTTTGCTGCATGTGCCTGCACTTGCTGGCGTATGGCCTGCCTGCATTTTGAAGGCTTTGACTTTGGGAACGATTTTTTCTTGTTTTTCTTTTTTCTTGTTTTAAATATTCATGCCATGTCCCTCATATCTTGCCCCCTAAGTTGTGTTTTCCTCCTTGACTTTTTCCGCTGCTTTTGAAATATCTGTGAGCTTTGTTTTGGCATCATTTAGTCCTTCGCACTGCACCTGACATAATCCCGGGCCATTTTCTTACAGTCACTAAATTTACCAAATTTACATTTTTACTTTTCCTAATGCAATATTTCCGATGCTGTCTCCATCCACCGCCCCTCACTGCCTGAAGCCCTGCCCCTCACACAGGGAGCCCCAGCCATGACTGCCTAGTGCCCCGCCCCGCACTGACTGGATCCCCACCCCTGAAAGCCTGGAACCCCGCGCCTCACTCATGGGGCCTTGCCCTTCATAATTGGAGCCCCGCCCCTCAAATATGGAGCCTTGCCCCTGACTGCATGGAGCCCTGCCCATCCCCCATGGATCCCCGCCCATCACTGGCTGGAGCCCTGCCCCACAAACATGGAGCCCTTTCCCTCACACATGGAGCCTTGTCCCTCTCTGGCTGGAGCCCTGCCACTAACACAAAGAGCCCCGGCCATCACTGCCCTGAGCCCCGCCCCTCACTGACTGGATCCCCACCCCTGAAAGCCTGGAACCCCGGCCTTCACTCATGGGGCCTTGCCCTTCATATTTGAAGCCCCCGCCCCTCAAATATGGAGCCCTATCCCTCACTGCATGGAGCCCTGCCCATCCCACATGGAGCCCCGCCCATCACTGGCTGGAGCCCTGCCCCACACACATGGAGCCTTTTCCCTCACACATGGAGCCCTGCCCCTCTCTGGCTGCAGCCCTAACCCTAACACATGGAGCCTCGGCAATCACTGCCTAGAGCCCCACCCCTCACTGACTGGATCCCCACCCCTCACAGCCCGGAACCCCGCCCCTCACGCATGGAACCCCTTCCCTCACTCATGGAGCCCTGCCCATCCCACATGGAGCCCCGCCCATCACTGGCTGGAGCCCTGCCCCACACACATGGAGCCGCTTCCGTCACACATAGAGCACCGCCCCTCACTGCCTGAAGCCCTGCCCCTCACACATGGAGCCCCGCGTTTGTAGGTCCTTTTTTCGGTTTTGGCCTTCAGTGGGGATCAATTTTGGCAAGGTTTGCTGCATGTGTCTGCACTTGCTGGCGTATGGCCTGCCTGCATTTTGATGGCTTTGACTTTGGGAAAGATTTTTTCTTGTTTTTTTTTTTTTGTTTAACTGTTGATGCCATGTCCCTCATATCTTGCCCCGTAAGTTGTGTCTTCCTCCTTGACTATTTCCCCTGATTTTGCAACATCTCTTAGCTTAATTTTTGCATATTTTGGTCCTTCGCACTGCACCTCATATAATCACGGGCCATTTTCTTAGAGTAACTAGATTTCCCAAATTTCCTTTTTTTCTCCTCCAATTGCAATTCCTTTGATGGAGTCTCCGTTCCAGTGTGTTTGTAGGTCCTTCTTTTCTGTTTGGGCCTTCAGTGGGGATGAATTTTGGCAAGCTTTGCTGCATGTGCCTGGACTTGCTGGTGTATGGCCTGCCTGCATTTTGATGGCTTTGACTTTGGAAAAATATTTTTTTTCGTTGTTTTGTGAAGTGTCCATGCCATGTCCCTCATATCTTGCCCCCTAAGTTGTGTCTTCCTCCTTGACTTTTTCCCCTGCTTTTGCAACATCTGTGAGCCTATTTTTTGCATGTTTTGGTCCTTTGCAATGCAGCTGATTTCCTCACAGCCTATTTTTTGAAGACATTAAAATTACTGATTTTCTGCTTTTTTCAATTGCATTTCATTTGAACTTATCTCCTTTCCAGAGTGTTTGCAAGCCTTTCTTTTGGGATTCACAAGATTCCTTTTCCCTTCCCGAAAGGAAATTTCATTTCCTTTCGGGAAGGGAAAAGAAATCTTGTGATTTCAATGGGGACGAATCGAAGAATCATTGGTGCTTTTCCCTGCCCTTGATGGCATGCCATGCCTTTTGGTGGCTTTGACTTGGGGAAAGATTTTTTTCATTTTTTGGTTGATTTCTGAAGTGTCCATGCCATGTCCTCATATCTTGCCACCTAAGTTGTGTCTTCCTCCTTGACTTTTTCCCCTGCTTTTGCAACATCTGTGAGCTTAGTTTTTGCATCTTTTGGTCCTTTGCACTGCACCTGATATTATCCCGGGCCATTTCCTTACAGTCACTAAATTTCCCAAATTTTCTTTTTTTCTCCTCCAATTACAATTCCTTTGATGGTGTCTCCGCTCCAGCCTGTTTGTAGGCCCTTATTTTCTGTTTTGGCCTTCAGTGGGGATCAGATTTGGCAAGCTTTGCTGCATGTGCCTGCACTTGCTGGCGTATGGCCTGCCTGCATTTTGAAGGCTTTGACTTTGGGAACGATTTTTTCTTGTTTTTCTTTTTTCTTGTTTTAAATATTCATGCCATGTCCCTCATATCTTGCCCCCTAAGTTGTGTTTTCCTCCTTGACTTTTTCCGCTGCTTTTGAAATATCTGTGAGCTTTGTTTTGGCATCATTTAGTCCTTCGCACTGCACCTGACATAATCCCGGGCCATTTTCTTACAGTCACTAAATTTACCAAATTTACATTTTTACTTTTCCTAATGCAATATTTCCGATGCTGTCTCCATCCACCGCCCCTCACTGCCTGAAGCCCTGCCCCTCACACAGGGAGCCCCAGCCATGACTGCCTAGTGCCCCGCCCCGCACTGACTGGATCCCCACCCCTGAAAGCCTGGAACCCCGCGCCTCACTCATGGGGCCTTGCCCTTCATAATTGGAGCCCCGCCCCTCAAATATGGAGCCTTGCCCCTGACTGCATGGAGCCCTGCCCATCCCCCATGGATCCCCGCCCATCACTGGCTGGAGCCCTGCCCCACAAACATGGAGCCCTTTCCCTCACACATGGAGCCTTGTCCCTCTCTGGCTGGAGCCCTGCCACTAACACAAAGAGCCCCGGCCATCACTGCCCTGAGCCCCGCCCCTCACTGACTGGATCCCCACCCCTGAAAGCCTGGAACCCCGGCCTTCACTCATGGGGCCTTGCCCTTCATATTTGAAGCCCCGCCCCTCAAATATGGAGCCCTATCCCTCACTGCATGGAGCCCTGCCCATCCCACATGGAGCCCCGCCCATCACTGGCTGGAGCCCTGCCCCACACACATGGAGCCTTTTCCCTCACACATGGAGCCCTGCCCCTCTCTGGCTGCAGCCCTAACCCTAACACATGGAGCCTCGGCAATCACTGCCTAGAGCCCCACCCCTCACTGACTGGATCCCCACCCCTCACAGCCCGGAACCCCGCCCCTCACGCATGGAACCCCTTCCCTCACTCATGGAGCCCTGCCCATCCCACATGGAGCCCCGCCCATCACTGGCTGGAGCCCTGCCCCACACACATGGAGCCGCTTCCGTCACACATAGAGCACCGCCCCTCACTGCCTGAAGCCCTGCCCCTCACACATGGAGCCCCGCGTTTGTAGGTCCTTTTTTCGGTTTTGGCCTTCAGTGGGGATCAATTTTGGCAAGGTTTGCTGCATGTGTCTGCACTTGCTGGCGTATGGCCTGCCTGCATTTTGATGGCTTTGACTTTGGGAAAGATTTTTTCTTTTTTTTTTTTTTTTTGTTTAACTGTTCATGCCATGTCCCTCATATCTTGCCCCGTAAGTTGTGTCTTCCTCCTTGACTATTTCCCCTGCTTTTGAAACATCTCTTAGCTTAATTTTTGCATCTTTTGGTCCTTCGCACTGCACCTCATATAATCCCGGGCCATTTTCTTAGAGTAACTAGATTTCCCAAATTTCCTTTTTTTCTCCTCCAATTGCAATTCCTTTGATGGAGTCTCCGTTCCAGTGTGTTTGTAGGTCCTTCTTTTCTGTTTGGGCCTTCAGTGGGGATGAATTTTGGCAAGCTTTGCTGCATGTGCCTGGACTTGCTGGTGTATGGCCTGCCTGCATTTTGATGGCTGTGACTTTGGAAAAATTTTTTTTTTTCGTTGTTTTGTGAAGTGTCCATGCCATGTCCCTCATATCTTGCCCCCTAAGTTGTGTCTTCCTCCTTGACTTTTTCCCCTGCTTTTGCAACATCTGTGAGCCTATTTTTTGCATGTTTTGGTCCTTTGCAATGCAGCTGATTTCCTCACAGCCTATTTTTTGAAGACATTAAAATTACTGATTTTCTGCTTTTTTCAATTGCATTTCATTTGAACTTATCTCCTTTCCAGAGTGTTTGCAAGCCTTTCTTTTGGGTTTCACAAGATTCCTTTTCCCTTCCCGAAAGGAAATTTCATTTCCTTTCGGGAATGGGAAAAGAAATCTTGTGATTTCAATGGGGACGAATCAAAGAATCATTGGTGCTTTTCCCTGCCCTTGATGGCATGCCATGCCTTTTGGTGGCTTTGACTTGGGGAAAGATTTTTTTCATTTTTTGGTTGATTTGTGAAGTGTCCATGCCATGTCCTCATATCTTGCCACCTAAGTTGTGTCTTCCTCCTTGACTTTTTCCCCTGCTTTTGCAACATCTGTGAGCTTAGTTTTTGCATCTTTTGGTCCTTTGCACTGCACCTGATATTATCCCGGGCCATTTCCTTACAGTCACTAAATTTCCCAAATTGTCTTTTTTTCTCCTCCAATTACAATTCCTTTGATGGTGTCTCCGCTCCAGCCTGTTTGTAGGCCCTTATTTTCTGTTTTGGCCTTCAGTGGGGATCAGATTTGGCAAGCTTTGCTGCATGTGCCTGCACTTGCTGGCGTATGGCCTGCCTGCATTTTGAAGGCTTTGACTTTGGGAACGATTTTTTCTTGTTTTTCTTTTTTCTTGTTTTAAATATTCATGTCATGTCCCTCATATCTTGCCCCCTAAGTTGTGTTTTCCTCCTTGACTTTTTCCGCTGCTTTTGAAATATCTGTGAGCTTTGTTTTGGCATCATTTAGTCCTTCGCACTGCACCTGACATAATCCCGGGCCATTTTCTTACAGTCACTAAATTTACCAAATTTACATTTTTACTTTTCCTAATGCAATATTTTCGATGCTGTCTCCATCCACCGCCCCTCACTGCCTGAAGCCCTGCCCCTCACACAGGGAGCCCCAGCCATGACTGCCTAGTGCCCCGCCCCGCACTGACTGGATCCCCACCCCTGAAAGCCTGGAACCCCGCGCCTCACTCATGGGGCCTTGCCCTTCATAATTGGAGCCCCGCCCCTCAAATATGGAGCCTTGCCCCTGACTGCATGGAGCCCTGCCCATCCCCCATGGATCCCCGCCCATCACTGGCTGGAGCCCTGCCCCACAAACATGGAGCCCTTTCCCTCACACATGGAGCCTTGTCCCTCTCTGGCTGGAGCCCTGCCACTAACACAAAGAGCCCCGGCCATCACTGCCCTGAGCCCCACCCCTCACTGACTGGATCCCCACCCCTGAAAGCCTGGAACCCCGGCCTTCACTCATGGGGCCTTGCCCTTCATATTTGAAGCCCCGCCCCTCAAATATGGAGCCCTATCCCTCACTGCATGGAGCCCTGCCCATCCCAGATGGAGCCCCGCCCATCACTGGCTGGAGCCCTGCCCCACACACATGGAGCCTTTTCCCTCACACATGGAGCCCTGCCCCTCTCTGGCTGCAGCCCTAACCCTAACACATGGAGCCTCGGCAATCACTGCCTAGAGCCCCACCCCTCACTGACTGGATCCCCACCCCTCACAGCCCGGAACCCCGCCCCTCACGCATGGAACCCCTTCCCTCACTCATGGAGCCCTGCCCATCCCACATGGAGCCCCGCCCATCACTGGCTGGAGCCCTGCCCCACACACATGGACCCGCTTCCGTCACACATAGAGCACCGCCCCTCACTGCCTGAAGCCCTGCCCCTCACACATGGAGCCCCGCGTTTGTAGGTCCTTCTTTTCGGTTTTGGCGTTCAGTGGGGATCAATTTTGGCAAGCTTTGCTGCATGTGTCTGCACTTGCTGGCGTATGGCCTGCCTGCATTTTGATGGCTTTGACTTTGGGAAAGATTTTTTCTTGTTTTTTTTTTTTTTGTTTAACTGTTCATGCCATGTCCCTCATATCTTGCGCCCTAAGTTGTGTCTTCCTCCTTGACTATTTCCCCTGCTTTTGCAACATCTCTTAGCTTAATTTTTGCATCTTTTGGTCCTTCGCACTGCACCTCATATAATCCCGGGCCATTTTCTTAGAGTAACTAGATTTCCCAAATTTCCTTTTTTTTCTCCTCCAATTGCAATTCCTTTGATGGAGTCTCCGTTCCAGTGTGTTTGTAGGTCCTTCTTTTCTGTTTGGGCCTTCAGTGGGGATGAATTTTGGCAAGCTTTGCTGCATGTGCCTGGACTTGCTGGTGTATGGCCTGCCTGCATTTTGATGGCTGTGACTTTGGAAAAATTTTTTTTTTTTTCGTTGTTTTGTGAAGTGTCCATGCCATGTCCCTCATATCTTGCCCCCTAAGTTGTGTCTTCCTCCTTGACTTTTTCCCCTGCTTTTGCAACATCTGTGAGCCTATTTTTTGCATGTTTTGGTCCTTTGCAATGCAGCTGATTTCCTCACAGCCTATTTTTTGAAGACATTAAAATTACTGATTTTCTGCTTTTTTCAATTGCATTTCATTTGAACTTATCTCCTTCCCAGAGTGTTTGCAAGCCTTTCTTTTGGGATTCACAAGATTCCTTTTCCCTTCCCGAAAGGAAATTTCATTTCCTTTCGGGAATGGGAAAAGAAATCTTGTGATTTCAATGGGGACGAATCAAAGAATCATTGGTGCATTTCCCTGCCCTTGATGGCATGCCATGCCTTTTGGTGGCTTTGACTTGGGGAAAGATTTTTTTCATTTTTTGGTTGATTTCTGAAGTGTCCATGCCATGTCCTCATATCTTGCCCCCTAAGTTGTGTCTTCCTCCTTGACTTTTTCCCCTGCTTTTGCAACATCTGTGAGCTTAGTTTTGGCACTTTTTGGTCCTTTGCAATGCACCTGATATAAACCCAGGCCATTTTTTTAGAGCCAGTAATTTCCCTAATTTTCTTTTTTTCTCCTCCAATTGCAAATCCTTTGATGTTGTCTCCATTCCAGCGTTTGTAGGTCCTTTTTTTCTGTTTTGGCCTTCAGTGGGGATCAATTTTGGCAAGCTTTGCTGCATGTGCCTGCCCTTGGTGGCGTATGGCCTGCCTGCATTTTGATGGCTTTGACTTTGGGAAAGATTTTCTCTTTTTTTTTTTTTTTTTTTTTTTTTTGTTTTAAGTATTCATGCCATGTCCTTCATATCGTGCCCCCTAAGTGGTGTCTTCCTCCTTGACTTTTTCCCCTGCTTTTGCAACATCTGTGAGCTTAGTTTTGGCACCGTTTGGTCCTTTGCAATGCAGCTGATTTCCTCACCGCCTATTTTTTGAGGAGACTAAAATTCCCGATTTTCTGCTTTTTTCAATTGCATTTCATTTGAACCTATCTCCTTTCCAGAGTGTTTGTAAGCCTTTCTTTTGGGATTCGCAAGATTCCTTTTCCCTTCCCGAAAGGAAATTTCATTTCTTTCCGGGAAGGGAAAAGTAATCTTGCGATTTCAATGGGGACCAATAGAGGAATCTTTGGTGCATGTCCCTGTACTAGATGGCAGGCTATGCCTTTCGATGGCTTTGACTTTGGGAAAGATTTTTTTCTTTTTTTGGTTGTTTTCTGAAGGGTTCATGCCATGTCCCTCATATCTTGCCCCCTAAGTTGTGTCTTCCTCCTTGACTTTTTCCCCTGCTTTGCAACATTTGAGACCTTAGTTTTGGCACCTTTTCGTCCTTTGCACTGCACCTGATAAAACCCCAGGCCATTTTCTTAGAGTCACTAAATTTCCCAAATTTTCTATTTTTCTCTTCCAGTTGCAATTCCTTTGATGTTGACTCCATTCCAGCGTGTTTGTAGGTCCTTCTTTTCTGTTTTGGCCTTCAGTGGGGATCAATTTTGGCAAGCTTTGCTGCAAGTGCCTGCACTTGCTGGCGTATGACCTGCCTGCATTTTGATGGCTTTGACTTTGGGAAAGATTTTTTATTTTTTTTTTTTTATTATTTTAAGTATTCATGCCATGTCCCGCACATCTTGCCCCCTAAGTTGTGTCTTCCTCCTAGACTTTTTCCCCTGCTTTTGCAACATCTGTGAGCTTAGTTTTGGCACCTTTTGGTCCTTTGCACTGCACATGATATACTTCCAGGCCATTTTCTTAGAGTCACTAAATTTCCAAAATTTTCTATTTTTCTCTTCCTATTGCAATTCCTTTGATGTTGACTCCTTTCCAGCGTGTTTGTAGGTCCTTCTTTTCTGTTTTGGCCTTCAGTGGGGATCAATTTTGGCAAGCTTTGCTGCATGTGCCTGCCCTTGGTGGCGTATGGCCTGCCTGCATTTTGATGGCTTTGACTTTGGGAAAGATTTTTCTTTTTTTTTTTTTTTTATTATTGTAATTATTCACGCCATGTCCCTCACATCTTGCCCCCTAAGTCATGTCCTCCTCCTTGACTTTTTCCCCTGCTTTTGCAACATCTGTGAGCTTAGTTTGGGCACCTTTTGGTCCTTTGCACTGCACCTGATAAAACCACGGTCCATTTTCTTAGTCACTAAATTTTCCAAATTTTCTTTTTTCTCCTCCAATTGCAATTCCTTTGATGTTGTCTCCATTCCAGCGTGTTTGTAGGTCCTTCTTTTCTGTTTTGGCCTTGAGTGGGGATCAATTTTGGCAAGCTTGCTGCATGTGCCTGCCCTTGGTGGCGTATGGCCTGCCTGCATTTTGATGGCTTTGACTTTGGGAAAGATTTTTTCTTTTTTTTTTTTTTGTTATTTTAAGTATTCATGCCATGTCCCTCATATCTTGCCCCCTAAGTTGTGTCTTCCTCCTTGACTTTTTCCCCTGCTTTTGCAACATCTGTGAGCTTACTTTTGGCATCTTTTGGTCCTTTGCACTGCACCTGCTAAAACCCCAGGCCACTTCTAAGAGTCATTAAATTTCCAAAATTTTCTTTTTTCTCCTCCAATTGCAATTCCATTGATGTTGTCTCGATTCCAGCGTGTTTGTAGTTCCTTCTTTTCTGTTTTGGCCTTCAGTGGGGATCAATTTTGGCAAGCTTTGCTGCATGTGCCTGCCCTTGGTGGCATATGGCCTGCCTGCATTTTGATGGCTTTGACTTTGGGAAAGATTTTTTTTCTTGTTTTGGTTGTTTTCTGAAGTGTTCATGCCATGTCCCTCATATCTTGCCCCCTAAGTTGTGTCTTCCTCCTTGAGTTTTTCCCCTGCTTTTGCAACATCTGTGAGCTTAGTTTTGGCACCTTTTGGTCCTTTGCAATGCAGCTGATTTCCTCACAGCCTATTTTTTGAAGAGACTAAAATTCCTGATTTTCTGCTTTTTTCAATTGCATTTCATTTGATCCTATCTCCTTTCCAGAGTGTTTGTAAGCCTTTCTTTTGGGATTCGAAAGATTCCTTTTCCCTTCCCGAAAGGAAATTTCATTTCCTTTCGGGAAGGAAAAGGAATCTTGCGATTTCAATGGGGACCAATAGAGGAATCTTTGGTGCATGTCCCTGCACTTGATGGCAGGCCATGCCTTTTGATGGCTTTGACTTTGGGAAAGATTTTTTTCTTTTTATGGTTGTTTTCTGAAATGTTCATGCCGTGTCCCTCATATCTTGCCCCCTAAGTTGTGTCTTCCTCCTTGACTTTTTCCCCTGCTTTTGCAACATCTGTGAGCTTAGTTCTGGCATCTTTTGGTCCTTTGCACTGCACCTGCTAAAACCCCAGGCCACTTTCTAAGAGTCATTTAATTTCCCAAATTTTCTTTTTTTCTCCCTCAATTACAATTCCTTTGATGTTGTCTCGATTCCAGCGTGTTTGTAGGTCCTTCTTTTCTGTTTTGGCCTTCAGTGGGGATCAATTTTGGCAAGCTTTGCTGCATGTGCCTGCCCTTGGTGGCGTATGGCCTGCCTGCATTTTTATGGCTTTGACTTTGGGAAAGATTTTTTTCTTTTTTTGGTTTTTTTCTGAAGTGTTCATGCCATGTCCCTCATATCTTGCCCCCTAAGTTGTGTCTTCCTCCTAGACTTTTCCCCTGCTTTTGCAACATCGGTGAGCTTAGTTTTGGCACCTTTTGATCCTTTGCAATGCAGCTGATTTCCTCACAGCCTATTTTTTGAAGAGACTAAAATTCCCGATTTCTGCTTTTTTCATTGCATTTCATTTGATCCTATCTCCTTTCCAGAGTGTTTGTAAGCCTTTCTTTTGGGATTCGCAAGATTCCTTTTCCCTTCCCGAAAGGAAATTTCATTTACTTTTGGGAAGGGAAAAGGAATCTTGCGATTTCAATGGGGACCAATAGAGGAATCTTTGTTGCATGTCCCTGCACTTCACGATAGGCCATGCCTTTTGATGGCTTTGACTTTGGGAAAGATTTTTTTCTTTTTTTGGTTGTTTTCTGAAGTGTTCATGCCATGTCCCTCATACCTTGCCCCCTAAGTTCTGTCTTCCTCCTTGACTTTTTCCCCTGCTTTTGCAACATTTGCGAGCTTAGTTTTGGCACCTTTTGGTCCTTTGCACTGCACCTGATAAAAACACAGACCATTTTCTTAGAGTCACTAAATTTCCCAAATTTTCATTTTTTCTCCTCCAATTCCAATTCCTTGGACTTTGACTCCTTTCGAGCGTGTTTGTAGGTCCTTCTTTTCTGTTTTGGCCTTCAGTGGGGATCAATTTTGGCAAGCTTTGCTGCATGTGCCTGCCCTTGCTGGCGTATGGCCTGCCTGCACTTTGATGGCTTTGACTTTGGAAAAGATTTTTTCTTTTTTTTTTCTATTTTTTTTTAAGTATTCATGCCATGTCCCTCATATCTTGCCCCCTAAGTTGTGTCTTCCTCCTTGACTTTTTCCCCTGCTTTTGCAACATCTGTGAGATTAGTTTTGGCACCTTTTGGTCCTTTGCAATGCAGCTGATTTCCTCACAGCCTATTTTTTGAAGAGACTAAAATTCTCGATTTTCTGCTTTTTTCAATTGCATTTCATTTGATCCTATCTCCTTTCCAGAGTGTTTGTAAGCCTTTCTTTTGCGATTCGCAAGATTCCTTTTCCCTTCCCGAAAGGAAATTTCATTTCCTTTCGGGAAGGGAAAAGGAATCTTGCGATTTCAATGGGGACCAATAGAGGAATCTTTGTTGCATGTCCCTGCACTTGATGGCAGGCCATGCCTTTTGATGGCTTTGACTTTGGGAAAGATTTTTTTCTTTTTTTGGTTGTATTCTGAAGTGTTCATGCCATGTCCCTCATATCTTGCCCCCTACGTTCTGTCTTCCTCCTTGACTTTTTCCCCTGCTTTTGCAACATCTGTGAGCTTAGTTTTGGCATCTTTGGTCCTTTGCACTGCACATGATATACTGCCAGGCCATTTTCTTAGAGTCACTAAATTTCTAAAATTTTCATTTTTCTCCCCCAATTGCAATTCCTTTGATGTTGACTCCTTTCCAGCGTGTTTGTAGGTCCTTCTTTTCTGTTTTGGTCTTCAGTGGGGATCAATTTTGGCAAGCTTTGCTGCATGTGCCTGCCCTTGGTGGCGTATGGCCTGCCTGCTTTTTGATGGCTTTGACTTTGGGAAAGATTTTTTCTTTTTTTTTTTTATTATTTTAAGTATTCATACCATGTCCCTCACATCTTGCCCCCTAAGTTGTGTCTTCCTCCTTGACTTTTTCCCCTGCTTTTGCAACATCTGTGAGCTTAGTTTTTGCACCTTTTGGTCCTTTGCACTGCACCTGATATAAACACAGGCCATTTTCTTAGAGTCATTAAATTTCCAAAATTTTCTTTTTTCTCCTCCAATTGCAATTCCTTTGATGATGTCTCCATTCCAGCGTGTTTGTAGGTCCTTCTTTTCTGTTTTGGCCTTCAGTGGGGATCAATTTTGGCAAGCTTTGCTGCATGTGCCTGCCCTTGCTGGCGTATGGCCTGTCTGCATTTTGATGGCTTTGACTTTGGGAAAGATTTTTTTCTTTTTTTTTTTTTTTTTTTTGTTTAAGTATTCATGCCATGTCCCTCATATCTTGCTCCCTACGTTGTGTCTTCCTCCTTCACTTTTTTCCCTTCTTTTGCAATATCTGTGAGCTTAGTTTTGGCCCTTTTGGTCATTTGAACTGCACCTGCTAATACCCCAGGCCACTTTCTAAGAGTCATTAAATTTCCTAAATTTTTTTTTTTTCTCCTCCAATTGCAATTCCTTTGATGTTGTCTCCATTCCAGCGTGTTTGCAAGTCCTTCTTTTCTGTTTTGGCCTTCAGTGGGGATCAATTTTGGAAAGTTTTGTTGCATGTGCCTGCCCTTGGTTGCGTATGACCTGCCTGCATTTTGATGGCTTTGACTTTGAGAAAGATTTTTTCTTTTTTTTTTTTTTATTATTTTAAGTATTCATGCCATGTCCCTCATATCTTGCCCCCTAAGTTGTGTCTTCCTCCCTGATTTTTTCCCCTGCATTTGAAACATCTGTGAGCTTAGTTTTGGCACCTTTTGGTCCTTTGCACTGCACCTGATATAAACCCCGGGCCATTTTCTTAGAGTCACTAAATTTCCAAAATTTTCTTTTTTCTCCTCCAATTGCAATTCCTTTGATGTTGACTCCTTTCCAGCGTGTTTGTGGGTCCTTCTTTTCTGTTTTGGCCTTCAGTGGGGATCAATTTTGACAAGCTTTGCTGCATGGGCCTGCCCTTGGTGGCGTATGGCCTGCCTGCATTTTGATGGCTTTGACTTTGGGAAAGATTTTTTCTTCTTTTTTTTTTTATTATTGTAAGTATTCATGCCATGTCCCTCACATCGTGCCCCCTAAATTGTGTCTTCCTCCTAGACTTTTTCCCCTGCTTTTGCAACATCTGTGAGCTTAGTTTTTGCACCTTTTTGTCCTTTGCACTGCACCTGATAAAACCACGGGCCATTTTCTTAGAGTCACTAAATTTTCCAAATTTTCTTTTTTCTCCTCCAATTGCAATTCCTTTGATGTTGTCTCCATTCCAGCGTGTTTGTAGGTCCTTCTTTTCTGTTTTGGCCTTCAGTGGGGATCAATTTTGGCAAGCTTTGCTGCATGTGCCTGCACTTGCTGGCGTATGGCCTGCCTGCATTTTGATGGCTTTGACTTTGGGAAAGATTTTTTCTTTTTTATTTTTTTTATTATTTTAAGTATTCATGCCATGTCCCTCACATCTTGCCCCCTAAGTTGTGTCTTCCTCCTTGACTTTTTCCCCTGCTTTTGCAACATCTGTGAGCTTAGTTTCGGCATCTTTTGGTCCTTTGCACTGCACCTGATATAAACCCAGGCCATTTTCTTAGAGTCACTAAATTTCCAAAATTTTCTTTTTTTCTCCTCCAATTGCAATTCCTTTGATGTTGACTCCTTTCCAGAGTGTTTGTAGGTCCTTCTTTCTGTTTTGGCTTTCAGTGGGGATCAATTTTGGCAAGCTTTGCTGCATGTGCCTGCCCTTGGTGGTGTATGGCCTGCCTGCATTTTGATGGCTTTGACTTTGGGAAAGATTTTTTTCTTTTGTTTTTTTGTTTGTTTTTTTTTAAGTATTCATGCCATGTCCTCATATCTTGCCCCCTAAGTTGTGTCTTCCTCCTTGACTTTTTCCCCTGCTTTTGCAACATCTGTGAGCTTAGTTTTGGCACCTTTTGGTCCTTTGCAATGCAGCTGATATCCTCACAGCCTATTTTTTGAAGAGACGATAAGTCCCGATTTTCTGCTTTTTTCAATTGCATTTCATTTGAACCTATCTCCTTTCCAGAGTGTTTGTAAGTCTTTCTTTTGGGATCCGCAAGATTCCTTTACCCTTCCCGAAAGGAAATTTCATTTCCTTTCGGGAAGGGAAAAGGAATCTTGCGATTTCAATGGGGACCAATAGAGGAATCTTTAGTGCATGTCACTGCACTTGATGGCAGGCCATGCCTTTTGATGGCTTTGACTTTGGAAAGATTTTTTTCTCTTTTTGGTTGTTTTCTGAAGTGTTCATGCCATGTCCCTCATATCTTGTCCCCTAAGTTGTGTCTTCCTCCTTGACTTTTTCCCCTGCTTTTGCAACATCTGTGAGCTTAGTTTTGGCATCTTTGGTCCTTTGCACTGCACATGATATACTGCCAGGCCATTTTCTTAGAGTCACTAAATTTCCAAAATTTTCTATTTTTCTCTTCCATTTGCAATTCCTTTGATGTTGACTCCTTTCCAGCGTGTTTGTAGGTCCTTCTTTCCTGTTTTGGCCTTCAGTGGGGATCAATTTTGGCAAGCTTTGCTGCATGTGCCTGCCCTTGGTGGCGTATGGCCTGCCTGCATTTTGATGGCTTTGACTTTGGGAAAGATTTTTCTTTTTTTTTTTTTTTATTATTGTAATTATTCACGCCATGTCCCTCACATCTTGCCCCCTAAGTCATGTCCTCCTCCTTGACTTTTTCCCCTGCTTTTGCAACATCTGTGAGCTTAGTTTTGGCACCTTTTGGTCCTTTGCACTGCACCTGATAAAACCACGGGCCATTTTCTTAGTCACTAAATTTTCCAAATTTTCTTTTTTCTCCTCCAATTGCAATTCCTTTGATGTTGACTCCATTCCAGCGTGTTTGTAAGTCCTTCTTTTCTGTTTTGGCCATGAGTGGGGATCAATTTTGGCAAGCTTGCTGCATGTGCCTGCCCTTGGTGGCGTATGGCCTGCCTGCATTTTGATGGCTTTGACTTTGGGAAAGATTTTTTCTTTTTTTTTTTTTTGTTATTTTAAGTATTCATGCCATGTCCCTCACATCTTGCCCCCTAAGTTGTGTCTTCCTCCTTGACTTTTTCCCCTGCTTTTGCAACATCTGTGAGCTTAGTTTCGGCACATTTTGGTCCTTTGCACTGCACCTGATATAAACCCAGACCATTTTCTTAGAGTCACTAAATTAACAAAATTTTCTTTTTTTCTCCTCCAATTGCAATTCCTTTGATGTTGACTCCTTTCCAGCGTGTTTGTAGGTCCTTCTTTTCTGTTTTGGCCTTCAGTGGGGATCAATTTTGGCAAGCTTTGCTGCATGTGCCTGCCCTTGGTGGCGTATGGCCTGCCTGCATTTTGATGGCTTTGACTTTGGGAAAGATTTTTTCTTTTTTTTTTATTATTATATTAAGTATTCATGCCATGTCCCTCATATCTTGCCCCCTAATTTGTGTCTTCCTCCTTGAGTTTTTCCCCTGCTTTTGCAACATCTGTGAGCTTAGTTTTGGCAACTTTTGGGCCTTTGCAATGCAGCTGATTTCCTCACAGCCTATTTTTTGAAGAGACTAAAATTCCTGATATTCTGCTTTTTTCAATTGCATTTCATTTGAACCTATCTCCTTTCCAGAGTGTTTGTAAGCCTTTCTTTTGGGATTCGCAAGATTCCTTTTCCCTTCCCGAAAGGAAATTTCACTTCCTTTTGGGAAGGGAAAAGGAATCTTGCGATTTCAATGGGGACCAATAGAGGAATCTTTGGTGCATGTCCCTGCACTTGATGGCAGGCCATGCCTTTTGATGGCTTTGACTTTGGGAAAGATTTTTTTCTTTTTATGGTGGTTTTCTGAAGTGTTCATGCCATGTCCCTCATATCTTGCCCCCTAAGTTGTGTCTTCCTCCTTGACTTTTTCCCCTGCTTTTGCAACATCTGTGAGCTTAGTTTTGGCATCTTTTGGTCCTTTGCACTGCACCAGCTAAAATCCCAGGCCACTTTCTAAGAGTCATTAAATTTCCAAAATTTTCTTTTTTTCTCCTCCAATTGCAATTCCATTGATGTTGTCTCGATTCCAGCGTGTTTGTAGTTCCTTCTTTTCTGTTTTGGCCTTCAGTGGGGATCAATTTTGGCAAGCTTTTGCTGCATGTGCCTGCCCTTGGTGGCATATATGGCCTGCCTGCATTTTGATGGCTTTGACTTTGGGAAAGATTTTTTTCTTGTTTTGGTTGTTTTCTGAAGTGTTCATGCCATGTCCCTCATATCTTGCCCCCTAAGTTGTGTCTTCCTCCTTGACTTTTTCCCCTGCTTTTGCAACATCTGTGAGCTTAGTTTTGGCATCTTTTGGTCCTTTGCACTGCACCTGATATAAACACCAGGCCATTTTCTTAGAGTCACTAAATTTCCCAAATTTTCTTTTTTTCTTCTCCAATTGCAATTCCTTTGATGTTGACTCCTTTCCAGCGTGTTCGTAGGTCCTTCTTTTCTGTTTTGGCCTTCAGTGGGGATCAATTTTGGCAAGCTTTGCTGCATGTGCCTGCCCTTGGTGGCGTATGGCCTGCCTGCATTTTGGTGGCTTTGACTTTGGGAAAGATTTTTTCTTTTTTTTTATTATTATTTCAAGTATTCATACCATGTCCCTCACATCTTGCCCCCTAAGTTCTGTCCTCCTCCTTGACTTTTTCCCCTGCTTTTGCAACATCTGTGAGCTTAGTTTTGGCACCTTTTGGTCCTTTGCACTGCACCTGATATAAACCCAGGCCATTTTCTTAGAGTCACTAAATTTCCCAAATTTTCTTTCTTTCTCCTCCAATTGCAATTCCTTTGATGTTGACTCCTTTCCAGCGTGTTTGTAGGTCCTTGTTTTCTGTTTTGGCCTTCAGTGGGGATCAATTTTGGCAAGCTTTGCTGCATGTGCCTGCCCTTGGTGGCGTATGGCCTGCCTGCATTTTGATGGTTTTGACTTTGGGAAAGATTTTTTCTTTTTTTTTTTTTTTTTATTTAAAGTATTCATGCCATGTCCCTCACATCTTGCCCCCTAATTTGTGTCTTCCTCCTTGACTTTTTCCCCTGCTTTTGCAACATCTGTGAGCTTAGTTTTGGCACCTTTTGTTCCTTTGCAATGCAGCTGATTTCCTCACAGCCTATTTTTTGAAGAGACTAAAATTCCTGATTTTCTGCTTTTTTCAATTGCATTTCATTTGATCCTATCTCCTTTCCAGAGTGTTTGTAAGCCTTTCTTTTGGGATTCGCAAGATTCCTTTTCCCTTTCCGAAAGGAAATTTCATTTCCTTTCGGGAAGGGAAAAGGAATCTTGCGATTTCAATGGGGACCAATAGAGGAATCTTTGGTGCATGTCCCTGCACTTGATGGCAGGCCATGCCTTTTGATGGCTTTGACTTTGGGAAAGATTTTTTTCTTTTTATGGTTGTTTTCTGAAATGTTCATGCCGTGTCCCTCATATCTTGCCCCCTAAGTTGTGTCTTCCTCCTTGACTTTTTCCTCTGCTTTTGCAACATCTGTGAGCTTAGTTCTGGCATCTTTTGGTCCTTTGCACTGCACCTGCTAAAACCCCAGGCCACTTTCTAAGAGTCACTCAATTTCCCAAATTTTCTTTTTTTCTCCCCCAATTACAATTCCTTTGATGTTGTCTCGATTCCAGCGTGTTTGTAGGTCCTTCTTTTCTGTTTTGGCCTTCAGTGGGGATCAATTTTGGCAAGCTTTGCTGCATGTGCCTGCCCTTGGAGGCATATGGCCTGCCTGCATTTTGATGGCTTTGACTTTGGGAAAGATTTTTTTCTTTTTTTGGTTTTTTTCTGAAGTGTTCATGCCATGTCCCTCATATCTTGCCCCCTAAGTTGTGTCTTCCTCCTAGACTTTTTCCCCTGCTTTTGTAACATCTGTGAGCTTAGTTTTGGCACCTTTTGATCCTTTGCAATGCAGCTGATTTCCTCGCAGCCTATTTTTTGAAGAGACTAAAATTCCCAATTTTCTGCTTTTTTCAATTGCATTTCATTTGAACCTATCTCCTTTCCAGAGTCTTTGTAAGCCTTTCTTTTGGGATTCGCAAGATTCCTTTTCCCTTCCCGAAAGGAAATTTCATTTACTTTTGGGAAGGGAAAAGGAATCTTGCGATTTCAATGGGGACCAATAGAGGAATCTTTGTTGCATGTCCCTGCACTTCATGATAGGCCATGCCTTTTGATGGCTTTGACTTTGGGAAAGATTTTTTTCTTTTTTTGGTTGTTTTCTGAAGTGTTCATGCCATGTCCCTCATATCTTGCCCCCTAAGTTCTGTCTTCCTCCTTGACTTTTTCCCCTGCTTTTGCAACATTTGAGAGCTTAGTTTTGGCACCTTTTGGTCCTTTGATATGCACCTGAAAAAAACACAGACCATTTTCTTAGAGTCACTAAATTTCCCAAATTTTCATTTTTTCTCCTCCAATTCCAATTCCTTGGACTTTGACTCCTTTCGAGCGTGTTTGTAGGTCCTTCTTTTCTGTTTTGGCCTTCAGTGGGGATCAATTTTGGCAAGCTTTGCTGCATGTGCCTGCACTTGGTGGCGTATGGCCTGCCTGCATTTTGATGGCTTTGACTTTGGGAAAGATTTTTCCTTTTTTTTTTTTTATTATTTTACGTATTCATGCCATGTCCCTCACATCTTGCCCCCTAAGTTGTGTCTTCCTCCTTGACTTTTTCCCCTGCTTTTGCAACATCTGTGAGCTTAGTTTTGGCAACTTTTGGGCCTTTGCAATGCAGCTGATTTCCTCACAGCCTATTTTTTGAAGAGACTAAAATTCCCGATTTTCTGCTTTTTTCAATTGCATTTCATTTGAACCTATCTCCTTTCCAGAGTGTTTGTAAGCCTTTCTTTTGGGATTCGCAAGATTCCTTTTCCCTTCCCGAAAGGAAATTTCATTTCCTTTCGGGAAGGGAAAGGGAATCTTGCGATTTCAATGGGGACAAATAGAGGAATCTTTGGTGCATGTCCCTGCACTTGATGGCAGTCCATGCCTTTTGATGGCTTTGACTTTGGGAAAGATTTTTTTCTTTTTTTTTTTTTAATATTTTAAGTATTCATGCCATGTCCCTCATATCTTTCCCCCTAAGTTGTGTCTTCCTCCTTGACTTTTTCCCCTGCTTTTGCAATATCTGTGAGCTTAGTTTTGGCATCTTTTGCTCCTTTGCACTGCACCTGCTAAAACCCCAGGCCACTTTCTAAGAGTCATTAAATTTCCCAAATTTTCTTTTTTTCTCCCCCAATTGCAATTCCTTTGATGTTGTCTCCATTCCAGCGTGTTTGTAAGTCCTTCTTTTCTGTTGGGGCCTTCAGTGGGGATCAATTTTGGCAAGCTTTGCTGCATGTACCTGCCCTTGGTGGCGTATGGCCTGCCTGCATTTTGATGGCTTTGACTTTGGGAAAGATTTTTTTCTTTTTTTGGTTTTTTTCTGAAGTGTTCAAGCCATGTCCCTCATATCTTGCCCCCTAAGTTGTGTCTTCCTCCTTGACTTTTTCCCCTGCTTTTGCAACATCTGTGAGCTTAGTTTTGGCATCTTTGGTCCTTTGCACTGCACATGATATAAACCCAGGCCATTTTCTTAGAGTCACTAAATTTCCCAAATTTTCTTTTTTTCTCTTCCAATTGCAATTCCTTTGATGTTGTCTCCATTCCAGCGTGTTTGTAGGTCCTTCTTTTCTGTTTTGGCATTCAGTGGGGATCAATTTTGGCAAGCTTTGCTGCATGTGCCTGCCCTTTCTGGCGTATGGCCTGCCAGCATTTTGATGGCTTTGACTTTGGGAAAGATTTTTCTTTTTTTTTTTTTTATTATTGTAATTATTCATGCCATGTCCCTCACATCTTGCCCCCTAAGTTGTGTCTTCCTCCTAGACTTTTTCCCATGCTTTTGCAACATCTGTGAGCTTAGTTTTGGCATCTTTTGGTCCTTTGCACTGCACCTGATAAAACCCCGGGCCATTTTCTTAGAGTCACTAAATTTTCCAAATTTTCTTTTTTCTCCTCCAATTGCAATTCCTTTGATGATGTCTCCATTCCAGCGTGTTTGTAGGTCCTTCTTTTCTGTTTTGGCCTTCAGTGGGGATCAATTTTGGCAAGCTTTGCTGCATGTGCCTGCCCTTGGTGGCGTATGGCCTGCCTGCATTTTGATGGCTTTGACTTTGGGAAAGATTTTTTCTTTTTTATTTTTTTTATTATTTTAAGTATTCATGCCATGTCCCTCACATCTTGCCCCCTAAGTTGTGTCTTCCTCCTTGACTTTTTCCCCTGCTTTTGCAACATCTGTGAGCTTAGTTTCGGCATCTTTTGGTCCTTTGCACTGCACCTGATATAAACCCAGGCCATTTTCTTAGAGTCACTAAATTTCCAAAATTTTCTTTTTTTCTCCTCCAATTGCAATTCCTTTGATGTTGACTCCTTTCCAGCGTGTTTGTAGGTCCTTCTTTCTGTTTTGGCCTTCAGTGGGGATCAATTTTGGCAAGCTTTGCTGCATGTGCCTGCCCTTGCTGGCGTATGGCCTGCCTGCATTTTGATGGCTTTGACTTTGGGAAAGATTTTTTCTTCTTTTTTTTTTTATTATTTTACGTATTCATGCCATGTCCCTCACATCGTGCCCCCTAAGATGTGTCTTCCTCCTTGACTTTTTCCCCTGCTTTTGCAACATCTGTGAGCTTAGTTTTGGCACCTTTTGGTCCTTTGCACTGCACCTGATAAAACCCCAGGCCACTTTCTAAGAGTCACTCAATTTCCCAAATTTTCTTTTTTTTCTCCTCCAATTGCAATTCCTTTGATGTTGTCTCCATTCCAGCGTGTTTGCAAGTCCTTCTTTTCTGTTTTGGCCTTCAGTGGGGATCAATTTTGGCAAGCTTTGCTGCATGTGCCTGCCCTTCGTGGCGTATGGCCTGCCTGCATTTTGATGGCTTTGACTTTGGGAAAGATTTTTTCTTTTTTTTTTATTATTATATTAAGTATTCATGCCATGTCCCTCATATCTTGCCCCCTAATTTGTGTCTTCCTCCTTGAGTTTTTCCCCTGCTTTTGCAACATCTGTGAGCTTAGTTTTGGCATGTTTTGGGCCTTTGCAATGCAGCTGATTTCCTCACAGCCTATTTTTTGAAGAGACTAAAATTCCTGATATTCTGCTTTTTTCAATTGCATTTCATTTGAACCTATCTCCTTTCCAGAGTGTTTGTAAGCCTTTCTTTTGGGATTCGCAAGATTCCTTTTCCCTTCCCGAAAGGAAATTTCACTTCCTTTTGGGAAGGGAAAAGGAATCTTGCGATTTCAATGGGGACCAATAGAGGAATCTTTGGTGCATGTCCCTGCACTTGATGGCAGGCCATGCCTTTTGATGGCTTTGACTTTGGGAAAGATTTTTTTCTTTTTATGGTGGTTTTCTGAAGTGTTCATGCCATGTCCCTCATATCTTGCCCCCTAAGTTGTGTCTTCCTCCTTGACTTTTTCCCCTGCTTTTGCAACATCTGTGAGCTTAGTTTTGGCATCTTTTGGTCCTTTGCACTGCACCTGGTAAAACCCCAGGCCACTTTCTAAGAGTCATTAAATTTCCAAAATTTTCTTTTTTTCTCCTCCAATTGCAATTCAATTGATGTTGTCTCGATTCCAGCGTGTTTGTAGTTCCTTGTTTTCTGTTTTGGCCTTCAGTGGGGATCAATTTTGGCAAGCTTTGCTGCATGTGCCTGCCCTTGGTGGCATATGGCCTGCCTGCATTTTGATGGCTTTGACTTTGGGAAAGATTTTTTTCTTGTTTTGGTTTTTTTCTGAAGTGTTCATGCCATGTCCCTCATATCTTGCCCCCTAAGTTGTGTCTTCCTACTTGACTTTTTCCCCTGCTTTTGCAACATCTGTGAGCTTAGTTTTGGCATCTTTTGGTCCTTTGCACTGCACCTGATATAAACACCAGGCCATTTTCTTAGAGTCACTAAATTTCCCAAATTTTCTTTTTTTCTTCTCCAATTGCAATTCCTTTGATGTTGACTCCTTTCCAGCGTGTTTGTAGGTCCTTCTTTTCTGTTTTGGCCTTCAGTGGGGATCAATTTTGGCAAGCTTTGCTGCATGTGCCTGCCCTTGGTGGCGTATGGCCTGCCTGCATTTTGGTGGCTTTGACTTTGGGAAAGATTTTTTCTTTTTTTTTTATTATTATTTCAAGTATTCATACCATGTCCCTCACATCTTGCCCCCTAAGTTCTGTCTTCCTCCTTGACTTTTTCCCCTGCTTTTGCAACATCTGTGAGCTTAGTTTTGGCACCTTTTGGTCCTTTGCACTGCACCTGATATAAACCCAGGCCATTTTCTTAGAGTCACTAAATTTCCCAAATTTTCTTTCTTTCTCCTCCAATTGCAATTCCTTTGATGTTGACTCCTTTCCAGCGTGTTTGTAGGTCCTTCTTTTCTGTTTTGGCCTTCAGTGGGGATCAATTTTGGCAAGCTTTGCTGCATGTGCCTGCCCTTGGTGGCGTATGGCCTGCCTGCATTTTGATGGTTTTGACTTTGGGAAAGATTTTTTCTTTTTTTTTTTTTTTTTTATTTAAAGTATTCATGCCATGTCCCTCACATCTTGCCCCCTAATTTGTGTCTTCCTCCTTGAGTTTTTCCCCTGCTTTTGCAACATCTGTGAGCTTAGTTTTGGCAACTTTTGGGCCTTTGCAATGCAGCTGATTTCCTCACAGCCTATTTTTTGAAGAGACTAAAATTCCTGATTTTCTGCTTTTTTCAATTGCATTTCATTTGATCCTATCTCCTTTCCAGAGTGTTTGTAAGCCTTTCTTTTGGGATTCGCAAGATTCCTTTTCCCTTTCCGAAAGGAAATTTCATTTCCTTTCGGGAAGGGAAAAGGAATCTTGCGATTTCAATGGGGACCAATAGAGGAATCTTTGGTGCATGTCCCTGCACTTGATGGCAGGCCATGCCTTTTGATGGCTTTGACTTTGGGAAAGATTTTTTTCTTTTTATGGTTGTTTTCTGAAATGTTCATGCCGTGTCCCTCATATCTTGCCACCTAAGTTGTGTCTTCCTCCTTGACTTTTTCCTCTGCTTTTGCAACATCTGTGAGCTTAGTTCTGGCATCTTTTGGTCCTTTGCACTGCACCTGCTAAAACCCCAGGCCACTTTCTAAGAGTCATTTAATTTCCCAAATTTTCTTTTTTTCTCCCCCAATTACAATTCCTTTGATGTTGTCTCGATTCCAGCGTGTTTGTAGGTCCTTCTTTTCTGTTTTGGCCTTCAGTGGGGATCAATTTTGGCAAGCTTTGCTGCATGTGCCTGCCCTTGGAGGCATATGGCCTGCCTGCATTTTGATGGCTTTGACTTTGGGAAAGATTTTTTTCTTTTTTTGGTTTTTTTCTGAAGTGTTCATGCCATGTCCCTCATATCTTGCCCCCTAAGTTGTGTCTTCCTCCTAGACTTTTTCCCCTGCTTTTGCAACATCTGTGAGCTTAGTTTTGGCACCTTTTGATCCTTTGCAATGCAGCTGATTTCCTCACAGCCTATTTTTTGAAGAGACTAAAATTCCCGATTTCTGCTTTTTTCAATTGCATTTCATTTGATCCTATCTCCTTTCCAGAGTGTTTGTAAGCCTTTCTTTTGGGATTCGCAAGATTCCTTTTCCCTTCCCGAAAGGAAATTTCATTTACTTTTGGGAAGGGAAAAGGAATCTTGCGATTTCAATGGGGACCAATAGAGGAATCTTTGTTGCATGTCCCTGCACTTCATGATAGGCCATGCCTTTTGATGGCTTTGACTTTGGGAAAGATTTTTTTCTTTTTTTGGTTGTTTTCTGAAGTGTTCATGCCATGTCCCTCATATCTTGCCCCCTAAGTTCTGTCTTCCTCCTTGACTTTTTCCCCTGCTTTTGCAACATTTGAGAGCTTAGTTTTGGCACCTTTTGGTCCTTTGATATGCACCTGATAAAAACACAGACCATTTTCTTAGAGTCACTAAATTTCCCAAATTTTCATTTTTTCTCCTCCAATTCCAATTCCTTGGACTTTGACTCCTTTCGAGCGTGTTTGTAGGTCCTTCTTTTCTGTTTTGGCCTTCAGTGGGGATCAATTTTGGCAAGCTTTGCTGCATGTGCCTGCCCTTGCTGGCGTATGGCCTGCCTGCACTTTGATGGCTTTGACTTTGGGAAAGATTTTTTCTTTTTTTTTTCTTTTTTGTTTTAAATATTCATGCCATGTCCCTCATATCTTGCCCCCTAAGTTGTGTCTTCCTCCTTGACTTTTTCCCCTGCTTTTGCAACATCTGTGAGATTAGTTTTGGCACCTTTTGGTCCTTTGCAATGCAGCTGATTTCCTCACAGCCTATTTTTTGAAGAGACTAAAATTCTCGATTTTCTGCTTTTTTCAATTGCATTTCATTTGATCGTATCTCCTTTCCAGAGTGTTTGTAAGCCTTTCTTTTGGGATTCGCAAGATTCCTTTTCCCTTCCCGAAAGGAAATTTCATTTCCTTTCGGGAAGGGAAAAGGAATCTTGCGATTTCAATGGGGACCAATAGAGGAATCTTTGTTGCATGTCCCTGCACTTCATGGCAGGCCATGCCTTTTGATGGCTTTGACTTTGGGAAAGATTTTTTTCTTTTTTTGGTTGTATTCTGAAGTGTTCATGCCATGTCCCTCATATCTTGCCATCTACGTTCTGTCTTCCTCCTTGACTTTTTCCCCTGCTTTTGCAACATCAGTGAGCTTAGTTTTGGCATCTTTGGTCCTTTGCACTGCACATGATATACTGCCAGGCCATTTTCTTAGAGTCACTAAATTTCCAAAATTTTCTTTTTTTCTCCTCCAATTGCAATTCCTTTGATGTTGTCTCCATTCCAGCGTGTTTGTAGGTCCTTCTTTTCTGTTTTGGCCTTCAGTGGGGATCAATTTCGGCAAGCTCTGCTGCATGTGCCTGCCCTTGGTGGCGTATGGCCTGCCTGCATTTTGATGGCTTTGACTTTGGGAAAGATTTTTTCTTTTTTTTTTTTATTATTTTAAGTATTCATGCCATGTCCCTCACATCTTGCCCCCTAAGTTCTGTCTTCCTCCTTGACTTTTCCCCCTGCTTTTGCAACATCTGTGAGCTTAGTTTTGGCATGTTTTGGTCCTTTGCACTGCACCTGATATAAACCCAGGCCATTTTCTTAGAGTCACTAAATTTCTAAAATTTTCTTTTTTCTCTCCCAATTGCAATTCCTTTGATGTTGACTCCTTTCCAGCGTGTTTGTAGGTCCTTGTTTTCTGTTTTGGCCTTCAGTGGGGATCAATTTTGGCAAGCTTTGCTGCATGTGCCTGCACTTGGTGGCGTATGGCCTGCCTGCATTTTGATGGCTTTGACTTTGGGAAAGATTTTTCCTTTTTTTTTTTTTATTATTTTACGTATTCATGCCATGTCCCTCACATCTTGCCCCCTAAGTTGTGTCTTCCTCCTTGACTTTTTCCCCTGCTTTTGCAACATCTGTGAGCTTAGTTTTGGCAACTTTTGGGCCTTTGCAATGCAGCTGATTTCCTCACAGCCTATTTTTTGAAGAGACTAAAATTCCCGATTTTCTGCTTTTTTCAATTGCATTTCATTTGAACCTATCTCCTTTCCAGAGTGTTTGTAAGCCTTTCTTTTGGGATTCGCAAGATTCCTTTTCCCTTCCCGAAAGGAAATTTCATTTCCTTTCGGGAAGGGAAAGGGAATCTTGCGATTTCAATGGGGACCAATAGAGGAATCTTTGGTGCATGTCCCTGCACTTGATGGCAGTCCATGCCTTTTGATGGCTTTGACTTTGGGAAAGATTTTTTTCTTTTTTTTTTTTTAATATTTTAAGTATTCATGCCATGTCCCTCATATCTTTCCCCCTAAGTTGTGTCTTCCTCCTTGACTTTTTCCCCTGCTTTTGCAATATCTGTGAGCTTAGTTTTGGCATCTTTTGCTCCTTTGCACTGCACCTGCTAAAACCCCAGGCCACTTTCTAAGAGTCATTAAATTTCCCAAATTTTCTTTTTTTCTCCCCCAATTGCAATTCCTTTGATGTTGTCTCCATTCCAGCGTGTTTGTAAGTCCTTCTTTTCTGTTGTGGCCTTCAGTGGGGATCAATTTTGGCAAGCTTTGCTGCATGTGCCTGCCCTTGCTGGCGTATGGCCTGCCTGCATTTTGATGGCTTTGACTTTGGGAAAGATTTTTTTCTTTTTTTGGTTTTTTTCTGAAGTGTTCAAGCCATGTCCCTCATATCTTGCCCCCTAAGTTGTGTCTTCCTCCTTGACTTTTTCCCCTGCTTTTGCAACATCTGTGAGCTTAGTTTTGGCATCTTTGGTCCTTTGCACTGCACATGATATAAACCCAGGCCATTTTCTTAGAGTCACTAAATTTCCAAAATTTTCTTTTTTTCTCTTCCAATTGCAATTCCTTTGATGTTGTCTCCATTCCAGCGTGTTTGTAGGTCCTTCTTTTCTGTTTTGGCATTCAGTGGGGATCAATTTTGGCAAGCTTTGCTGCATTTGCCTGCCCTTTCTGGCGTATGGCCTGCCAGTATTTTGATGGCTTTGACTTTGGGAAAGATTTTTCTTTTTTTTTTTTTTATTATTGTAATTATTCATGCCATGTCCCTCACATCTTGCCCCCTAAGTTGTGTCTTCCTCCTAGACTTTTTCCCATGCTTTTGCAACATCTGTGAGCTTAGTTTTGGCATCTTTTGGTCCTTTGCACTGCACCTGATAAAACCCCGGGCCATTTTCTTGGAGTCACTAAATTTTCCAAATTTTCTTTTTTCTCCTCCAATTTCAATTCCTTTGATGATGTCTCCATTCCAGCGTGTTTGTAGGTCCTTCTTTTCTGTTTTGGCCTTCAGTGGGGATCAATTTTGGCAAGCTTTGCTGCATGTGCCTGCCCTTGCTGGCGTATGGCCTGTCTGCATTTTGATGGCTTTGACTTTGGGAAAGATTTTTTCTTTTTTATTTTTTTTATTATTTTAAGTATTCATGCCATGTCCCTCACATCTTGCCCCCTAAGTTGTGTCTCCCTCCTTGACTTTTTCCCCTGCTTTTGCAACATCTGTGAGCTTAGTTTCGGCATCTTTTGGTCCTTTGCACTGCACCTGATATAAACCCAGGCCATTTTCTTAGAGTCACTAAATTTCCAAAATTTTCTTTTTTTCTCCTCCAATTGCAATTCCTTTGATGTTGACTCCTTTCCAGCGTGTTTGTAGGTCCTTCTTTCTGTTTTGGCCTTCAGTGGGGATCAATTTTGGCAAGCTTTGCTGCATGTGCCTGCCCTTGCTGGCGTATGGCCTGCCTGCATTTTGATGGCTTTGACTTTGGGAAAGATTTTTTCTTCTTTTTTTTTTTATTATTTTACGTATTCATGCCATGTCCCTCACATCGTGCCCCCTAAGTTGTGTCTTCCTCCTTGACTTTTTCCCCTGCTTTTGCAACATCTGTGAGCCTAGTTTTGGCACCTTTTGGTCCTTTGCACTGCACCTGATAAAACCCCAGGCCACTTTCTAAGAGTCACTCAATTTCCCAAATTTTCTTTTTTTCTCCTCCAATTGCAATTCCTTTGATGTTGTCTCCATTCCAGCGTGTTTGCAAGTCCTTCTTTTCTGTTTTGGCCTTCAGTGGGGATCAATTTTGGCAAGCTTTGCTGCATGTGCCTGCCCTTGGTGGCGTATGGCCTGCCTTCATTTTGATGGCTTTGACTTTGGGAAAGATTTTTTCTTTTGTTTTTTTGTTTCTTTTTTTTTAAGTATTCATGCCATGTCCCTCATATCTTGCCCCCTAAGTTGTGTCTTCCTCCTTGACTTTTTCCCCTGCTTTTGCAACATCTGTGATCTTAGTTTTGGCACCTTTTGGTCCTTTGCAATGCAGCTGATTTCCTCACAGCCTATTTTTTGAAGAGACGATAAGTCCCGTTTTTCTGCTTTTTTCAATGGCATTTCATTTGAACCTATCTCCTTTCCAGAGTGTTTGTAAGCCTTTCTTTTGGGATCCGCAAGATTCCTTTTCCCTTCCCGAAAGGAAATGAAATTTTCTTTCCGGAAGGGAAAAGGAATCTTGCGATTTCAATGGGGACCAATAGAGGAATCTTTGGTGCATGTCCCTGCTCTTGATGGCAGGCCATGCCTTTTGATGGCTTTGACTTTGGGAAAGATTTTTTTCTTTTTTTGGTTGTTTTCTGAAGTGTTCATGCATTGTCCCTCATATCCTGCCCCCTAAGTTGTGTCTTCCTCCTTGACTTTTTCCCCTGCTTTTGCAACATCTGTGAGCTTAGTTTTGGCATCTTTGGTCCTTTGCACTGCACATGATATACTGCCAGGCCATTTTCTTAGAGTCACTAAATTTCGAAAATTTTCTATTTTTCTCTTGCAATTGCAATTCCTTTGATGTTGACTCCTTTCCAGCGTGTTTGTAGGTCCTTCTTTCCTGTTTTGGCCTTCAGTGGGGATCAATTTTGGCAAGCTTTGCTGCATGTGCCTGCCCTTGGTGGCGTATGGCCTGCCTGCATTTTGATGGCTTTGACTTTGGGAAAGATTTTTTCTATTTTTTTTTTTTGTTTGTTTTATATATTCATGCCATCTCCTTCATATCTTGCCCCCTAAGTTGTGTCTTCCTCCTTGACTTTTTCCCCTGCTTTTGCAACATCTGTGAGCTTAGTTTTGGCACCTTTTGGTCCTTTGCACTGCACCTGATAAAATCCCGGGCCATTTTCTAAGAGTCACTAAATTTCCCAAATTTTCTTTTTTTCTCCTCCAATTGCAATTCCTTTGATGTTGTCTCCATTCCAGCGTGTTTGCAAGTCCTTCTTTTCTGTTTTGGCATTCAGTGGGGATCAATTTTGGCAAGCTTTGCTGCATGTGCCTGCCCTTGCTGGCGTATGGCCTGCCTGCATTTTGATGGCTTTGACTTTGGGAAAGATTTTTTCTTTTTCATTTTTTTTATTATTTTACGTGTTCATGCCATGTCCCTCATATCTTGCCCCCTAAGTTGTGTCTTGCTCCTTGACTTTTTCCCCTGCTTTTGCAACATCTGTGATCTTAGTTTTGGCACTTTTTGGTCCTTTGCAATGCAGCTGATTTCCTCACAGCCTATTTTTTGAAGAGACGATAAGTCCCGATTTTCTGCTTTTTTCAATGGCATTTCATTTGAACCTATCTCCTTTCCAGAGTGTTTGTAAGCCTTTCTTTTGGGATCCGCAAGATTCCTTTTCCCTTCCCGAAAGGAAATGAAATTTTCTTTCGGGAAGGGAAAAGGAATCTTGCGATTTCAATGGGGACCAATAGAGGAATCTTTGGTGCATGTCCCTGCTCTTGATGGCAGGCCATGCCTTTTGATGGCTTTGACTTTGGGAAAGATTTTTTTCTTTTTATGGTTGTTTTCTGAAATGTTCATGCCGTGTCCCTCATATCTTGCCCCCTAAGTTGTGTCTTCCTCCTTGACTTTTTCCTCTGCTTTTGCAACATCTGTGAGCTTAGTTCTGGCATCTTTTGGTCCTTTGCACTGCACCTGCTAAAACCCCAGGCCACTTTCTAAGAGTCATTTAATTTCCCAAATTTTCTTTTTTTCTCCCCCAATTACAATTCCTTTGATGTTGTCTCGATTCCAGCGTGTTTGTAGGTCCTTCTTTTCTGTTTTGGCCTTCAGTGGGGATCAATTTTGGCAAGCTTTGCTGCATGTGCCTGCCCTTGGAGGCATATGGCCTGCCTGCATTTTGATGGCTTTGACTTTGGGAAAGATTTTTTTCTTTTTTTGGTTTTTTTCTGAAGTGTTCATGCCATGTCCCTCATATCTTGCCCCCTAAGTTGTGTCTTCCTCCTAGACTTTTTCCCCTGCTTTTGCAACATCTGTGAGCTTAGTTTTGGCACCTTTTGATCCTTTGCAATGCAGCTGATTTCCTCACAGCCTATTTTTTGAAGAGACTAAAATTCCCGATTTCTGCTTTTTTCAATTGCATTTCATTTGATCCTATCTCCTTTCCAGAGTGTTTGTAAGCCTTTCTTTTGGGATTCGCAAGATTCCTTTTCCCTTCCCGAAAGGAAATTTCATTTACTTTTGGGAAGGGAAAAGGAATCTTGCGATTTCAATGGGGACCAATAGAGGAATCTTTGTTGCATGTCCCTGCACTTCATGATAGGCCATGCCTTTTGATGGCTTTGACTTTGGGAAAGATTTTTTTCTTTTTTTGGTTGTTTTCTGAAGTGTTCATGCCATGTCCCTCATATCTTGCCCCCTAAGTTCTGTCTTCCTCCTTGACTTTTTCCCCTGCTTTTGCAACATTTGAGAGCTTAGTTTTGGCACCTTTTGGTCCTTTGATATGCACCTGATAAAAACACAGACCATTTTCTTAGAGTCACTAAATTTCCCAAATTTTCATTTTTTCACCTCCAATTCCAATTCCTTGGACTTTGACTCCTTTCGAGCGTGTTTGTAGGTCCTTCTTTTCTGTTTTGGCCTTCAGTGGGGATCAATTTTGGCAAGCTTTGCTGCATGTGCCTGCCCTTGGTGGCGTATGGCCTGCCTGCACTTTGATGGCTTTGACTTTGGGAAAGATTTTTTCTTTTTTTTTTCTTTTTTGTTTTAAATATTCATGCCATGTCCCTCATATCTTGCCCCCTAAGTTGTGTCTTCCTCCTTGACTTTTTCCCCTGCTTTTGCAACATCTGTGAGATTAGTTTTGGCACCTTTTGGTCCTTTGCAATGCAGCTGATTTCCTCACAGCCTATTTTTTGAAGAGACTAAAATTCTCGATTTTCTGCTTTTTTCAATTGCATTTCATTTGATCGTATCTCCTTTCCAGAGTGTTTGTAAGCCTTTCTTTTGGGATTCGCAAGATTCCTTTTCCCTTCACGAAAGGAAATTTCATTTCCTTTCGGGAAGGGAAAAGGAATCTTGCGATTTCAATGGGGACCAATAGAGGAATCTTTGTTGCATGTCCCTGCACTTCATGGCAGGCCATGCCTTTTGATGGCTTTGACTTTGGGAAAGATTTTTTTCTTTTTTTGGTTGTATTCTGAAGTGTTCATGCCATGTCCCTCATATCTTGCCCCCTACGTTCTGTCTTCCTCCTTGACTTTTTCCCCTGCTTTTGCAACATCTGTGAGCTTAGTTTTGGCATCTTTGGTCCTTTGCACTGCACATGATATACTGCCAGGCCATTTTCTTAGAGTCACTAAATTTCCAAAATTTTCTTTTTTTCTCCTCCAATTGCAATTCCTTTGATGTTGTCTCCATTCCAGCGTGTTTGTAGGTCCTTCTTTTCTGTTTTGGCCTTCAGTGGGGATCAATTTCGGCAAGCTCTGCTGCATGTGCCTGCCCTTGGTGGCGTATGGCCTGCCTGCATTTTGATGGCTTTGACTTTGGGAAAGATTTTTTCTTTTTTTTTTTTATTATTTTAAGTATTCATGCCATGTCCCTCACATCTTGCCCCCTAAGTTCTGTCTTCCTCCTTGACTTTTCCCCCTGCTTTTGCAACATCTGTGAGCTTAGTTTTGGCATGTTTTGGTCCTTTGCACTGCACCTGATATAAACCCAGGCCATTTTCTTAGAGTCACTAAATTTCTAAAATTTTCTTTTTTCTCCCCCAATTGCAATTCCTTTGATGTTGACTCCTTTCCAGCGTGTTTGTAGGTCCTTGTTTTCTGTTTTGGCCTTCAGTGGGGATCAATTTTGGCAAGCTTTGCTGCATGTGCCTGCACTTGGTGGCGTATGGCCTGCCTGCATTTTGATGGCTTTGACTTTGGGAAAGATTTTTTCTTTTTTTTTTTTTATTATTTTACGTATTCATGCCATGTCCCTCACATCTTGCCCCCTAAGTTGTGTCTTCCTCCTTGACTTTTTCCCCTGCTTTTGCAACATCTGTGAGCTTAGTTTTGGCAACTTTTGGGCCTTTGCAATGCAGCTGATTTCCTCACAGCCTATTTTTTGAAGAGACTAAAATTCCCGATTTTCTGCTTTTTTCAATTGCATTTCATTTGAACCTATCTCCTTTCCAGAGTGTTTGTAAGCCTTTCTTTTGGGATTCGCAAGATTCCTTTTCCCTTCCCGAAAGGAAATTTCATTTCCTTTCGGGAAGGGAAAGGGAATCTTGCGATTTCAATGGGGACCAATAGAGGAATCTTTGGTGCATGTCCCTGCACTTGATGGCAGTCCATGCCTTTTGATGGCTTTGACTTTGGGAAAGATTTTTTTCTTTTTTTTTTTTTAATATTTTAAGTATTCATGCCATGTCCCTCATATCTTTCCCCCTAAGTTGTGTCTTCCTCCTTGACTTTTTCCCCTGCTTTTGCAATATCTGTGAGCTTAGTTTTGGCAACTTTTGGGCCTTTGCAATGCAGCTGATTTCCTCACAGCCTATTTTTTGAAGAGACTAAAATTCCTGATATTCTGCTTTTTTCAATTGCATTTCATTTGAACCTATCTCCTTTCCAGAGTGTTTGTAAGCCTTTCTTTTGGGATCCGCAAGATTCCTTTTCCCTTCCCGAAAGGAAATGAAATTTTCTTTCGGGAAGGGAAAAGGAATCTTGCGATTTCAATGGGGACCAATAGAGGAATCTTTGGTGCATGTCCCTGCTCTTGATGGCAGGCCATGCCTTTTGATGGCTTTGACTTTGGGAAAGATTTTTTTCTTTTCATGGTTGTTTTCTGAAATGTTCATGCCGTGTCCCTCATATCTTGCCCCCTAAGTTGTGTCTTCCTCCTTGACTTTTTCCTCTGCTTTTGCAACATCTGTGAGCTTAGTTCTGGCATCTTTTGGTCCTTTGCACTGCACCTGCTAAAACCCCAGGCCACTTTCTAAGAGTCATTTAATTTCCCAAATTTTCTTTTTTTCTCCCCCAATTACAATTCCTTTGATGTTGTCTCGATTCCAGCGTGTTTGTAGGTCCTTCTTTTCTGTTTTGGCCTTCAGTGGGGATCAATTTTGGCAAGCTTTGCTGCATGTGCCTGCCCTTGGTGGCATATGGCCTGCCTGCATTTTGATGGCTTTGACTTTGGGAAAGATTTTTTTCTTTTTTTGGTTTTTTTCTGAAGTGTTCATGCCATGTCCCTCATATCTTGCCCCCTAAGTTGTGTCTTCCTCCTAGACTTTTTCCCCTGCTTTTGCAACATCTGTGAGCTTAGTTTTGGCACCTTTTGATCCTTTGCAATGCAGCTGATTTCCTCACAGCCTATTTTTTGAAGAGACTAAAATTCCCGATTTCTGCTTTTTTCAATTGCATTTCATTTGATCCTATCTCCTTTCCAGAGTGTTTGTAAGCCTTTCTTTTGGGATTCGCAAGATTCCTTTTCCCTTCCCGAAAGGAAATTTCATTTACTTTTGGGAAGGGAAAAGGAATCTTGCGATTTCAATGGGGACCAATAGAGGAATCTTTGTTGCATGTCCCTGCACTTCATGATAGGCCATGCCTTTTGATGGCTTTGACTTTGGGAAAGATTTTTTTCTTTTTTTGGTTGTTTTCTGAAGTGTTCATGCCATGTCCCTCATATCTTGCCCCCTAAGTTCTGTCTTCCTCCTTGACTTTTTCCCCTGCTTTTGCAACATTTGAGAGCTTAGTTTTGGCACCTTTTGGTCCTTTGATATGCACCTGATAAAAACACAGACCATTTTCTTAGAGTCACTAAATTTCCCAAATTTTCATTTTTTCACCTCCAATTCCAATTCCTTGGACTTTGACTCCTTTCGAGCGTGTTTGTAGGTCCTTCTTTTCTGTTTTGGCCTTCAGTGGGGATCAATTTTGGCAAGCTTTGCTGCATGTGCCTGCCCTTGGTGGCGTATGGCCTGCCTGCACTTTGATGGCTTTGACTTTGGGAAAGATTTTTTCTTTTTTTTTTCTTTTTTGTTTTAAATATTCATGCCATGTCCCTCATATCTTGCCCCCTAAGTTGTGTCTTCCTCCTTGACTTTTTCCCCTGCTTTTGCAACATCTGTGAGATTAGTTTTGGCACCTTTTGGTCCTTTGCAATGCAGCTGATTTCCTCACAGCCTATTTTTTGAAGAGACTAAAATTCTCGATTTTCTGCTTTTTTCAATTGCATTTCATTTGATCGTATCTCCTTTCCAGAGTGTTTGTAAGCCTTTCTTTTGGGATTCGCAAGATTCCTTTTCCCTTCCCGAAAGGAAATTTCATTTCCTTTCGGGAAGGGAAAAGGAATCTTGCGATTTCAATGGGGACCAATAGAGGAATCTTTGTTGCATGTCCCTGCACTTCATGGCAGGCCATGCCTTTTGATGGCTTTGACTTTGGGAAAGATTTTTTTCTTTTTTTGGTTGTATTCTGAAGTGTTCATGCCATGTCCCTCATATCTTGCCCCCTACGTTCTGTCTTCCTCCTTGACTTTTTCCCCTGCTTTTGCAACATCTGTGAGCTTAGTTTTGGCATCTTTGGTCCTTTGCACTGCACATGATATACTGCCAGGCCATTTTCTTAGAGTCACTAAATTTCCAAAATTTTCTTTTTTTCTCCTCCAATTGCAATTCCTTTGATGTTGTCTCCATTCCAGCGTGTTTGTAGGTCCTTCTTTTCTGTTTTGGCCTTCAGTGGGGATCAATTTCGGCAAGCTCTGCTGCATGTGCCTGCCCTTGGTGGCGTATGGCCTGCCTGCATTTTGATGGCTTTGACTTTGGGAAAGATTTTTTCTTTTTTTTTTTTATTATTTTAAGTATTCATGCCATGTCCCTCACATCTTGCCCCCTAAGTTCTGTCTTCCTCCTTGACTTTTCCCCCTGCTTTTGCAACATCTGTGAGCTTAGTTTTGGCATGTTTTGGTCCTTTGCACTGCACCTGATATAAACCCAGGCCATTTTCTTAGAGTCACTAAATTTCTAAAATTTTCTTTTTTCTCCCCCAATTGCAATTCCTTTGATGTTGACTCCTTTCCAGCGTGTTTGTAGGTCCTTGTTTTCTGTTTTGGCCTTCAGTGGGGATCAATTTTGGCAAGCTTTGCTGCATGTGCCTGCACTTGGTGGCGTATGGCCTGCCTGCATTTTGATGGCTTTGACTTTGGGAAAGATTTTTTCTTTTTTTTTTTTTATTATTTTACGTATTCATGCCATGTCCCTCACATCTTGCCCCCTAAGTTGTGTCTTCCTCCTTGACTTTTTCCCCTGCTTTTGCAACATCTGTGAGCTTAGTTTTGGCAACTTTTGGGCCTTTGCAATGCAGCTGATTTCCTCACAGCCTATTTTTTGAAGAGACTAAAATTCCCGATTTTCTGCTTTTTTCAATTGCATTTCATTTGAACCTATCTCCTTTCCAGAGTGTTTGTAAGCCTTTCTTTTGGGATTCG
This sequence comes from Artemisiospiza belli, assembly GCA_021963965.1. NCBI lineage: Eukaryota > Metazoa > Chordata > Aves > Passeriformes > Passerellidae > Artemisiospiza > Artemisiospiza belli. The sequence continues at coordinate 107,259 of JAKDEW010000216.1, read as the reverse complement.
CAAGATTCCTTTTCCCTTCCCGAAAGGAAATTTCATTTCCTTTCGGGAAGGGAAAGGGAATCTTGCGATTTCAATGGGGACCAATAGAGGAATCTTTGGTGCATGTCCCTGCACTTGATGGCAGTCCATGCCTTTTGATGGCTTTGACTTTGGGAAAGATTTTTTTCTTTTTTTTTTTTTAATATTTTAAGTATTCATGCCATGTCCCTCATATCTTTCCCCCTAAGTTGTGTCTTCCTCCTTGACTTTTTCCCCTGCTTTTGCAATATCTGTGAGCTTAGTTTTGGCAACTTTTGGGCCTTTGCAATGCAGCTGATTTCCTCACAGCCTATTTTTTGAAGAGACTAAAATTCCTGATATTCTGCTTTTTTCAATTGCATTTCATTTGAACCTATCTCCTTTCCAGAGTGTTTGTAAGCCTTTCTTTTGGGATTCGCAAGATTCCTTTTCCCTTCCCGAAAGGAAATTTCACTTCCTTTTGGGAAGGGAAAAGGAATCTTGCGATTTCAATGGGGACCAATAGAGGAATCTTTGGTGCATGTCCCTGCACTTGATGGCAGGCCATGCCTTTTGATGGCTTTGACTTTGGGAAAGATTTTTTTCTTTTTATGGTGGTTTTCTGAAGTGTTCATGCCATGTCCCTCACATCTTGCCCCCTAAGTTGTGTCTTCCTCCTTGACTTTTTCCCCTGCTTTTGCAACATCTGTGAGCTTAGTTTTGGCATCTTTTGGTCCTTTGCACTGCACCTGGTAAAACCCCAGGCCACTTTCTAAGAGTCATTAAATTTCCAAAATTTTCTTTTTTTCTCCTCCAATTGCAATTCCATTGATGTTGTCTCGATTCCAGCCTGTTTGTAGTTCCTTCTTTTCTGTTTTGGCCTTCAGTGGGGATCAATTTTGGCAAGCTTTGCTGCATGTGCCTGCCCTTGGTGGCATATGGCCTGCCTGCATTTTGATGGCTTTGACTTTGGGAAAGATTTTTTTCTTGTTTTGGTTGTTTTCTGAAGTGTTCATGCCATGTCCCTCATATCTTGCCCCCTAAGTTGTGTCTTCCTCCTTGACTTTTTCCCCTGCTTTTGCAACATCTGTGAGCTTAGTTTTGGCATCTTTTGGTCCTTTGCACTGCACCTGATATAAACACCAGGCCATTTTCTTAGAGTCACTAAATTTCCCAAATTTTCTTTTTTTCTTCTCCAATTGCAATTCCTTTGATGTTGACTCCTTTCCAGCGTGTTTGTAGGTCCTTCTTTTCTGTTTTGGCCTTCAGTGGGGATCAATTTTGGCAAGCTTTGCTGCATGTGCCTGCCCTTGGTGGCGTATGGCCTGCCTGCATTTTGGTGGCTTTGACTTTGGGAAAGATTTTTTCTTTTTTTTTTATTATTATTTCAAGTATTCATACCATGTCCCTCACATCTTGCCCCCTAAGTTCTGTCTTCCTCCTTGACTTTTTGCCCTGCTTTTGCAACATCTGTGAGCTTAGTTTTGGCACCTTTTGGTCCTTTGCACTGCACCTGATATAAACCCAGGCCATTTTCTTAGAGTCACTAAATTTCCCAAATTTTCTTTCTTTCTCCTCCAATTGCAAGTCCTTTGATGTTGACTCCTTTCCAGCGTGTTTGTAGGTCCTTCTTTTCTGTTTTGGCCTTCAGTGGGGATCAATTTTGGCAAGCTTTGCTGCATGTGCCTGCCCTTGGTGGCGTATGGCCTGCCTGCATTTTGATGGTTTTGACTTTGGGAAAGATTTTTTCTTTTTTTTTTTTTTGTTTCTTTTAAGTATTCATGCCATGTCCCTCACATCTTGCCCCCTAATTTGTGTCTTCCTCCTTGAGTTTTTCCCCTGCTTTTGCAACATCTGTGAGCTTAGTTTTGGCAACTTTTGGGCCTTTGCAATGCAGCTGATTTCCTCACAGCCTATTTTTTGAAGAGACTAAAATTCCTGATTTTCTGCTTTTTTCAATTGCATTTCATTTGATCCTATCTCCTTTCCAGAGTGTTTGTAAGCCTTTCTTTTGGGATTCGCAAGATTCCTTTTCCCTTTCCGAAAGGAAATTTCATTTCCTTTCGGGAAGGGAAAAGGAATCTTGCGATTTCAATGGGGACCAATAGAGGAATCTTTGGTGCATGTCCCTGCACTTGATGGCAGGCCATGCCTTTTGATGGCTTTGACTTTGGGAAAGATTTTTTTCTTTTTATGGTTGTTTTCTGAAATGTTCATGCCGTGTCCCTCATATCTTGCCCCCTAAGTTGTGTCTTCCTCCTTGACTTTTTCCTCTGCTTTTGCAACATCTGTGAGCTTAGTTCTGGCATCTTTTGGTCCTTTGCACTGCACCTGCTAAAACCCCAGGCCACTTTCTAAGAGTCATTTAATTTCCCAAATTTTCTTTTTTTCTCCCCCAATTACAATTCCTTTGATGTTGTCTCGATTCCAGCGTGTTTGTAGGTCCTTCTTTTCTGTTTTGGCCTTCAGTGGGGATCAATTTTGGCAAGCTTTGCTGCATGTGCCTGCCCTTGGAGGCATATGGCCTGCCTGCATTTTGATGGCTTTGACTTTGGGAAAGATTTTTTTCTTTTTTTGGTTTTTTTCTGAAGTGTTCATGCCATGTCCCTCATATCTTGCCCCCTAAGTTGTGTCTTCCTCCTAGACTTTTTCCCCTGCTTTTGCAACATCTGTGAGCTTAGTTTTGGCACCTTTTGATCCTTTGCAATGCAGCTGATTTCCTCACAGCCTATTTTTTGAAGAGACTAAAATTCCCGATTTCTGCTTTTTTCAATTGCATTTCATTTGATCCTATCTCCTTTCCAGAGTGTTTGTAAGCCTTTCTTTTGGGATTCGCAAGATTCCTTTTCCCTTCCCGAAAGGAAATTTCATTTACTTTTGGGAAGGGAAAAGGAATCTTGCGATTTCAATGGGGACCAATAGAGGAATCTTTGTTGCATGTCCCTGCACTTCATGATAGGCCATGCCTTTTGATGGCTTTGACTTTGGGAAAGATTTTTTTCTTTTTTTGGTTGTTTTCTGAAGTGTTCATGCCATGTCCCTCATATCTTGCCCCCTAAGTTCTGTCTTCCTCCTTGACTTTTTCCCCTGCTTTTGCAACATTTGAGAGCTTAGTTTTGGCACCTTTTGGTCCTTTGATATGCACCTGATAAAAACACAGTCCATTTTCTTAGAGTCACTAAATTTCCCAAATTTTCATTTTTTCTCCTCCAATTCCAATTCCTTGGACTTTGACTCCTTTCGAGCGTGTTTGTAGGTCCTTCTTTTCTGTTTTGGCCTTCAGTGGGGATCAATTTTGGCAAGCTTTGCTGCATGTGCCTGCCCTTGCTGGCGTATGGCCTGCCTGCACTTTGATGGCTTTGACTTTGGGAAAGATTTTTTCTTTTTTTTTTCTTTTTTGTTTTAAATATTCATGCCATGTCCCTCATATCTTGCCCCCTAAGTTGTGTCTTCCTCCTTGACTTTTTCCCCTGCTTTTGCAACATCTGTGAGATTAGTTTTGGCATCTTTTGGTCCTTTGCAATGCAGCTGATTTCCTCACAGCCTATTTTTTGAAGAGACTAAAATTCTCGATTTTCTGCTTTTTTCAATTGCATTTCATTTGATCGTATCTCCTTTCCAGAGTGTTTGTAAGCCTTTCTTTTGGGATTCGCAAGATTCCTTTTCCCTTCCCGAAAGGAAATTTCATTTCCTTTCGGGAAGGGAAAAGGAATCTTGCGATTTCAATGGGGACCAATAGAGGAATCTTTGTTGCATGTCCCTGCACTTCATGGCAGGCCATGCCTTTTGATGGCTTTGACTTTGGGAAAGATTTTTTTCTTTTTTTGGTTGTATTCTGAAGTGTTCATGCCATGTCCCTCATATCTTGCCATCTACGTTCTGTCTTCCTCCTTGACTTTTTCCCCTGCTTTTGCAACATCAGTGAGCTTAGTTTTGGCATCTTTGGTCCTTTGCACTGCACATGATATACTGCCAGGCCATTTTCTTAGAGTCACTAAATTTCCAAAATTTTCTTTTTTTCTCCTCCAATTGCAATTCCTTTGATGTTGTCTCAATTCCAGCGTGTTTGTAGGTCCTTCTTTTCTGTTTTGGCCTTCAGTGGGGATCAATTTCGGCAAGCTCTGCTGCATGTGCCTGCCCTTGGTGGCGTATGGCCTGCCTGCATTTTGATGGCTTTGACTTTGGGAAAGATTTTTTCTTTTTTTTTTTTATTATTTTAAGTATTCATGCCATGTCCCTCACATCTTGCCCCCTAAGTTCTGTCTTCCTCCTTGACTTTTCCCCCTGCTTTTGCAACATCTGTGAGCTTAGTTTTGGCATGTTTTGGTCCTTTGCACTGCACCTGATATAAACCCAGGCCATTTTCTTAGAGTCACTAAATTTCCCAAATTTTCTTTTTTCTCTCCCAATTGCAATTCCTTTGGTGTTGACTCCTTTCCAGCGTGTTTGTAGGTCCTTCTTTTCTGTTTTGGCCTTCAGTGGGGATCAATTTTGGCAAGCTTTGCTGCATGTGCCTGCACTTGGTGGCGTATGGCCTGCCTGCATTTTGATGGCTTTGACTTTGGGAAAGATTTTTCCTTTTTTTTTTTTTATTATTTTACGTATTCATGCCATGTCCCTCACATCTTGCCCCCTAAGTTGTGTCTTCCTCCTTGACTTTTTCCCCTGCTTTTGCAACATCTGTGAGCTTAGTTTTGGCAACTTTTGGGCCTTTGCAATGCAGCTGATTTCCTCACAGCCTATTTTTTGAAGAGACTAAAATTCCCGATTTTCTGCTTTTTTCAATTGCATTTCATTTGAACCTATCTCCTTTCCAGAGTGTTTGTAAGCCTTTCTTTTGGGATTCGCAAGATTCCTTTTCCCTTCCCGAAAGGAAATTTCATTTCCTTTCGGGAAGGGAAAGGGAATCTTGCGATTTCAATGGGGACCAATAGAGGAATCTTTGGTGCATGTCCCTGCACTTGATGGCAGTCCATGCCTTTTGATGGCTTTGACTTTGGGAAAGATTTTTTTCTTTTTTTTTTTTTAATATTTTAAGTATTCATGCCATGTCCCTCATATCTTTCCCCCTAAGTTGTGTCTTCCTCCTTGACTTTTTCCCCTGCTTTTGCAATATCTGTGAGCTTAGTTTTGGCATCTTTTGCTCCTTTGCACTGCACCTGCTAAAACCCCAGGCCACTTTCTAAGAGTCATTAAATTTCCCAAATTTTCTTTTTTTCTCCCCCAATTGCAATTCCTTTGATGTTGTCTCCATTCCAGCGTGTTTGTAAGTCCTTCTTTTCTGTTGTGGCCTTCAGTGGGGATCAATTTTGGCAAGCTTTGCTGCATGTGCCTGCCCTTGCTGGCGTATGGCCTGCCTGCATTTTGATGGCTTTGACTTTGGGAAAGATTTTTTTCTTTTTTTGGTTTTTTTCTGAAGTGTTCAAGCCATGTCCCTCATATCTTGCCCCCTAAGTTGTGTCTTCCTCCTTGACTTTTTCCCCTGCTTTTGCAACATCTGTGAGCTTAGTTTTGGCATCTTTGGTCCTTTGCACTGCACATGATATAAACCCAGGCCATTTTCTTAGAGTCACTAAATTTCCAAAATTTTCTTTTTTTCTCTTCCAATTGCAATTCCTTTGATGTTGTCTCCATTCCAGCGTGTTTGTAGGTCCTTCTTTTCTGTTTTGGCATTCAGTGGGGATCAATTTTGGCAAGCTTTGCTGCATTTGCCTGCCCTTTCTGGCGTATGGCCTGCCAGCATTTTGATGGCTTTGACTTTGGGAAAGATTTTTCTTTTTTTTTTTTTTATTATTGTAATTATTCATGCCATGTCCCTCACATCTTGCCCCCTAAGTTGTGTCTTCCTCCTAGACTTTTTCCCATGCTTTTGCAACATCTGTGAGCTTAGTTTTGGCATCTTTTGGTCCTTTGCACTGCTCCTGATAAAACCCCGGGCCATTTTCTTAGAGTCACTAAATTTTCCAAATTTTCTTTTTTCTCCTCCAATTGCAATTCCTTTGATGATGTCTCCATTCCAGCGTGTTTGTAGGTCCTTCTTTTCTGTTTTGGCCTTCAGTGGGGATCAATTTTGGCAAGCTTTGCTGCATGTGCCTGCCCTTGCTGGCGTATGGCCTGTCTGCATTTTGATGGCTTTGACTTTGGGAAAGATTTTTTCTTTTTTATTTTTTTTATTATTTTAAGTATTCATGCCATGTCCCTCACATCTTGCCCCCTAAGTTGTGTCTTCCTCCTTGACTTTTTCCCCTGCTTTTGCAACATCTGTGAGCTTAGTTTCGGCATCTTTTGGTCCTTTGCACTGCACCTGATATAAACCCAGGCCATTTTCTTAGAGTCACTAAATTTCCAAAATTTTCTTTTTTTCTCCTCCAATTGCAATTCCTTTGATGTTGACTCCTTTCCAGCGTGTTTGTAGGTCCTTCTTTCTGTTTTGGCCTTCAGTGGGGATCAATTTTGGCAAGCTTTGCTGCATGTGCCTGCCCTTGCTGGCGTATGGCCTGCCTGCATTTTGATGGCTTTGACTTTGGGAAAGATTTTTTCTTCTTTTTTTTTTTATTATTTTACGTATTCATGCCATGTCCCTCACATCGTGCCCCCTAAGTTGTGTCTTCCTCCTTGACTTTTTCCCCTGCTTTTGCAACATCTGTGAGCTTAGTTTTGGCACCTTTTGGTCCTTTGCACTGCACCTGATAAAACCCCAGGCCACTTTCTAAGAGTCACTCAATTTCCCAAATTTTCTTTTTTTCTCCTCCAATTGCAATTCCTTTGATGTTGTCTCCATTCCAGCGTGTTTGCAAGTCCTTCTTTTCTGTTTTGGCCTTCAGTGGGGATCAATTTTGGCAAGCTTTGCTGCATGTGCCTGCCCTTGGTGGCGTATGGCCTGCCTGCATTTTGATGGCTTTGACTTTGGGAAAGATTTTTTCTTTTGTTTTTTTGTTTTTTTTTTTTTAAGTATTCATGCCATGTCCCTCATATCTTGCCCCCTAAGTTGTGTCTTCCTCCTTGACTTTTTCCCCTGCTTTTGCAACATCTGTGATCTTAGTTTTGGCACCTTTTGGTCCTTTGCACTGCACCTGCTAAAACCCCAGGCCACTTTCTAAGAGTCATTTAATTTCCCAAATTTTCTTTTTTTCTCCCCCAATTACAATTCCTTTGATGTTGTCTCGATTCCAGCGTGTTTGTAGGTCCTTCTTTTCTGTTTTGGCCTTCAGTGGGGATCAATTTTGGCAAGCTTTGCTGCATGTGCCTGCCCTTGGAGGCATATGGCCTGCCTGCATTTTGATGGCTTTGACTTTGGGAAAGATTTTTTTCTTTTTTTGGTTTTTTTCTGAAGTGTTCATGCCATGTCCCTCATATCTTGCCCCCTAAGTTGTGTCTTCCTCCTAGACTTTTTCCCCTGCTTTTGCAACATCTGTGAGCTTAGTTTTGGCACCTTTTGATCCTTTGCAATGCAGCTGATTTCCTCACAGCCTATTTTTTGAAGAGACTAAAATTCCCGATTTCTGCTTTTTTCAATTGCATTTCATTTGATCCTATCTCCTTTCCAGAGTGTTTGTAAGCCTTTCTTTTGGGATTCGCAAGATTCCTTTTCCCTTCCCGAAAGGAAATTTCATTTACTTTTGGGAAGGTAAAAGGAATCTTGCGATTTCAATGGGGACCAATAGAGGAATCTTTGTTGCATGTCCCTGCACTTCATGATAGGCCATGCCTTTTGATGGCTTTGACTTTGGGAAAGATTTTTTTCTTTTTTTGGTTGTTTTCTGAAGTGTTCATGCCATGTCCCTCATATCTTGCCCCCTAAGTTCTGTCTTCCTCCTTGACTTTTTCCCCTGCTTTTGCAACATTTGAGAGCTTAGTTTTGGCACCTTTTGGTCCTTTGATATGCACCTGATAAAAACACAGACCATTTTCTTAGAGTCACTAAATTTCCCAAATTTTCATTTTTTCTCCTCCAATTCCAATTCCTTGGACTTTGACTCCTTTCGAGCGTGTTTGTAGGTCCTTCTTTTCTGTTTTGGCCTTCAGTGGGGATCAATTTTGGCAAGCTTTGCTGCATGTGCCTGCCCTTGCTGGCGTATGGCCTGCCTGCACTTTGATGGCTTTGACTTTGGGAAAGATTTTTTCTTTTTTTTTTCTTTTTTGTTTTAAATATTCATGCCATGTCCCTCATATCTTGCCCCCTAAGTTGTGTCTTCCTCCTTGACTTTTTCCCCTGCTTTTGCAACATCTGTGAGATTAGTTTTGGCACCTTTTGGTCCTTTGCAATGCAGCTGATTTCCTCACAGCCTATTTTTTGAAGAGACTAAAATTCTCGATTTTCTGCTTTTTTCAATTGCATTTCATTTGATCGTATCTCCTTTCCAGAGTGTTTGTAAGCCTTTCTTTTGGGATTCGCAAGATTCCTTTTCCCTTCCCGAAAGGAAATTTCATTTCCTTTCGGGAAGGGAAAAGGAATCTTGCGATTTCAATGGGGACCAATAGAGGAATCTTTGTTGCATGTCCCTGCACTTCATGGCAGGCCATGCCTTTTGATGGCTTTGACTTTGGGAAAGATTTTTTTCTTTTTTTGGTTGTATTCTGAAGTGTTCATGCCATGTCCCTCATATCTTGCCCCCTACGTTCTGTCTTCCTCCTTGACTTTTTCCCCTGCTTTTGCAACATCAGTGAGCTTAGTTTTGGCATCTTTGGTCCTTTGCACTGCACATGATATAAACCCAGGCCACTTTCTTAGAGTCACTAAATTTCCTAAATTTTCTTTTTTTCTCCTCCAATTGCAATTCCTTTGATGTTGTCTCCTTTCCAGCGTGTTTGTAGGTCCTTCTTTTCTGTTTTGGACTTCAGTGGGGATCAATTTCGGCAAGCTCTGCTGCATGTGCCTGCCCTTGGTGGCGTATGGCCTGCCTGCATTTTGATGGCTTTGACTTTGGGAAAGATTTTTTCTTTTTTTTTTTTATTATTTTAAGTATTCATGCCATGTCCCTCACATCTTGCCCCCTAAGTTCTGTCTTCCTCCTTGACTTTTCCCCCTGCTTTTGCAACATCTGTGAGCTTAGTTTTGGCATGTTTTGGTCCTTTGCACTGCACCTGATATAAACCCAGGCCATTTTCTTAGAGTCACTAAATTTCTAAAATTTTCTTTTTTCTCTCCCAATTGCAATTCCTTTGATGTTGACTCCTTTCCAGCGTGTTTGTAGGTCCTTGTTTTCTGTTTTGGCCTTCAGTGGGGATCAATTTTGGCAAGCTTTGCTGCATGTGCCTGCACTTGGTGGCGTATGGCCTGCCTGCATTTTGATGGCTTTGACTTTGGGAAAGATTTTTCCTTTTTTTTTTTTTATTATTTTACGTATTCATGCCATGTCCCTCACATCTTGCCCCCTAAGTTGTGTCTTCCTCCTTGACTTTTTCCCCTGCTTTTGCAACATCTGTGAGCTTAGTTTTGGCAACTTTTGGGCCTTTGCAATGCAGCTGATTTCCTCACAGCCTATTTTTTGAAGAGACTAAAATTCCCGATTTTCTGCTTTTTTCAATTGCATTTCATTTGAACCTATCTCCTTTCCAGAGTGTTTGTAAGCCTTTCTTTTGGGATTCGCAAGATTCCTTTTCCCTTCCCGAAAGGAAATTTCATTTCCTTTCGGGAAGGGAAAGGGAATCTTGCGATTTCAATGGGGACCAATAGAGGAATCTTTGGTGCATGTCCCTGCACTTGATGGCAGTCCATGCCTTTTGATGGCTTTGACTTTGGGAAAGATTTTTTTCTTTTTTTTTTTTTAATATTTTAAGTATTCATGCCATGTCCCTCATATCTTTCCCCCTAAGTTGTGTCTTCCTCCTTGACATTTTCCCCTGCTTTTGCAATATCTGTGAGCTTAGTTTTGGCATCTTTTGCTCCTTTGCACTGCACCTGCTAAAACCCCAGGCCACTTTCTAAGAGTCATTAAATTTCCCAAATTTTCTTTTTTTCTCCCCCAATTGCAATTCCTTTGATGTTGTCTCCATTCCAGCGTGTTTGTAAGTCCTTCTTTTCTGTTGTGGCCTTCAGTGGGGATCAATTTTGGCAAGCTTTGCTGCATGTGCCTGCCCTTGGTGGCGTATGGCCTGCCTGCATTTTGATGGCTTTGACTTTGGGAAAGATTTTTTTCTTTTTTTGGTTTTTTTCTGAAGTGTTCAAGCCATGTCCCTCATATCTTGCCCCCTAAGTTGTGTCTTCCTCCTTGACTTTTTCCCCTGCTTTTGCAACATCTGTGAGCTTAGTTTTGGCATCTTTGGTCCTTTGCACTGCACATGATATAAACCCAGGCCATTTTCTTAGAGTCACTAAATTTCCCAAATTTTCTTTTTTTCTCTTCCAATTGCAATTCCTTTGATGTTGTCTCCATTCCAGCGTGTTTGTAGGTCCTTCTTTTCTGTTTTGGCATTCAGTGGGGATCAATTTTGGCAAGCTTTGCTGCATTTGCCTGCCCTTTCTGGCGTATGGCCTGCCAGCATTTTGATGGCTTTGACTTTGGGAAAGATTTTTCTTTTTTTTTTTTTTATTATTGTAATTATTCATGCCATGTCCCTCACATCTTGCCCCCTAAGTTGTGTCTTCCTCCTAGACTTTTTCCCATGCTTTTGCAACATCTGTGAGCTTAGTTTTGGCATCTTTTGGTCCTTTGCACTGCACCTGATAAAACCACGGGCCATTTTCTTAGAGTCACTATATTTTCCAAATTTTCTTTTTTCTCCTCCAATTGCAATTCCTTTGATGATGTCTCCATTCCAGCGTGTTTGTAGGTCCTTCTTTTCTGTTTTGGCCTTCAGTGGGGATCAATTTTGGCAAGCTTTGCTGCATTTGCCTGCCCTTGCTGGCGTATGGCCTGTCTGCATTTTGATGGCTTTGACTTTGGGAAAGATTTTTTCTTTTTTATTTTTTTTATTATTTTAAGTATTCATGCCATGTCCCTCACATCTTGCCCCCTAAGTTGTGTCTTCCTCCTTGACTTTTTCCTCTGCTTTTGCAACATCTGTGAGCTTAGTTTCGGCATCTTTTGGTCCTTTGCACTGCACCTGATATAAACCCAGGCCATTTTCTTAGAGTCACTAAATTTCCAAAATTTTCTTTTTTTCTCCTCCAATTGCAATTCCTTTGATGTTGACTCCTTTCCAGCGTGTTTGTAGGTCCTTCTTTCTGTTTTGGCCTTCAGTGGGGATCAATTTTGGCAAGCTTTGCTGCATGTGCCTGCCCTTGCTGGCGTATGGCCTGCCTGCATTTTGATGGCTTTGACTTTGGGAAAGATTTTTTCTTTTGTTTTTTTGTTTCTTTTTTTTTAAGTATTCATGCCATGTCCCTCATATCTTGCCCCCTAAGTTGTGTCTTCCTCCTTGACTTTTTCCCCTGCTTTTGCAACATCTGTGATCTTAGTTTTGGCACCTTTTGGTCCTTTGCAATGCAGCTGATTTCCTCACAACCTATTTTTTGAAGAGACGATAAGTCCCGATTTTCTGCTTTTTTCAATGGCATTTCATTTGAACCTATCTCCTTTCCAGAGTGTTTGTAAGCCTTTCTTTTGGGATCCGCAAGATTCCTTTTCCCTTCCCGAAAGGAAATGAAATTTTCTTTCCGGAAGGGAAAAGGAATCTTGCGATTTCAATGGGGACCAATAGAGGAATCTTTGGTGCATGTCCCTGCTCTTGATGGCAGGCCATGCCTTTTGATGGCTTTGACTTTGGGAAAGATTTTTTTCTTTTTTTGGTTGTTTTCTGAAGTGTTCATGCATTGTCCCTCATATCTTGCCCCCTAAGTTGTGTCTTCCTCCTTGACTTTTTCCCCTGCTTTTGCAACATCTGTGAGCTTAGTTTTTGCATCTTTTGGTCCTTTGCACTGCACCTGATATAAACCCAGGCCATTTTCTTACAGTCACTAAATTTCCAAAATTTTCTTTTTTCTCCTCCAATTGCAATTCCTTTGATGTTGACTCCTTTCCAGCGTGTTTGTAGGTCCTTCTTTTCTGTTTTGGCCTTCAGTGGGGATCAATTTTGGCAAGCTTTGCTGCATGTGCCTGCCCTTGGTGGCGTATGGCCTGCCTGCATTTTGATGGCTTTGACTTTGGGAAAGATTTTTTCTATTTTTTTTTTTTTGTTTGTTTTATATATTCATGCCATCTCCTTCATATCTTGCCCCCTAAGTTGTGTCTTCCTCCTTGACTTTTTCCCCTGCTTTTGCAACATCTGTGAGCTTAGTTTTGGCACATTTTGGTCCTTTGCACTGCACCTGATAAAATCCCGGGCCATTTTCTAAGAGTCACTAAATTTCCCAAATTTTCTTTTTTTCTCCTCCAATTGCAATTCCTTTGATGTTGTCTCCATTCCAGCGTGTTTGCAAGTCCTTCTTTTCTGTTTTGGCATTCAGTGGGGATCAATTTTGGCAAGCTTTGCTGCATGTGCCTGCCCTTGCTGGCGTATGGCCTGCCTGCATTTTGATGGCTTTGACTTTGGGAAAGATTTTTTCTTTTTCATTTTTTTTATTATTTTACGTGTTCATGCCATGTCCCTCATATCTTGCCCCCTAAGTTGTGTCTTCCTCCTTGACTTTTTCCCCTGCTTTTGCAACATCTGTGATCTTAGTTTTGGCACTTTTTGGTCCTTTGCAATGCAGCTGATTTCCTCACAGCCTATTTTTTGAAGAGACGATAAGTCCCGATTTTCTGCTTTTTTCAATGGCATTTCATTTGAACCTATCTCCTTTCCAGAGTGTTTGTAAGCCTTTCTTTTGGGATCCGCAAGATTCCTTTTCCCTTCCCGAAAGGAAATGAAATTTTCTTTCCGGAAGGGAAAAGGAATCTTGCGATTTCAATGGGGACCAATAGAGGAATCTTTGGTGCATGTCCCTGCTCTTGATGGCAGGCCATGCCTTTTGATGGCTTTGACTTTGGGAAAGATTTTTTTCTTTTTTTGGTTGTTTTCTGAAGTGTTCATGCATTGTCCCTCATATCTTGCCCCCTACGTTCTGTCTTCCTCCTTGACTTTTTCCCCTGCTTTTGCAACATCTGTGAGCTTAGTTTTGGCATCTTTGGTCCTTTGCACTGCACATGATATACTGCCAGGCCATTTTCTTAGAGTCACTAAATTTCCTAAATTTTCTTTTTTTCTCCTCCAATTGCAATTCCTTTGATGTTGTCTCCATTCCATCGTGTTTGTAGGTCCTTCTTTTCTGTTTTGGCCTTCAGTGGGGATCAATTTTGGCAAGCTTTGCTGCATGTGCCTGCCCTCGGTGGCGTATGGCCTGCCTGCATATTGATGGCTTTGACTTTGGGAAAGATTTTTTCTATTTTTTTTTTCATTATTTTAAGTATTCATGCCATGTCCCTCACATCTTGCCCCCTAAGTTGTGTCTTCCTCCTTGACTTTTTCCCCTGCTTTTGCAACATCTGTGAGCTTAGTTTTGGCACCTTTTGGTCCTTTGCACTGCACCTGATAAAACCACGGGCCATTTTCTTAGAGTCACTAAATTTCCAAAATTTTCTTTTTTCTCCCCCAATTGCAATTCCTTTGATGTTGTCTCCATTCCAGCGTGTTTGTAGGTCCTTCTTTTCTGTTTTGGCCTTCAGTGGGGATCAATTTTGGCAAGCTTTGCTGCATGTGCCTGCCCTTGGTGGCGTATGGCCTGCCTGCATTTTGATGGCTTTGACTTTGGGAAAGATTTTTTCTTTTTTTTTTCTTTTTTGTTTTAAGTATTCATGCCATGTCCCTCACATCTTGCTCCCTAAGTTGTGTCTTCCTCCTTGACTTTTTCCCCTGCTTTTGCAACATCTGTGAGCTTAGTTTTGGCACCTTTTGGTCCTTTTCACTGCACCTGATATAAACCCAGGCCACTTTCTTAGAGTCACTAAATTTCCTAAATTTTCTTTTTTTCTCCTCCAATTGCAATTCCTTTGATGTTGTCTCCTTTCCAGCGTGTTTGTAGGTCCTTCTTTTCTGTTTTGGACTTCAGTGGGGATCAATTTTGACAAGCTTTGCTGCATGTGCCTGCCCTTGGTGGCGTATGGCCTGCCTGCATTTTGATGGCTTTGACTTTGGGAAAGATTTTTTTTTTTTTTTTTTTTATTATTGTAATTATTCATGCCATGTCCCTCATATCATGCCCCCTAAGTTGTGTCTTCCTCCTAGACTTTTTCCCCTGCTTTTGCAACATCTGTGAGCTTAGTTTTTGCATCTTTTGGTCCTTTGCACTGCACCTGATATAAACCCAGGCCATTTTCTTAGAGTCGCTAAATTTCCCAAATTTTCTTTTTTTCTCCTCCAATTGCAATTCCTTTGATGTTGTCTCCATTCCAGCGTGTTTGTAGGTCCTTCTTTTCTGTTTTGGCATTCAGTGGGGATCAATTTTGGCAAGCTTTGCTGCATGTGCCTGCCCTCGGTGGCGTATGGCCTGCCTGCATATTGATGGCTTTGACTTTGGGAAAGATTTTTTCTATTTTTTTTTTTATTATTTTAAGTATTCATGCCATGTTCCTCACATCTTGCCCCTAAGTTGCGTCTTCCTCCTTGACTTTTTCCCCTGCTTTTGCAACATCTGTGAGCTTAGTTTTGGCACCTTTTGGTCCTTTGCACTGCACCTGATAAAACCACGGGCCATTTTCTTAGAGTCACTAAATTTCCCAAATTTTCATTTTTCTCCTGCAATTGCAATTCCTTTGATGTTGTCTCCATTCCAGCGTGTTTGTAGGTCCTTCTTTTCTGTTTTGGCCTTCAGTGGGGATCAATTTTGGCAAGCTTTGCTGCAAGTGCCTGCACTTGCTGGCGTATGGCCTGCCTTCATTTTGATGGCTTTGACTTTGGGAAAGATTTTTTCTTTTTTTTTTTTTATTATTTTAAGTATTCATGCCATGTACCTCACATCTTGCCCCCTAAGTTGTGTCTTCCTCCTTGACTTTTTCCCCTGCTTTTGCAACATCTGTGAGCTTAGTTTTGGCATCTTTGGTCCTTTGCACTGCACATGATATACTGCCAGGCCATATTCTTAGAGTCACTAAATTTCCCAAATTTTCATTTTTCTCCTGCAATTGCAATTCCTTTGATGTTGACTCCTTTCCAGCGTGTTTGTAGGTCCTTCTTTTCTGTTTTGGCCTTCAGTGGGGATCAATTTTGGCAAGCTTTACTGCATGTGCCTGCACTTGCTGGCGTATGGCCTGCCTGCATTTTGATGGCTTTGACTTTGGGAAAGATTTTTTATTTTTTTTTTTTTTTATTATTTTAAGTATTCATGCCATGTCCCTCGCATCTTGCTCCCTAAGTTTTGTCTTCCTCCTTGACTTTTTCCCCTGCTTTTGCAACACCTGTGAGCTTAGTTTTGGCACCTTTTGGTCCTTTGCACTGCACCTGATATAAACCAAGGCCTTTTTATAATAGACACTTATTTTCCCCAAATTTTCTTTTTACTCCTGCAATTGCAATTCCGTTGATGTTGTCTCCATTCCAGCGTGTTTGTAAGTCCTTCTTTTCTGTTTTGGCCTTCAGTGGGGATCAATTTTGGCAAGCTTTGCTGCATGTGCCTGCACTTGCTGGCGTATGGCCTGCCTGCATTTTGATGGCTTTGACTTTGGGAAAGATTTTTTCTTTTTTTTTTTTTTATTATTTTACGTGTTCATGCCATGTCCCTCACATCTTGGCCCCTAAGTTGTGTCTTCCTCCTAGACTTTTTCCCCTGCTTTTGCAACATCTGTGAGCTTAGTTTTGGCACCTTTTGGTCCTTTGCAATGCAGCTGATTTCCTCACAGCCTATTTTTTGAAGAGACGATAAGTCCCGATTTTCTGCTTTTTCCAATTGCATTTCATTTGAACCTATCTCCTTTCCAGAGTGTTTGTAAGCCTTTCTTTTGGGATCCGCAAGATTCCTTTTCCCTTCCCGAAAGGAAATTTCATTTCCTTTCGGGAAGGGAAAAGGAATCTTGCGATTTCAATGGGGACCAATAGAGGAATCTTTGGTGCATGTCCCTGCTCTTGATGGCAGGCCATGCCTTTTGATGGCTTTGACTTTGGGAAAGATTTTTTTCTTTTTTTGGTTGTTTTCTGAAGTGTTCATGCATTGTCCCTCATATCTTGCCCCCTAAGTTGTGTCTTCCTCCTTGACTTTTTCCCCTGCTTTTGCAACATCTGTGAGCTTAGTTTTGGCACCTTTTGGTCCTTTGCGCTGCACCTGATAAAACCACGGGCCATTTTCTTAGAGTCACTAATTTCCCAAATTTTCTTTTTTCTCCACCAATTGCAATTCCTTTGATGTTGACTCCTTTCCAGCGTGTTTGTAGGTCCTTCTTTTCTGTTTTGGCCTTCAGTGGGGATCAATTTTGGCAAGCTTTGCTGCATGTGCCTGCCCTTGGTGGCGTATGGCCTGCCTGCATTTTGATGGCTTTGACTTTGGGAAAGATTTTTTCTTTTTTTTTTCTTTTTTATTTTAAGTATTCATGCCATGTCCCTCACATCTTGCCCCCTAAGTTGTGTCTTCCTCCTTGACTTTTTCCCCTGCTTTTGCAACATCTGTGAGCTTAGTTTTGGCACCTTTTGGTCCTTTGCAATGCAGCTGATTTCCTCACAGCCTATTTTTTAAGAGACTAAAATTCCCGATTTTCTGCTTTTTTCAATTTCATTTCATTTGATCCTATCTCCTTTCCAGAGTGTTTGAAAGCCTTTCTTTTGGGATTCGAGAGATTCCTTTTCCCTTCCCGAAAGGAAATTTCATTTCCTTTTGGGAAGGGAAAAGGAATCTTGCGATTTCTAAGGGGACCAATAGAGGAATCTTTAGTGCATGTCCCTGCACTTGATGGCAGGCCATGCCTTTTGATGGCTTTGACTTTGGGAAAGATTTTTTCTTTTTTTGGTTGTTTTCTGAAGTGTTCATGCCATGTCCCTCATATCTTGCCCCCTTAGTTGTGTCTTCCTCCTTGACTTTTTCCCCTGCTTTTGCAACATCTGTGAGCTTAGTTTTGGCACCTTTTGGTCCTTTGCACTGCACCTGATAAAACGTCGGGCCATTTGCTAAGAGTCACTAAATTTCCAAAATTTTCTTTTTTCTCCTGCAATTGCAATTCCTTTGATATTGTCTCCATTCCAGCGTGTTCGTAGGTCCTTCTTTTCTGTTTTGGCCTTCAGTGGGGATCAATTTTGGGAAGCTTTGCTGCATGAGCCTGCCCTTGGTGGCGTATAGCCTGCCTGCATTTTGATGGCTTTGACTTTGGGAAAGATTTTTTCTATTTTTTTTTTTTATTATTGTTTTAAGTGTTCATGCCATGTCCCTCACATCTTGCCCCCTAAGTTGTGTCTTCCTCCTTGACTTTTTCCCCTGCTTTTGCAACATCTGTGAGCTTAGTTTTGGCACCTTTTGGTCCTTTGCAATGCACCTGATAAAACCACGGGCCATTTTCTTAGAGTCAATAAATTTCCCAAATTTTTTTTTTTTTCTCCTCCAATTGCAATTCCTTTGATATTGACTCTTTCCAGCGTGTTTGTAGGTCCTTCTTTTCTGTTTTGGCCTTCAGTGGGGATCAATTTTGGCAAGCTTTGCTGCATGTGCCTGCCCTTGGTGGCGTATGGCCTGCCTGCATTTTGATGGCTTTGATTTTGGGAAAGTTTTTTTCTTTATTTTGTTTATTTTTTTTTTGTTTTAAGTATTCATGCCATGTCCCTCATATCTTGCCCCCTAAGTTGTGTCTTCCTCCTTGACTTTTTCCCCTGCTTTTGCAATATCTGTGAGCTTAGTTTTGTCATCTTTTGGTCCTTTGCACTGCACCTAATAAAACCCAAGTCCATTTTCTTAGAGTCACTAAATTTCCAAAATTTTCTTTTTTTTCTCCTCCAATTGCAATTCCTTTGATGTTGACTCCATTCCAGCGTGTTTGTAGGTCCTTCTTTTCTATTTTGGCCTTCAGAGGGGATCAGTTTTTGCAAGCTTTGCTGCATGTGCCTGCCCTTGGTGGCGAATGGCCTGCTTGTATTTTGATGGCTTTGACTTTGGGAAAGATTTTTTCTTTATTTTTTTTTTTTATTATTTTAAGTATTCATGCCATGTCCCTCATATCTTGCCCCCTAAGTTGTGTCTTCCTCCTTGACTTTTTCCCCTGCTTTTGCAACATCTGTGAGCTTAGTTTTGGCACCTTTTGGTCCTTTGCAATGCAGCTTATTTCCTCACAGCCTATTTTTAAAGAGACTAAAATTCCCAATTTTAGTCTTTTTTCAATTGCATTTCATTTGATCCTATCTCCTTTCCAGAGTGTTTGTAAGCCTTTCCTTTGGGATTCGCAAGATTCCTTTTCCCTTCCCGAAAGGAAATTTCATTTCCTTTCGGGAAGGGAAAAGGAATCTTGCGATTTCAATGGGGACAAATAGAGGAATCTTTGGTGCATGTCCCTGCACTTGATGGCAGGCCATGCCTTTTGATGGCTTTGACTTTGGGAAAGATTTTTTTCTTTTTTTGGTTGTTTTCTGAAGTGTTCATGCCATGTCCCTCATATCTTGCCCCCTAAGTTGTGTCTTCCTCCTTGACTTTTTCCCCTGCTTTTGCAACATCTGTGAGCTTAGTTTTGGCACCTTTTGGTCCTTTGCGCTGCACCTGATAAAACGTCGGGCCATTTTCTTAGAGTCACTAATTTCCCAAATTTTCTTTTTTCTCCACCAATTGCAATTCCTTTGATGTTGACTCCTTTCCAGCGTGTTTGTAGGTCCTTCTTTTCTGTTTTGGCCTTCAGTGGGGATCAATTTTGGCAAGCTTTGCTGCATGTGCCTGCCCTTGGTGGCGTATGGCCTGCCTGCATTTTGATGGCTTTGACTTTGGGAAAGATTTTTTCTTTTTTTTTTCTTTTTTATTTTAAGTATTCATGCCATGTCCCTCACATCTTGCCCCCTAAGTTGTGTCTTCCTCCTTGACTTTTTCCCCTGCTTTTGCAACATCTGTGAGCTTAGTTTTGGCACCTTTTGGTCCTTTGCAATGCAGCTGATTTCCTCACAGCCTATTTTTTAAGAGACTAAAATTCCCGATTTTCTGCTTTTTTCAATTTCATTTCATTTGATCCTATCTCCTTTCTAGAGTGTTTGAAAGCCTTTCTTTTGGGATTCGAGAGATTCCTTTTCCCTTCCCGAAAGGAAATTTCATTTCCTTTTGGGAAGGGAAAAGGAATCTTGCGATTTCTAAGGGGACCAATAGAGGAATCTTTGGTGCATGTCCCTGCACTTGATGGCAGGCCATGCCTTTTGATGGCTTTGACTTTGGGAAAGATTTTTTCTTTTTTTGGTTGTTTTCTGAAGTGTTCATGCCATGTCCCTCATATCTTGCCTCCTTAGTTGTGTCTTCCTCCTTGACTTTTTCCCCTGCTTTTGCAACATCTGTGAGCTTAGTTTTGGCACCTTTTGGTCCTTTGCACTGCACCTGATAAAACGTCGGGCCATTTGCTTAGAGTCACTAAATTTCCAATATTTTCTTTTTTCTCCTGCAATTGCAATTCCTTTGATATTGTCTCCATTCCAGCGTGTTCGTAGGTCCTTCTTTTCTGTTTTGGCCTTCAGTGGGGATCAATTTTGGCAAGCTTTGCTGCATGTGCCTGCACTTGCTGGCGTATAGCCTGCCTGCATTTTGATGGCTTTGACTTTGGGAAAGATTTTTTTCTTTATTTTGTTTATTTTTTTTTTGTTTTAAGTATTCATGCCATGTCCCTCATATCTTGCCCCCTAAGTTGTGTCTTCCTCCTTGACTTTTTCCCCTGCTTTTGCAACATCTGTGAGCTTAGTTTTGTCATCTTTTGGTCCTTTGCACTGCACCTAATAAAACCCAAGTCCATTTTCTTAGAGTCACTAAATTTCCCAAATTTTCTTTTTTTCTCCTCCAATTGCAATTCCTTTGATGTTGACTCCTTTCCAGCGTGTTTGTACGTCCTTCTTTTCTATTTTGGCCTTCAGAGGGGATCAGTTTTTGCAAGCTTTGCTGCATGTGCCTGCCCTTGGTGGCGTATGGCCTGCCTGCATTTTGATGGCTTTTACTTTGGGAAAGATTTTTTCTATTTTTTTTTTATTATTTTAAGTATTCATGCCATGTCCCTCATATCTTGCCCCCTAAGTTGTGTCTTCCTCCTTGACTTTTTCCCCTGCTTTTGCAACATCTGTGAGCTTAGTTTTGGCACCTTTTGGTCCTTTGCACTGCACCAGATAAAACCACGGGCCATTTTCTTAGAGTCACTTAATTTCCCAAATTTTCTTTTTTCTCTTGCAATTACAATTCCCTAGATATTGTCTCCATTCCAGCGTGTTTGTAGGTCCTTCTTTTCTGTTTTGGCCTTCAGTGGGGATCAATTTTGGCAAGCTTTGCTGAGTGCCTGCCCTTGCTGGCGTATGGCCTGCCTGCCTTTTGATGGCTTTGACTTTGGGAAAGATTTTTTCTTTTTTTTTTTTTTATTATTTTAAGTGTTCATGCCATGTCCCTCATATCTTGCCCCCCTAAGTTGTGTCTTCCTCCTTGACTTTTTCCCCTGCTTTTGCAATATCTGTGAGCTTAGTTTTGGCACCTTTTGGTCCTTTGCAATGCAGCTGATTTCCTCACAGCCTATTTTTAAAGAGACTAAAATTCCCAATTTTAGTCTTTTTTCAATTGCATTTCAACATCTGTGCAACATCTGTGAGCTTAGTTTTGGCATCTTTTGGTCCTTTGCACTGCACCTGATGAAACCCCAGGCCACTTTCTAAGAGTCACTCAATTTCCCAAATTTTCATTTTTCTCCTCCAATTGCAATTCCTTTGATGTTGACTCCATTCCAGCGTGTTTGTAGGTCCTACTTTTCTGTTTTGGCCTTCAGTGGGGATCAATTTTGGCAAGCTTTGCTGCATGTGCCTGCCCTTGGTGGCGAATGGCCTGCTTGTATTTTGATGGCTTTGACTTTGGGAAAGATTTTTTCTTTATTTTTTTTTTTTTATTATTTTAAGTATTCATGCCATGTCCCTCATATCTTGCCCCCTAAGTTGTGTCTTCCTCCTTGACTTTTTCCCCTGCTTTTGCAACATCTGTGAGCTTAGTTTTGGCACCTTTTGGTCCTTTGCAATGCAGCTGATTTCCTCACAGCCTATTTTTAAAGAGACTAAAATTCCCAATTTTAGTCTTTTTTCAATTGCATTTCATTTGATCCTATCTCCTTTCCAGAGTGTTTGTAAGCCTTTCTTTTGGGATTCGCAAGATTCCTTTACCCTTCCCGAAAGGAAATTTCATTTCCTTTCGGGAAGGGAAAAGGAATCTTGCGATTTCAATGGGGACAAATAGAGGAATCTTTGGTGCATGTCCCTGCACTTGATGGCAGGCCATGCCTTTTGATGGCTTTGACTTTGGGAAAGATTTTTTTCTTTTTTTGTTTTTTTTCTGAAGTGTTCATGCCATGTCCCTCATATCTTGCCCCCTAAGTTGTGTCTTCCTCCTTGACTTTTTCCCCAGCTTTTGCAACATCTGTGAGCTTAGTTTTGGCACATTTTGGTCCTTTGCACTGCACCTGATAAAACCCCAGGCCATTTTCTTAGAGTCACTAAATTTCCCAAATTTTCTTTTTTTCTCCTCCAATTGCAATTCCTTTGATGTTGTCTCCATTCCAGCGTGTTTGCAAGTCCTTCTTTTCTGTTTTGGCCTTCAGTGGGGATCAATTTTGGCAAGCTTTGCTGCATGTGCCTGCCCTTGGTGGCGTATGGCCTGCCTGCATTTTGATGGCTTTGACTTTGGGAAAGATTTTTTCTATTTTTTTTTTTTATTATTTTAAGTATTCATGCCATGTTCCTCATATCTTGCCCCCTAAGTTGTGTCTTCCTCCTTGACTTTTTCCCCTGCTTTTGCAACATCTGTGAGCTTAGTTTTTGCATCTTTTGGTCCTTTGCACTGCACCTGATATAAACCCAGGCCATTTTCTTACAGTCACTAAATTTCCAAAATTTTCTTTTTTCTCCTCCAATTGCAATTCCTTTGATGTTGACTCCTTTCCAGCGTGTTTGTAGGTCCTTCTTTTCTGTTTTGCCTTCAGTGGGGATCAATTTTGGCAAGCTTTGCTGCATGTGCCTGCCCTTGGTGGCGTATGGCCTGCCTGCATTTTGATGGCTTTGACTTTGGGAAAGATTTTTTCTTCTTTATTTTTTATTATTTTAAGAATTCATGCCATGTCCCTCATATCTTGCCCCCTAAGTTGTGTCTTCCTCCTTGACTTTTTCCCCTGCTTTTGCAACATCTGTGAGCTTAGTTTTGGCACCTTTTGGTCCTTTGCACTGCACCAGATAAAACCACGGGCCATTTTCTTAGAGTCACTTAATTTCCCAAATTTTTTTTTTTCTCCTCCAATTGCAATTCCTTTGATGTTGACTCCTTTCCAGCGTGTTTGTAGGTCCTTCTTTTCTGTTTTGGCCTTCAGTGGGGATCAATTTTGGCAAGCTTTGCTGAGTGCCTGCCCTTGCTGGCGTATGGCCTGCCTGCCTTTTGATGGCTTTGACTTTGGGAAAGATTTTTTCTTTTTTTTTTTTTTATTATTTTAAGTGTTCATGCCATGTCCCTCATATCTTGCCCCCTAAGTTGTGTCTTCCTCCTTGACTTTTTCCCCTGCTTTTGCAATATCTGTGAGCTTAGTTTTGGCACCTTTTGGTCCTTTGCAATGCAGCTGATTTCCTCACAGCCTATTTTTAAAGAGACTAAAATTCCCAATTTTAGTCTTTTTTCAATTGCATTTCAACATCTGTGCAACATCTGTGAGCTTAGTTTTGGCATCTTTTGGTCCTTTGCACTGCACCTGATGAAACCCCAGGCCACTTTCTAAGAGTCACTCAATTTCCCAAATTTTCATTTTTCTCCTCCAATTGCAATTCCTTTGATGTTGACTCCATTCCAGCGTGTTTGTAGGTCCTACTTTTCTGTTTTGGCCTTCAGTGGGGATCAATTTTGGCAAGCTTTGCTGCATGTGCCTGCCCTTGGTGGCGAATGGCCTGCTTGTATTTTGATGGCTTTGACTTTGGGAAAGATTTTTTCTTTATTTTTTTTTTTTATTATTTTAAGTATTCATGCCATGTCCCTCATATCTTGCCCCCTAAGTTGTGTCTTCCTCCTTGACTTTTTCCCCCTGCTTTTGCAACATCTGTGAGCTTAGTTTTGGCACCTTTTGATCCTTTGCAATGCAGCTGATTTCCTCACAGCCTATTTTTAAAGAGACTAACATTCCCAATTTTCTGCTTTTTTCAATTGCATTTCATTTGAACCTATCTCCTTTCCCGAGTGTTTGGGATTCGCAAGATTCCTTTTCCCTTCCCGAAAGGAAATTTCATTTCCTTTCGGGAAGGGAAAAGGAATCTTGCGATTTTCAATGGGGACAAATAGAGGAATCTTTGGTGCATGTCCCTGCACTTGATGGCAGGCCATGCCTTTTGGATGGCTTTGACTTTGGGAAAGATTTTTTTTCTTTTTTTGGTTGTTTTCTGAAGTGTTCATAGCCATGTCCCTCATATCTTGCCCCCTAAGTTGTGTCTTCCTCCTTGACTTTTTTCCCCCTGCTTTTGCAACATCTGTGAGCTTAGTTTTGGCACCTTTTGGTCCTTTGCGCTGCACCTGATAAAACCACGGGCCATTTTCTTAGAGTCACTAATTTCCCAAATTTTCTTTTTTTCTCCTGCAATTGCAATTCCTTTGATGTTGACCTCCTTTCCAGCGTGTTTGTAGGTCCTTCTTTTCTGTTTTGGCCTTCAGTGGGGATCAATTTTGGCAAGCTTTGCTGCATGTGCCTGCCCTTGGTGGCGTATGGCCTGCCTGCATTTTTGATGGCTTTGACTTTGGGAAAGATTTTTTCTTTTTTTTTTTTTGGTTTCTTTTAAGTATTCATGCCATGTCCCTCATATCTTGCCCCCTAAGTTTGTGTCTTCCTCCTTGACTTTTTCCCCTGATTTTGCAACATCTGTGAGCTTAGTTTTTGCATCTTTTGGTCCCTTGCACTGCACCTGATATATAACGCAGGCCAATTTTCTTAGAGTCACTAAATTTCCCACATTTTCTTTTTTTTCTCCTCCAATTGCAAATCCTTTGATGTGGACTCCTTTCCAGCGTGTTTGTAGGTCCTTCTTTTCTGTTTTGGCCTTCAGTGGGGATCAATTTTGGCAAGCTTTGCTGCATGTGCCTGCCCTTGGTGGCGTATGGCCTGTCTGCATTTTGATGGCTTTGACTTGGGGAAAAATTCTTTTCATTTTTTTTTTTTTTTTTTGTTTTAACGTATTCATGCCATGTCCCTCATATCTTGCTCCCTAAGTTGTGTCTTCCTCCTTGACTTTTTCCCCTGCTTTTGCAACATCTGTGAGCTTAGTTCTGCCACCTTTTGGTCCTTTGCAATGCAGCTGATTTCCTCACAGCCTATTTTTTGTAGAGACTAAAATTCCCGATTTACTGCTTTTTTCAATTGCATTTCATTTGAACCTATCTCCTTTCCAGAGTGTTTGAAAGCCTTTCTTTTGGGATTCGCAAGATTCCTTTTCCCTTCCCGAAAGGGAATTTCATTTCCTTACGGGCAGGGAAAAGGAATCTTTCGACTTTAATGGGGGACTAATAGAGGAATCTTTGGTGCATGTCCCTGCACTTGATGGCAGGCCATGCCTTTTGATGGCCTTGACGTTGGGAAAGATTTTTTTCTTTTTTTGGTTGTTTTCTGAAGGGTTCATGCCGTGTCCCTCATATCTTGCCCCCTAAGTTGTGTCTTCCTCCTTGACTTTTTCCCCTGCTTTTGCAACATCTGTGAGCTTAGTTTTGGCACCTTTTGGTCCTTTGCACTGCACCTGATATAAACCCCAGGCCATTTTCTTAGAGTCACTAAATTTCCCAAATTTTCTTTTTTCTCCTCCAATTGCAATTCCATTGATGTTGTCTCCATTCCAGCGTGTTTGTAAGTCCTTGTTTTCAGTTTTGGCCTTCAGTGGGGATCAATTTTGGCAAGCTTTGCTGCATGTGCCTGCCCTTGGTGGCGTATGGCCTGCCTGCATTTTGATGGCTTTGACTTTGGGAAAGATTTTTTCTTTTGTTTTTTTTTTATTATTTTAAGTATTCATGCCATGTCCCTCATATCTTGCCCCCTAAGTTGTGTCTTCCTCCTTGACTTTTCCCCCTGCTTTTGCAGCATCTGTGAGCTTAGTTTTGGCATCTTTTGGTCCTTTGCAATGCAGCTGATTTCCTCACAGCCTATTTTTTGAAGAGACTAAAATTCCCGATTTTCTGCTTTTTTCAATTGCATTTCATTTGAACGTATCTCCTTTCCAGAGTGTTTGTAAGCCTATCTTTTGGGATTCGCAAGATTCCTTTTCCCTTCCCGAAAGGAAATTTCATTTCCTTTCGGGAAGGGAAAAGGAATCTTGCGATTTCAATGGGGACCAATAGAGGAATCTTTGGTGCATGTCCCTGCACTTGATGGCAGGCCATGCCTTTTGATGGCTTTGACTTTGGGAAAGATTTTTTCTTTTTTTTTTTTGGTTGTTTTCTGAAGTGTTCATGCCATGTCCCTCATATCTTGGCCCCTAAGTTGTGTCTTCCTCCTTGACTTTTTTCCCCTGCTTTTGCAACATCTGTGAGCTTAGTTTTGGCATCTTTTGGTCTTTTGCACTGAACCTCCTGAAACCCCAGGCCACTTTCTAAGAGTCATTAAATTTCCCAAATTTCCATTTTTTCTCCTCCAATTGTAATTCCTTTGATGCTGTCTCCACTCCATCGTGTTTGTAAGTCCTTCTTTTCTGTTTTGGCCTTCAGTGGGGATCAATTTTGGCAAGCTTTGCTGCATGTGCCTGCCCTTGGTGGCGTATGGCCTGCCTGCATTTTGATGGCTTTGACTTTGGGAAAGATTTTTTCTTTTGTTTTTTTTTTTATTATTTTAAGTATTCGTGCCATGTCCCTCATATCTTGCCCCCTAAGTTGTGTCTTCCTCCTTGACTTTTTCCCCTGCTTTTGCAACATCTGTGAGCTTAGTTTTGGCACCTTTTGGTCCTTTGCACTGCACCTGATATAAACCCAGGCCATTTTCTTAGAGTCACTAATTTCCCAAATTTTCTTTTTTTCTCCTCCAATTGAAATTCCTTTGATGTTGACTCCTTTCCAGCGTGTTTGTAGGTCCTTCTTCTCTGTTTTGGCCTTCAGTGGGGATCAATTTTGGCAAGCTTTGCTGCATGTGCCTGGCCTTGCTGGCGTATGGCCTGCCTGCATTTTGATGGCTTTGACTTTGGGAAAGATTTTTTCTTTTGTTTTTTTTTTTGTTATTTTAATTATTCATGCCATGTCCCTCATATCTTGCCCCCTTAGTTGTGTCTTGCTCCTACACTTTTTCCCCTGCTTTTGCAACATCTGTGAGCTTAGTTTTGGCATCTTTTGGTCCTTTGCACTGCACCAGATATAAACCCTAGGCCATTTTCTAAGAGTCACTAAATTTCCCAAATTTTCTTTTTTTCTCCTCCAATTGCAATTCCTTTGATATTGACACCTTTCCAGTGTGTTTGTAGGTCCTTCTTTTCTGTTTTGGCCTTCAGTGGGGATCAATTTTGGCAAGCTTTGCTGCATGTGCCTGCCCTTGCTGGCGTATGGCCTGCCTGCATTTTGATGGCTTTGACTTTGGGAAAGATTTTTTCAATTTTTTTTTTTTTTTTTTTTGTTTTACGTATTTATGCCATGTCCCTCATATCTTGGCCCCTAAGTTGTGTCTTCCTCCTTTACTTTTTCCCCTGCTTTTACAACATCTGTGAGCTTAGTTTTGGCACCTTTTGGTCCTTTGCAATGCAGCTGATTTCCTCACAGCCTATTTTTTGAAGAGACCATAAGTCCCGATTTTCTGCTTTTTTCAATTGCATTTCATTTGAACCTATCTCCTTTCCAGAGTGTTTGTAAGCCTTTCTTTTGGGATTCGCAAGATTCCTTTTCCCTTCCCGAAAGGAAATTTCATTTCCTTTCGGGAAGGGAAAAGGAATCTTGCGATTTCAATTGGGACCAATAGAGGAATCTTTGGTACATGTCCCTGCACTTGATTGTAGGCCATGCCTTTTGATGGCTTTGACTTTGGGAAAAATTTTTATCTTTTTTTGGTTGTATTCTGAAGTGTTCATGCCATGTCCCTCATATCTTGGCCCCTAAGTTGTGTCTTCCTCCTTGACTTTTTCCCCTGCTTTTGCAACATCTGTGAGCTTAGTTTTGGCATCATTTGGTCTTTTGCACTGAACCTCCTGAAACCCCAGGCCACTTTCTAAGAGTCATTAAATTTCCCAAATTTCCATTTTTTCTCCTCCAATTGTAATTCCTTTGATGCTGTCTCCACTCCATCGTGTTTGTAAGTCCTTCTTTTCTGTTTTGGCCTTCAGTGGGGATCAATTTTGGCAAGCTTTGCTGCATGTGCCTGCCCTTGCTGGCGTATGGCCTGCCTGCATTTTGATGGCTTTGACATTGGGAAAGATTTTTTCTTTTGTTTTTTTTTTATTATTTTAAGTATTCGTGCCATGTCCCTCATATCTTGCCCCCTAAGTTGTGTCTTCCTCCTTGACTTTTTCCCCAGCTTTTGCAACATCTGTGAGCTTAGTTTTGGCACCTTTTGGTCCTTTGCACTGCACCTGATATAAACCCAGGCCATTTTCTTAGAGTCACTAAATTTCCCAAATTTTCTTTTTTTCTCCTCCAATTGCAATTCCTTTGATGTTGACTCCTTTCCAGCGTGTTTGTAGGTCCTTCTTCTCTGTTTTGGCCTTCAGTGGGGATCAATTTTGGCAAGCTTTGCTGCATGTGCCTGCCCTTGGTGGCGTATGGCCTGCCTGCATTTTGATGGCTTTGACTTTGGGAAAGATTTTTTCTATTTTTTTTTTTTTGTAATTTTAATTATTCATGCCATGTCCCTCATATCTTTCCCCCTAAGTTGTGTCTTCCTCCTTGACTTTTTCCCCTGCTTTTGCAACATCTGTGTGCTTAGTTTTGGCATCTTTTGGTCTTTTGCACTGCACCTGATATAAACCCCAGGCCATTTTCTAAGAGTCACTAAATTTCCCAAATTTTCTTTTTTTCTCCTCCAATTGCAATTCCTTTGATGTTGACACCTTTCCAGTGTGTTTGTAGGTCCTTCTTTTCTGTTTTGGCCTTCAGTGGGGATCAATTTTGGCAAGCTTTGCTGCATGTGCCTGCCCTTGGTGGCGTATGGCCTGCCTGCATTTTGATGGCTTTGACTTTGGGAAAGATTTTTTCTTTTTTTTTTTTTTTTTGTTTTACGTATTTATGCCATGTCCCTCATATCTTGGCCCCTAAGTTGTGTCTTCCTCCTTGACTTTTTCCCCTGCTTTTACAACATCTGTGAGCTTAGTTTTGGCACCTTTTGGTCCTTTGCAATGCAGCTGATTTCCTCACAGCCTATTTTTTGAAGAGACCATAAGTCCCGATTTTCTGCTTTTTTCAATTGCATTTCTTTTGAACCTATCTCCTTTCCAGAGTGTTTGTAGGCCTTTCTTTTGGGATTCGCAAGATTCCTTTTCCCTTCCCGAAAGGAAATTTCATTTCCTTTCGGGAAGGGAAAAGGAATCTTGCGATTTCAATTGGGACCAATAGAGGAATCTTTGGTACATGTCCCTGCACTTGATTGCAGGCCATGCCTTTTGATGGCTTTGACTTTGGGAAAAATTTTTTTCTTTTTTTGGTTGTATTCTGAAGTGTCCATGCCATGTCCCTCATATCTTGCCCCCTAAGTTGTGTCTTCCTCCTTGACTTTTTCCCCTGCTTTTGCAACATCTGTGAGCTTAGTTTTGGCATCTTTTGGTCCTTTGCACTGCACCTGATAAAACCCCAGACCATTTTCTTAGAGTCATTAAATTTCCCAAATTTTCTTTTTTTCTCCTCCAATTGCAATTCCTTTGATGTTGACTCCTTTCCAGCGTGTTTGTTGGTCCTTCTTTTCTGTTTTGGCCTTCAGTGGGGATCAATTTTGGCAAGCTTTGCTGCATGTGCCTGCCCTTGGTGGCGTATGGCCTGCCTGCATTTTGATGGCTTTGACTTTGGGAAAAATTTTTTCTTTTTTTTTTCTTTTTTGTTTTAAGTATTCATGCCATGTCCCTCATATCTTGCCCCCTAAGTTGTGTCTTCCTCCTTGACTTATTCCCCTGCTTTTGCAACATCTGTGAGCTTAGTTTTGTCATCTTTTGGTCCTTTGCACTGCACCTAATAAAACCCAAGTCCATTTTCTTAGAGTCACTAAATTTCCCAAATTTTCTTTTTTTCTCCTCCAATTGCAATTCCTTTGATGTTGACTCCTTTCCAGCGTGTTTGTAGGTCCTTCTTTTCTATTTTGGCCTTCAGAGGGGATCAGTTTTTGCAAGCTTTGCTGCATGTGCCTGCCCTTGGTGGCGTATGGCCTGCCTGCATTTTGATGGCTTTTACTTTGGGAAAGATTTTTTCTATTTTTTTTTTATTATTTTAAGTATTCATGCCATGTCCCTCATATCTTGCCCCCTAAGTTGTGTCTTCCTCCTTGACTTTTTCCTCTGCTTTTGCAACATCTGTGAGCTTAGTTTTGGCACCTTTTGGTCCTTTGCACTGCACCAGATAAAACCACGGGCCATTTTCTAAGAGTAACTCAATTTCCCAAATTTTCTTTTTTCTCTTGCAATTACAATTCCCTAGATATTGTCTCCATTCCAGCGTGTTTGTAGGTCCTTCTTTTCTGTTTTGGCCTTCAGTGGGGATCAATTTTGGCAAGCTTTGCTGAGTGCCTGCCCTTGCTGGCGTATGGCCTGCCTGCCTTTTGATGGCTTTGACTTTGGGAAAGATTTTTTCTTTTTTTTTTTTTTATTATTTTAAGTGTTCATGCCATGTCCCTCATATCTTGCCCCCTAAGTTGTGTCTTCCTCCTTGACTTTTTCCCCTGCTTTTGCAATATCTGTGAGCTTAGTTTTGGCACCTTTTGGTCCTTTGCAATGCAGGTGATTTCCTCACAGCCTATTTTTAAAGAGACTAAAATTCCCAATTTTAGTCTTTTTTCAATTGCATTTCAACATCTGTGCAACATCTGTGAGCTTAGTTTTGGCATCTTTTGGTCCTTTGCACTGCACCTGATGAAACCCCAGGCCACTTTCTAAGAGTCACTCAATTTCCCAAATTTTCATTTTTCTCCTCCAATTGCAATTCCTTTGATGTTGACTCCATTCCAGCGTGTTTGTAGGTCCTACTTTTCTGTTTTGGCCTTCAGTGGGGATCAATTTTGGCAAGCTTTGCTGCATGTGCCTGCCCTTGGTGGCGAATGGCCTGCTTGTATTTTGATGGCTTTGACTTTGGGAAAGATTTTTTCTTTATTTTTTTTTTTTATTATTTTAAGTATTCATGCCATGTCCCTCATATCTTGCCCCCTAAGTTGTGTCTTCCTCCTTGACTTTTTCCCCTGCTTTTGCAACATCTGTGAGCTTAGTTTTGGCACCTTTTGGTCCTTTGCAATGCAGCTGATTTCCTCACAGCCTATTTTTAAAGAGACTAAAATTCCCAATTTTAGTCTTTTTTCAATTGCATTTCATTTGATCCTATCTCCTTTCCAGAGTGTTTGTAAGCCTTTCTTTTGGGATTCGCAAGATTCCTTTTCCCTTCCCGAAAGGAAATTTCATTTCCTTTCGGGAAGGGAAAAGGAATCTTGCGATTTCAATGGGGACAAATAGAGGAATCTTTGTTGCATGTCCCTGCACTTGATGGCAGGCCATGCCTTTTGATGGCTTTGACTTTGGGAAAGATTTTTTTCTTTTTTTGTTTTTTTTCTGAAGTGTTCATGCCATGTCCCTCATATCTTGCCCCCTAAGTTGTGTCTTCCTCCTTGACTTTTTCCCCTGCTTTTGCAACATCTGTGAGCTTAGTTTTGGCACATTTTGGTCCTTTGCACTGCACCTGATAAAACCCCAGGCCATTTTCTTAGAGTCACTAAATTTCCCAAATTTTCTTTTTTTCTCCTCCAATTGCAATTCCTTTGATGTTGTCTCCATTCCAGCGTGTTTGCAAGTCCTTCTTTTCTGTTTTGGCCTTCAGTGGGGATCAATTTTGGCAAGCTTTGCTGCATGTGCCTGCCCTTGGTGGCGTATGGCCTGCCTGCATTTTGATGGCTTTGACTTTGGGAAAGATTTTTTCTTTTTTTTTTTTTTGGTTTCTTTTAAGTATTCCTGCCATGTCCCTCATATCTTGCCCCCTAAGTTGTGTCTTCCTCCTTGACTTTTTCCCCTGATTTTGCAACATCTGTGAGCTTAGTTTTTGCATCTTTTGGTCCCTTGCACTGCATCTGATATAAACGCAGGCCATTTTCTTAGAGTCACTAAATTTCCCACATTTTCTTTTTTTCTCCTCCAATTGCAAATCCTTTGATGTGGACTCCTTTCCAGCGTGTTTGTAGGTCCTTCTTTTCTGTTTTGGCCTTCAGTGGGGATCAATTTTGGCAAGCTTTGCTGCATGTGCCTGCCCTTGGTGGCGTATGGCCTGTCTGCATTTTGATGGCTTTGACTTGGGGAAAAATTCTTTTCATTTTTTTTTTTTTTTTGTTTTACGTATTCATGCCATGTCCCTCATATCTTGCTCCCTAAGTTGTGTCTTCCTCCTTGACTTTTTCCCCTGCTTTTGC
Organism: Artemisiospiza belli; assembly: GCA_021963965.1. Classification (NCBI taxonomy): domain Eukaryota; kingdom Metazoa; phylum Chordata; class Aves; order Passeriformes; family Passerellidae; genus Artemisiospiza; species Artemisiospiza belli. Next base: position 75,667 of record JAKDEW010000216.1, on the reverse strand, counting down.
AACATCTGTGAGCTTAGTTCTGCCACCTTTTGGTCCTTTGCAATGCAGCTGATTTCCTCACAGCCTATTTTTTGTAGAGACTAAAATTCCAGATTTTCTGCTTTTTTCAATTGCATTTCATTTGAACCTATCTCCTTTCCAGAGTGTTTGAAAGCCTTTCTTTTGGGATTCGCAAGATTCCTTTTCCCTTCCCGAAAGGGAATTTCATTTCCTTACGGGCAGGGAAAAGGAATCTTTCGACTTTAATGGGGACTAATAGAGGAATCTTTGGTGCATGTCCCTGCACTTGATGGCAGGCCATGCCTTTTGATGGCCTTGACGTTGGGAAAGATTTTTTTCTTTTTTTGGTTGTTTTCTGAAGGGTTCATGCCGTGTCCCTCATATCTTGCCCCCTAAGTTGTGTCTTCCTCCTTGACTTTTTCCCCTGCTTTTGCAACATCTGTGAGCTTAGTTTTGGCATCTTTTGGTCCTTTGCACTGCACCTGATATAAACCCAGGCCATTTTCTTAGAGTCACTAAATTTCCCAAATTTTCTTTTTTCTCCTCCAATTGCAATTCCATTGATGTTGTCTCCATTCCAGCGTGTTTGTAAGTCCTTGTTTTCAGTTTTGGCCTTCAGTGGGGATCAATTTTGGCAAGCTTTGCTGCATGTGCCTGCCCTTGGTGGCGTATGGCCTGCCTGCATTTTGATGGCTTTGACTTTGGGAAAGATTTTTTCTTTTGTTTTTTTTTATTATTTTAAGTATTCATGCCATGTCCCTCATATCTTGCCCCCTAAGTTGTGTCTTCCTCCTTGACTTTTCCCCCTGCTTTTGCAGCATCTGTGAGCTTAGTTTTGGCATCTTTTGGTCCTTTGCAATGCAGCTGATTTCCTCACAGCCTATTTTTTGAAGAGACTAAAATTCCCGATTTTCTGCTTTTTTCAATTGCATTTCATTTGAACGTATCTCCTTTCCAGAGTGTTTGTAAGCCTATCTTTTGGGATTCGCAAGATTCCTTTTCCCTTCCCGAAAGGAAATTTCATTTCCTTTCGGGAAGGGAAAAGGAATCTTGCGATTTCAATGGGGACCAATAGAGGAATCTTTGGTGCATGTCCCTGCACTTGATGGCAGGCCATGCCTTTTGATGGCTTTGACTTTGGGAAAGATTTTCTTTTTTTTTTTTGGTTGTTTTCTGAAGTGTTCATGCCATGTCCCTCATATCTTGGCCCCTAAGTTGTGTCTTCCTCCTTGACTTTTTCCCCTGCTTTTGCAACATCTGTGAGCTTAGTTTTGGCATCTTTTGGTCTTTTGCACTGAACCTCCTGAAACCCCAGGCCACTTTCTAAGAGTCATTAAATTTCCCAAATTTCCATTTTTTCTCCTCCAATTGTAATTCCTTTGATGCTGTCTCCACTCCATCGTGTTTGTAAGTCCTTCTTTTCTGTTTTGGCCTTCAGTGGGGATCAATTTTGGCAAGCTTTGCTGCATGTGCCTGCCCTTGCTGGCGTATGGCCTGCCTGCATTTTGATGGCTTTGACTTTGGGAAAGAATTTTTCTTTTGTTTTTTTTTTTATTATTTTAAGTATTCGTGCCATGTCCCTCATATCTTGCCCCCTAAGTTGTGTCTTCCTCCTTGACTTTTTCCCCTGCTTTTGCAACATCTGTGAGCTTAGTTTTGGCACCTTTTGGTCCTTTGCACTGCACCTGATATAAACCCAGGCCATATTCTTAGAGTCACTAAATTTCCCAAATTTTCTTTTTTTCTCCTCCAATTGCAATTCCTTTGATGTTGACTCCTTTCCAGCGTGTTTGTAGGTCCTTCTTTTCTGTTTTGGCCTTCAGTGGGGATCAATTTTGGCAAGCTTTGCTGCATGTGCCTGCCCTTGCTGGCGTATGGCCTGCCTGCATTTTGATGGCTTTGACTTTGGGAAAGATTTTTTTCTTTTTTTGTTTTTTTTCTGAAGTGTTCATGCCATGTCCCTCATATCTTGCCCCCTAAGTTGTGTCTTCCTCCTTGACTTTTTCCCCTGCTTTTGCAACATCTGTGAGCTTAGTTTTGGCACATTTTGGTCCTTTGCACTGCACCTGATAAAACCCCAGGCCATTTTCTTAGAGTCACTAAATTTCCCAAATTTTCTTTTTTTCTCCTCCAATTGCAATTCCTTTGATGTTGTCTCCATTCCAGCGTGTTTGCAAGTCCTTCTTTTCTGTTTTGGCCTTCAGTGGGGATCAATTTTGGCAAGCTTTGCTGCATGTGCCTGCCCTTGGTGGCGTATGGCCTGCCTGCATTTTGATGGCTTTGACTTTGGGAAAGATTTTTTCTTTTTTTTTTTTTGGTTTCTTTTAAGTATTCATGCCATGTCCCTCATATCTTGCCCCCTAAGTTGTGTCTTCCTCCTTGACTTTTTCCCCTGATTTTGCAACATCTGTGAGCTTAGTTTTTGCATCTTTTGGTCCCTTGCACTGCACCTGATATAAACGCAGGCCATTTTCTTAGAGTCACTAAATTTCCCACATTTTCTTTTTTTCTCCTCCAATTGCAAATCCTTTGATGTGGACTCCTTTCCAGCGTGTTTGTAGGTCCTTCTTTTCTGTTTTGGCCTTCAGTGGGGATCAATTTTGGCAAGCTTTGCTGCATGTGCCTGCCCTTGGTGGCGTATGGCCTGTCTGCATTTTGATGGCTTTGACTTGGGGAAAAATTCTTTTCATTTTTTTTTTTTTTTTGTTTTACGTATTCATGCCATGTCCCTCATATCTTGCTCCCTAAGTTGTGTCTTCCTCCTTGACTTTTTCCCCTGCTTTTGCAACATCTGTGAGCTTAGTTCTGCCACCTTTTGGTCCTTTGCAATGCAGCTGATTTCCTCACAGCCTATTTTTTGTAGAGACTAAAATTCCCGATTTACTGCTTTTTTCAATTGCATTTCATTTGAACCTATCTCCTTTCCAGAGTGTTTGAAAGCCTTTCTTTTGGGATTCGCAAGATTCCTTTTCCCTTCCCGAAAGGGAATTTCATTTCCTTACGGGCAGGGAAAAGGAATCTTTCGACTTTAATGGGGACTAATAGAGGAATCTTTGGTGCATGTCCCTGCACTTGATGGCAGGCCATGCCTTTTGATGGCCTTGACGTTGGGAAAGATTTTTTTCTTTTTTTGGTTGTTTTCTGAAGGGTTCATGCCGTGTCCCTCATATCTTTCCCCCTAAGTTGTGTCTTCCTCCTTGACTTTTTCCCCTGCTTTTGCAACATCTGTGAGCTTAGTTTTGGCATCTTTTGGTCCTTTGCACTGCACCTGATATAAACCCAGGCCATTTTCTTAGAGTCACTAAATTTCCCAAATTTTCTTTTTTCTCCTCCAATTGCAATTCCATTGATGTTGTCTCCATTCCAGCGTGTTTGTAAGTCCTTGTTTTCAGTTTTGGCCTTCAGTGGGGATCAATTTTGGCAAGCTTTGCTGCATGTGCCTGCCCTTGGTGGCGTATGGCCTGCCTGCATTTTGATGGCTTTGACTTTGGGAAAGATTTTTTCTTTTGTTTTTTTTTATTATTTTAAGTATTCATGCCATGTCCCTCATATCTTGCCCCCTAAGTTGTGTCTTCCTCCTTGACTTTTCCCCCTGCTTTTGCAGCATCTGTGAGCTTAGTTTTGGCATCTTTTGGTCCTTTGCAATGCAGCTGATTTCCTCACAGCCTATTTTTTGAAGAGACTAAAATTCCCGATTTTCTGCTTTTTTCAATTGCATTTCATTTGAACCTATCTCCTTTCCAGAGTGTTTGTAAGCCTATCTTTTGGGATTCGCAAGATTCCTTTTCCCTTCCCGAAAGGAAATTTCATTTCCTTTCGGGAAGGGAAAAGGAATCTTGCGATTTCAATGGGGACCAATAGAGGAATCTTTGGTGCATGTCCCTGCACTTGATGGCAGGCCATGCCTTTTGATGGCTTTGACTTTGGGAAAGATTTTCTTTTTTTTTTTTGGTTGTTTTCTGAAGTGTTCATGCCATGTCCCTCATATCTTGGCCCCTAAGTTGTGTCTTCCTCCTTGACTTTTTCCCCTGCTTTTGCAACATCTGTGAGCTTAGTTTTGGCATCTTTTGGTCTTTTGCACTGAACCTCCTGAAACCCCAGGCCACTTTCTAAGAGTCATTAAATTTCCCAAATTTCCATTTTTTCTCCTCCAATTGTAATTCCTTTGATGCTGTCTCCACTCCATCGTGTTTGTAAGTCCTTCTTTTCTGTTTTGGCCTTCAGTGGGGATCAATTTTGGCAAGCTTTGCTGCATGTGCCTGCCCTTGCTGGCGTATGGCCTGCTGCATTTTGATGGCTTTGACTTTGGGAAAGATTTTTTCTTTTGTTTTTTTTTTTATTATTTTAAGTATTCGTGCCATGTCCCTCATATCTTGCCCCCTAAGTTGTGTCTTCCTCCTTGACTTTTTCCCCTGCTTTTGCAACATCTGTGAGCTTAGTTTTGGCACCTTTTGGTCCTTTGCACTGCACCTGATATAAACCCAGGCCATTTTCTTAGAGTCACTAAATTTCCCAAATTTTCTTTTTTTCTCCTCCAATTGCAATTCCTTTGATGTTGACTCCTTTCCAGCGTGTTTGTAGGTCCTTCTTTTCTGTTTTGGCCTTCAGTGGGGATCAATTTTGGCAAGCTTTGCTGCATGTGCCTGGCCTTGCTGGCGTATGGCCTGCCTGCATTTTGATGGCTTTGACTTTGGGAAAGATTTTTTCTTTTGTTTTTTTTTTTGTTATTTTAATTATTCATGCCATGTCCCTCATATCTTGCCCCCTTAGTTGTGTCTTGCTCCTACACTTTTTCCCCTGCTTTTGCAACATCTGTGAGCTTAGTTTTGGCATCTTTTGGTCCTTTGCACTGCACCAGATATAAACCCTAGGCCATTTTCTAAGAGTCACTAAATTTCCCAAATTTTTTTTTTTCTCCTCCAATTGCAATTCCTTTGATGTTGACACCTTTCCAGTGTGTTTGTAGGTCCTTCTTTTCTGTTTTGGCCTTCAGTGGGGATCAATTTTGGCAAGCTTTGCTGCATGTGCCTGCCCTTGCTGGCGTATGGCCTGCCTGCATTTTGATGGCTTTGACTTTGGGAAAGATTTTTTCAATTTTTTTTTTTTTTTTTTGTTTTACGTATTTATGCCATGTCCCTCATATCTTGCCCCCTAAGTTGTGTCTTCCTCCTTTACTTTTTCCCCTGCTTTTACAACATCTGTGAGCTTAGTTTTGGCACCTTTTGGTCCTTTGCAATGCAGCTGATTTCCTCACAGCCTATTTTTTGAAGAGACCATAAGTCCCGATTTACTGCTTTTTTCAATTGCATTTCATTTGAACCTATCTCCTTTCCAGAGTGTTTGTAAGCCTTTCTTTTGGGATTCGCAAGATTCCTTTTCCCTTCCCGAAAGGAAATTTCATTTCCTTTCGGGAAGGGAAAAGGAATCTTGCGATTTCAATTGGGACCAATAGAGGAATCTTTGGTACATGTCCCTGCACTTGATTGTAGGCCATGCCTTTTGATGGCTTTGACTTTGGGAAAAATTTTTATCTCTTTTTGGTTGTATTCTGAAGTGTTCATGCCATGTCCCTCATATCTTGGCCCCTAAGTTGTGTCTTCCTCCTTGACTTTTTCCCCTGCTTTTGCAACATCTGTGAGCTTAGTTTTGGCATCTTTTGGTCTTTTGCACTGAACCTCCTGAAACCCCAGGCCACTTTCTAAGAGTCATTAAATTTCCCAAATTTCCATTTTTTCTCCTCCAATTGTAATTCCTTTGATGCTGTCTCCACTCCATCGTGTTTGTAAGTCCTTCTTTTCTGTTTTGGCCTTCAGTGGGGATCAATTTTGGCAAGCTTTGCTGCATGTGCCTGCCCTTGGTGGCGTATGGCCTGCCTGCATTTTGATGGCTTTGACTTTGGGAAAGATTTTTTCTTTTGTTTTTTTTTTTATTATTTTAAGTATTCGTGCCATGTCCCTCATATCTTGCCCCCTAAGTTGTGTCTTCCTCCTTGACTTTTTCCCCAGCTTTTGCAACATCTGTGAGCTTAGTTTTGGCACCTTTTGGTCCTTTGCACTGCACCTGATATAAACCCAGGCCATTTTCTTAGAGTCACTAAATTTCCCAAATTTTCTTTTTTTCTCCTCCAATTGCAATTCCTTTGATGTTGACTCCTTTCCAGCGTGTTTGTAGGTCCTTCTTCTCTGTTTTGGCCTTCAGTGGGGATCAATTTTGGCAAGCTTTGCTGCATGTGCCTGCCCTTGGTGGCGTATGGCCTGCCTGCATTTTGATGGCTTTGACTTTGGGAAAGATTTTTTCTATTTTTTTTTTTTTGTAATTTTAATTATTCATGCCATGTCCCTCATATCTTGCCCCCTAAGTTGTGTCTTCCTCCTTGACTTTTTCCCCTGCTTTTGCAACATCTGTGTGCTTAGTTTTGGCATCTTTTGGTCTTTTGCACTGCACCTGATATAAACCCCAGGCCATTTTCAAAGAGTCACTAAATTTCCCAAATTTTCATTTTTTCTCCTCCAATTGCAATTCCTTTGATGTTGACACCTTTCCAGTGTGTTTGTAGGTCCTTCTTTTCTGTTTTGGCCTTCAGTGGGGATCAATTTTGGCAAGCTTTGCTGCATGTGCCTGCCCTTGGTGGCGTATGGCCTGCCTGCATTTTGATGGCTTTGACTTTGGGAAAGATTTTTTCTTTTTTTTTTTTTTTTTTGTTTTACGTATTTATGCCATGTCCCTCATATCTTGGCCCCTAAGTTGTGTCTTCCTCCTTGACTTTTTCCCCTGCTTTTACAACATCTGTGAGATTAGTTTTGGCACCTTTTGGTCCTTTGCAATGCAGCTGATTTCCTCACAGCCTATTTTTAAAGAGACCATAAGCCCCGATTTTCTGCTTTTTTCAATTGCATTTCATTTGAACCTATCTCCTTTCCAGAGTGTTTGTAAGCCTTTCTTTTGGGATTCGCAAGATTCCTTTTCCCTTCCCAAAAGGAAATTTCATTTCCTTTCGGGAAGGGAAAAGGAATCTTGCGATTTCAATTGGGACCAATAGAGGAATCTATGGTACATGTCCCTGCACTTGATAGTAGGCCATGCCTTTTGATGGCTTTGACTTTGGGAAAAATTTTTATCTTTTTTTGATTGTATTCTGAAGTGTTCATGCCATGTCCCTCATATCTTGCCCCCTAAGTTGTGTCTTCCTCCTTGACTTTTTCCCCTGCTTTTGCAACATCTGTGAGCTTAGTTTTGGCATCTTTTGGTCCTTTGCACTGCACCTGATAAAACCCCAGACCATTTTCTTAGAGTCATTAAATATCCCAAATTTTCTTTTTTTCTCCTCCAATTGCAATTCCTTTGATGTTGACTCCTTTCCAGCGTGTTTGTAGGTCCTTCTTTTCTGTTTTGGCCTTCAGTGGGGATCAATTTTGGCAAGCTTTGCTGCATGTGCCTGCCCTTTGTGGCGTATGGCCTGCCTGCATTTTGATGGCTTTGACTTGGGGAAAAATTTTTTTCTTTTTTTTTTTTTTTTTTGTTTTAAGTATTCATGCCATGTCCCTCATATCTTGCTCCCTAAGTTGTGTCTTCCTCCTAGACTTTTTCCCCTGCTTTTGCAACATCTGTGAGCTTAGTTCTGCCACCTTCTGTCCTTTGCAAAGGAGCTGATTTGCTCACAGCCTATTTTTTGAATAGACTAAAATTCCCGATTTTCTGCTTTTTTCAATTGCATTTCATTTGAACCTATCTCCTTTCCAGAGTGTTTGTAAGCCTATCTTTTGGGATTCGCAAGATTCCTTTTCCCTTCCCGAAAGGAAATTTCATTTCCTTTCGGGAAGGGAAAAGGAATCTTGCGATTTCAATGGGGACCAATAGAGGAATCTTTGGTGCATGTCCCTGCACTTGATGGCAGGCCATGCCTTTTGATGGCTTTGACTTTGGGAAAGATTTTTTTTTTTTTTTTGGTTGTATTCTGAAGTGTTCATGCCATGTCCCTCATATCTTGGCCCCTAAGTTGTGTCTTCCTCCTTGACTTTTTCCCCTGCTTTTGCAACATCTGTGAGCTTAGTTTTGGCATCTTTTGGTCTTTTGCACTGAACCTCCTGAAACCCCAGGCCACTTTCTAAGAGTCATTAAATTTCCCAAATTTCCATTTTTTCTCCTCCAATTGTAATTCCTTTGATGCTGTCTCCACTCCATCGTGTTTGTAAGTCCTTCTTTTCTGTTTTGGCCTTCAGTGGGGATCAATTTTGGCAAGCTTTGCTGCATGTGCCTGCCCTTGCTGGCGTATGGCCTGCCTGCATTTTGATGGCTTTGACTTTGGGAAAGATTTTTTCTTTTGTTTTTTTTTTTTATTATTTTAAGTATTCGTGCCATGTCCCTCATATCTTGCCCCCTAAGTTGTGTCTTCCTCCTTGACTTTTTCCCCAGCTTTTGCAACATCTGTGAGCTTAGTTTTGGCACCTTTTGGTCCTTTGCACTGCACCTGATATAAACCCAGGCCATTTTCTTAGAGTCACTAAATTTCCCAAATTTTCTTTTTTTCTCCTCCAATTGCAATTCCTTTGATGTTGACTCCTTTCCAGCGTGTTTGTAGGTCCTTCTTTTCTGTTTTGGCCTTCAGTGGGGATCAATTTTGGCAAGCTTTGCTGCATGTGCCTGCCCTTGGTGGCGTATGGCCTGCCTGCATTTTGATGGCTTTGACTTTGGGAAAGATTTTTTCTATTTTTTTTTTTTGTTATTTTAATTATTCATGCCATGTCCCTCATATCTTTCCCCCTAAGTTGTGTCTTCCTCCTTGACTTTTTCCCCTGCTTTTGCAACATCTGTGTGCTTAGTTTTGGCATCTTTTGGTCTTTTGCACTGCACCTGATATAAACCCCAGGCCATTTTCTAAGAGTCACTAAATTTCCCAAATTTTCTTTTTTTCTCCTCCAATTGCAATTCCTTTGATGTTGACACCTTTCCAGTGTGTTTGTAGGTCCTTCTTTTCTGTTTTGGCCTTCAGTGGGGATCAATTTTGGCAAGCTTTGCTGCATGTGCCTGCCCTTGGTGGCGTATGGCCTGCCTGCATTTTGATGGCTTTGACTTTGGGAAAGATTTTTTCTTTTTTTTTTTTTTTTTTGTTTTACGTATTTATGCCATGTCCCTCATATCTTGCCCCCTAAGTTGTGTCTTCCTCCTTGACTTTTTCCCCTGCTTTTACAACATCTGTGAGCTTAGTTTTGGCACCTTTTGGTCCTTTGCAATGCAGCTGATTTCCTCACAGCCTATTTTTTAAAGAGACCATAAGTCCCGATTTTCTACTTTTTTCAATTGCATTTCTTTTGAACCTATCTCCTTTCCAGAGTGCTTGTAAGCCTTTCTTTTGGGATTCGCAAGATTCCTTTTCCCTTCCCGAAAGGAAATTTCATTTCCTTTCGGGAAGGGAAAAGGAATCTTGCGATTTCAATTGGGACCAATAGAGGAATCTTTGGTACATGTCCCTGCACTTGATTGCAGGCCATGCCTTTTGATGGCTTTGACTTTGGGAAAAATTTTTTTCTTTTTTTGGTTGTTTTCTGAACTGTCCATGCCATGTCCCTCATATCTTGCCCCCTAAGTTGTGTCTTCCTCCTTGACTTTTTCCCCTGCTTTTGCAACATCTGTGAGCTTAGTTTTGGCATCTTTTGGTCCTTTGCACTGCACCTGATAAAACCCCAGACCATTTTCTTAGAGTCATTAAATTTCCCAAATTTTCTTTTTTTCTCCTCCAATTGCAATTCCTTTGATGTTGACTCCTTTCCAGCGTGTTTGTAGGTCCTTCTTTTCTGTTTTGGCCTTCAGTGGGGATCAATTTTGGCAAGCTTTGCTGCATGTGCCTGCCCTTGCTGGCGTATGGCCTGCCTGCATTTTGATGGCTTTGACTTTGGGAAAAATTTTTTCTTTTTTTTTTCTTTTTTGTTTTAAGTATTCATGCCATGTCCCTCATATCTTGCCCCCTAAGTTGTGTCTTCCTCCTTGACTTTTTCCCCAGCTTTTGCAACATCTGTGAGCTTAGTTTTGGCACCTTTTGGTCCTTTGCAATGCACCTGATATAAACCCAGGCCATTTTTTTAGAGTAACTAATTTCCCTAATTTTCTTTTTTTCTCCTCCAGTTGCAATTACTTTGATGTTGACTCCTTTCCAGCGTGTTTGTAGGTCCTTCTTTTCTGTTTTGGCCTTCAGTGGGGATCAATTTTGGCAAGCTTTGCTGCATGTGCCTGCCCTTGGTGGAGTATGGCCTGCCTGCATTTTGATGGCTTTGACTTGGGGAAAAATTTTTTTCTTTTTTTTTTTTTTTTTTGTTTTAAGTATTCATGCCATGTCCCTCATATCTTGCTCCCTAAGTTGTGTCTTCCTCCTTGACTTTTTCCCCTGCTTTTGCAACATCAGTGAGCTTAGTTCTGCCACCTTCTGTCCTTTGCAAAGGAGCTGATTTTCTCACAGCCTATTTTTTGAATAGACTAAAATTCCCGATTTTCTGCTTTTTTAAATTGCATTTCATTTGATCCTATCTCCTTTCCAGAGTGTTTGTAAGCGTTTCTTTTGGCATTTGCAAGATTCCTTTTCCCTTCCCGAAAGGAAATGAAATTTCCTTTCGGGAAGGGAAAAGGAATCTTGCCATTTCACTGGGGACCAAGAGAGGAATCTTTGGTGCATGTCCCTGTACTTGATGGCAGGCCATGCCTTTTGATGGCTTTGACTTTGGGAAAGATTTTTTTCTTTTTTTGGTTGTTTTCTGAAGGGTTCATGCCATGTCCCTCATATCTTGCCCCCTAAGTTGTGTCTTCCTCCTTGACTTTTTCCCCTGCTTTTGCAACATCTGTGAGCTTAGTTTTGGCACCTTTTGGTCCTTTGCACGGCACTGCTTAAACCCCGGGCCCCTTTCTAAGAGTCAATAAATTTCCCAAATTTTCTTTTTTTCTCCTCCAATTGCAATTCCTTTGAGGGTGTCTCCATTCCAGCGTGTTTGTAAGTCCTTATTTTCTGTTTTGGCCTTCAGTGGGGATCAATTTTGGCAAGCTTTGCTGCATGTGCCTGCCCTTGGTGGCGCATGGCCTGCCTGCATTTTGATGGCTTTGACTTTGGGAAAGATTTTTTCTTTTTTTTTTTTTTTTTTGTTTTAATTATTCATGCCATGTCCCTCATATCTTGCCCCCTAAGTTGTGTCTTCCTCCTTGAGTTTTTCCCCTGCTTTTGCAACATCTGTGAGCCTTGTTTTGCCACCTTTTGATCCTTTGCAATGCAGCTGATTTCCTCACAGCCTATTTTTTGAAGAGACTAAAATTCCTGATTTTCTGCTTTTTTCAATTGCATTTCATTTGAACCTATCTCCTTTCCAGAGTGTTTGTAAGCCTTTCTTTTGGGATTCGCAAGATTCCTTTTCCCTTCTCGAAAGGAAATTTCATTTCCTTTCGGGAAGGGAAAAGGAATCTTGCGATTTCAATTGGGACCAATAGAGGAATCTTTGGTACATGTCCCTGCACTTGATTGCAGGCCATGCCTTTTGATGGCTTTGACTTTGGGAAAAATTTTTTTCTTTTTTTGGTTGTATTCTGAAGTGTTCATGCCATGTCCCTCATATCTTGCCCCCTAAGTTGTGTCTTCCTCCTTGACTTTTTCCCCAGCTTTTGCAACATCTGTGAGCTTAGTTTTGGCATCTTTTGGTCCTTTGCACTGCACCTGATAAAACCCCAGACCATTTTCTTAGAGTCATTAAATTTCCCAAATTTTCTTTTTTTCTCCTCCAATTGCAATTCCTTTGATGTTGACTCCTTTCCAGCGTGTTTGTAGGTCCTTCTTTTCTGTTTTGGCCTTCAGTGGGGATCAATTTTGGCAAGCTTTGCTGCATGTGCCTGCCCTTGGTGGCGTATGGCCTGCCTGCATTTTGATGGCTTTGACTTTGGGAAAAATTTTTTCTTTTTTTTTTCTTTTTTGTTTTAAGTATTCATGCCATGTCCCTCATATCTTGCCCCCTAAGTTGTGTCTTCCTCCTTGACTTTTCCCCCTGCTTTTGCAGCATCTGTGAGCTTAGTTTTGGCATCTTTTGGTCCTTTGCAATGCAGCTGATTTCCTCACAGCCTATTTTTTGAAGAGACTAAAATTCCCGATTTTCTGCTTTTTTCAATTGCATTTCATTTCAACCTATCTCCTTTCCAGAGTGTTTGTAAGCCTATCTTTTGGGATTCGCAAGATTCCTTTTCCCTTCCCGAAAGGAAATTTCATTTCCTTTCGGAAGGGAAAAGGAATCTTGCGATTTCAATGGGGACCAATAGAGGAATCTTTGGTGCATGTCCCTGCACTTGATGGCAGGCCATGCCTTTTGATGGCTTTGACTTTGGGAAAGATTTTTTTTTCTTTTTTGGTGTTTTTCTGAAGTGTTCATGCCATGTCCCTCATATCTTGGCCCCTAAGTTGTGTCTTCCTCCTTGACTTTTTCCCCTGCTTTTGCAACATCTGTGAGCTTAGTTTTGGCATCTTTTGGTCTTTTGCACTGAACCTCCTGAAACCCCAGGCCACTTTCTAAGAGTCATTAAATTTCCCAAATTTCCATTTTTTCTCCTCCAATTGTAATTCCTTTGATGCTGTCTCCACTCCATCGTGTTTGTAAGTCCTTCTTTTCTGTTTTGGCCTTCAGTGGGGATCAATTTTGGCAAGCTTTGCTGCATGTGCCTGCCCTTGCTGGCGTATGGCCTGCCTGCATTTTGATGGCTTTGACTTTGGGAAAGATTTTTTCTTTTGTTTTTTTTTTTATTATTTTAAGTATTCCTGCCATGTCCCTCATATCTTGCCCCCTAAGTTGTGTCTTCCTCCTTGACTATTTCCCCTGCTTTTGCAACATCTGTGAGCTTAGTTTTGGCATGTTTTGGTCCTTTGCACTGCACCTGATATAAACCCAGGCCATTTTCTTAGAGTCACTAAATTTCCCAAATTTTCTTTTTTTCTCCTCCAGTTGCAATTCCTTTGATGTTGACTCCTTTCCAGCGTGTTTGTAGGTCCTTCTTTTCTGTTTTGGCCTTCAGTGGGGATCAATTTTGGCAAGCTTTGCTGCATGTGCCTGCCCTTGGTGGCGTATGGCCTGCCTGCATTTTGATGGCTTTGACTTTGGGAAAGATTTTTTTTTTTTTTTTTTTTTGTTATTTTAAATATTCATGCCATGTCCCTCATATCTTGCCCCCTAAGTTGTGTCTTCCTCCTTGACTTTTTCCCCTGCTTTTGCAACATCTGTGAGCTTAGTTTTGGCACCTTTTGGTCCTTTGCAATGCACCTGATATAAACCCAGGCCATTTTTTTAGAGTCACTAATTTCCCTAATTTTCTTTTTTTCTCCTCCAGTTGCAATTCCTTTGATGTTGACTCCTTTCCAGCGTGTTTGTAGGTCCTTCTTTTCTGTTTTGGCCTTCAGTGGGGATCAATTTTGGCAAGCTTTGCTGCATGTGCCTGCCCTTTGTGGCGTATGGCCTGCCTGCATTTTGATGGCTTTGACTTGGGGAAAAATTTTTTTCTTTTTTTTTTTTTTTTTTGTTTTAAGTATTCATGCCATGTCCCTCATATCTTGCTCCCTAAGTTGTGTCTTCCTCCTTGACTTTTTCCCCCGCTTTTGCAACATCTGTGAGCTTAGTTCTGCCACCTTCTGTCCTTTGCAAAGGAGCTGATTTTCTCACAGCCTATTTTTTGAATAGACTAAAATTCCTGATTTTCTGCTTTTTTAAATTGCATTTCATTTGATCCTATCTCCTTTCCAGAGTGTTTGTAAGCGTTTCTTTTGGCATTTGCAAGATTCCTTTTCCCTTCCCGAAAGGAAATGAAATTTCCTTTCGGGAAGGGAAAAGGAATCTTGCGATTTCACTGGGGACCAAGAGAGGAATCTTTGGTGCATGTCCCTGCACTTGATGGCAGGCCATGCCTTTTGATGGCTTTGACTTTGGGAAAGATTTTTTTCTTTTTTTGGTTGTTTTCTGAAGGGTTCATGCCATGTCCCTCATATCTTGCCCCCTAAGTTGTGTCTTCCTCCTTGACTTTTTCCCCTGCTTTTGCAACATCTGTGAGCTTAGTTTTGGCATCTTTTGGTCCTTTGCACGGCACTGCTTAAACCCCGGGCCCCTTTCTAAGAGTCAATAAATTTCCCAAATTTTCTTTTTTTCTCCTCCAATTGCAATTCCTTTGAGGGTGTCTCCATTCCAGCGTGTTTGTAAGTCCTTATTTTCTGTTTTGGCCTTCAGTGGGGATCAATTTTGGCAAGCTTTGCTGCATGTGCCTGCCCTTGGTGGCGTATGGCCTGCCTGCATTTTGACGGCTTTGACTTTTGGAAAGATTTTTTCTTTTGTTTTTTTTTTTTTTTTGTTTTAATTATTCATGCCATGTCCCTCATATCTTGCCCCCTAAGTTGTGTCTTCCTCCTTGACTTTTTCCCCTGCTTTTGCAACATCTGTGAGCTTAGTTTTGGCACCTTTTGGTCCTTTGCAATGCAGCTGATTTCCTCACAGCCTATTTTTTGAAGAGACTAAAATTCCTGATTTTCTGCTTTTTTCAATTGCATTTCATTTGAACCTATCTCCTTTCCAGAGTGTTTGTAAGCCTTTCTTTTGGGATTTCCAAGATTCCTTTCCCTTCCCGAAAGGAAATTTCATTTCCTTTCGGGAAGGGAAAAGGAATCTTGCGATTTCAATGGGGACCAATAGAGGAATCTTTGGTGCATGTCCCTGCACTTGATGGCAGGCCATGCCTTTTGATGGCTTTGACTTTGGGAAAGATTTTTTTCTTTTTTTGGTTGTTTTCTGAAGTGTTCATGCCATGTCCCTCATATCTTGCCCCCTAAGTTGTGTCTTCCTCCTTGACTTTTTCCCCTGCTTTTGCAACATCTGTGAGCTTTGTTTTGGCACCTTTTGGTCCTTTACACTGCACCTGATAAAACCCCAGGCCATTTTCTTAGAGTCACTAAATTTCGAAAATTTTCTTTTTTTCTCCTCCAGTTGCAATTCTTTTGATGTTGACTCCTTTCCCGCGTGTTTGTAGGTCCTTCTTTTCTGTTTTGGCCTTCCGTGGGGATCAATTTTGGCAAGCTTTGCTGCATGTGCCTGCCCTTGGTGGCGTATGGCCTGCCTGCATTTTGATGGCTTTGACTTTGGGAAAGATTTTTTCTTTTGTTTTTTTTTTATTATTTTAAGTATTCATGCCATGTCCCTCATATCTTGCCCCCTAAGTTGTGTCTTCCTCCTTGACTTTTCCCCCTGCTTTTGCAGCATCTGTGAGCTTAGTTTTGGCATCTTTTGGTCCTTTGCAATGCAGCTGATTTCCTCAGAGCCTATTTTTTGAAGAGACTAAAATTCCCGATTTTCTGCTTTTTTCAATTGCATTTCATTTCAACCTATCTCCTTTCCAGAGTGTTTGTAAGCCTATCTTTTGGGATTCGCAAGATTCCTTTTCCCTTCCCGAAAGGAAATTTCATTTCCTTTCGGGAAGGGAAAAGGAATCTTGCGATTTCAATGGGGACCAATAGAGGAATCTTTGGTGCATGTCCCTGCACTTGATGGCAGGCCATGCCTTTTGATGGCTTTGACTTTGGGAAAGATTTTTTTTTCTTTTTTGGTTGTTTTTCTGAAGTGTTCATGCCATGTCCCTCATATCTTGGCCCCTAAGTTGTGTCTTCCTCCTTGACTTTTTCCCCTGCTTTTGCAACATCTGTGAGCTTAGTTTTGGCATATTTTGGTCTTTTGCACTGAACCTCCTGAAACCCCAGGCCACTTTCTAAGAGTCATTAAATTTCCCAAATTTCCATTTTTTCTCCTCCAATTGTAATTCCTTTGATGCTGTCTCCACTCCATCGTGTTTGTAAGTCCTTCTTTTCTGTTTTGGCCTTCAGTGGGGATCAATTTTGGCAAGCTTTGCTGCATGTGCCTGCCCTTGCTGGCGTATGGCCTGCCTGCATTTTGATGGCTTTGACTTTGGGAAAGATTTTTTCTTTTGTTTTTTTTTTTATTATTTTAAGTATTCCTGCCATGTCCCTCATATCTTGCCCCCTAAGTTGTGTCTTCCTCCTTGACTATTTCCCCTGCTTTTGCAACATCTGTGAGCTTAGTTTTGGCATGTTTTGGTCCTTTGCACTGCACCTGATATAAACCCAGGCCATTTTCTTAGAGTCACTAAATTTCCCAAATTTTCTTTTTTTCTCCTCCAGTTGCAATTCCTTTGATGTTGACTCCTTTCCAGCGTGTTTGTAGGTCCTTCTTTTCTGTTTTGGCCTTCAGTGGGGATCAATTTTGGCAAGCTTTGCTGCATGTGCCTGCCCTTGGTGGCGTATGGCCTGCCTGCATTTTGATGGCTTTGACTTTGGGAAAGATTTTTTTTTTTTTTTTTTTTTGTTATTTTAAATATTCATGCCATGTCCCTCATATCTTGCCCCCTTAGTTGTGTCTTGCTCCTACACTTTTTCCCCTGCTTTTGCAACATCTGTGAGCTTAGTTTTGGCATCTTTTGGTCCTTTGCACTGCACCTGATATAAACCCCAGGCCATTTTCTAAGAGTCACTAAATTTCCCAAATTTTCTTTTTTTCTCCTCCAATTGCAATTCCTTTGATGTTGACTCCTTTCCAGTGTGTTTGTAGGTCCTTCTTTTCTGTTTTGGCCTTCAGTGGGGATCAATTTTGGCAAGCTTTGCTGCATGTGCCTGCCCTTGGTGGCGTATGGCCTGCCTGCATTTTGATGGCTTTGACTTTGGGAAAGATTTTTTCTTTTTTTTTTTTTTTTTTGTTTTACGTATTTATGCCATGTCCCTCATATCTTGCCCCCTAAGTTGTGTCTTCCTCCTTGACTTTTTCCCCTGCTTTTACAACATCTGTGAGCTTAGTTTTGCCACCTTTTGGTCCTTTGCAATGCAGCTGATTTCCTCACAGCCTATTTTTTGAAGAGACCATAAGTCCCGATTTTCTGCTTTTTTCAATTGCATTTCATTTGAACCTATCTCCTTTCCAGAGTGTTTGTAAGCCTTTCTTTTGGGATTCGCAAGATTCCTTTTCCCTTCCCGAAAGGAAATTTCATTTCCTTTCGGGAAGGGAAAAGGAATCTTGCGATTTCAATTGGGACCAATAGAGGAATCTTTGGTACATGTCCCTGCACTTGATTGCAGGCCATGCCTTTTGATGGCTTTGACTTTGGGAAAAATTTTTTTCTTTTTTTGGTTGTATTCTAAAGGGTTCATGCCATGTCCCTCATATCTTGCCCCCTAAGTTGTGTCTTCCTCCTTGACTTTTTCCCCTGCTTTTGCAACATCTGTGAGCTTAGTTTTGGCATCTTTTGGTCCTTTGCACTGCACCTGATATAAACGCAGGCCATTTTCTTAGAGTCACTAAATTTCCCAAATTTTCTTTTTTTCTCCTCCAATTGCAATTCCTTTGAGGGTGTCTCCATTCCAGCGTGTTTGTAAGTCCTTATTTTCTGTTTTGGCCTTCAGTGGGGATCAATTTTGGCAAGCTTTGCTGCATGTGCCTGCCCTTGGTGGCGTATGGCCTGCCTGCATTTTGATGGCTTTGACTTTGGGAAAGATTTTTTCTTTTTTTTTTTTTTTTTTTTGTTTTAATTATTCATGCCATGTCCCTCATATCTTGCCCCCTAAGTTGTGTCTTCCTCCTTGACTTTTTCCCCTGCTTTTGCAACATCTGTGAGCTTAGTTTTGGCATCTTTTGGTCCTTTGCAATGCAGCTGATTTCCTCACAGCCTATTTTTTGAAGAGAATAAAATTCCTGATTTTCTGCTTTTTTCAATTGCATTTCATTTGAACCTATCTCCTTTCCAGAGTGTTTGTAAGCCTTTCTTTTGGGATTTCCAAGATTCCTTTCCCTTCCCGAAAGGAAATTTCATTTCCTTTCGGGAAGGGAAAAGGAATCTTGCGATTTCAATGGGGACCAATAGAGGAATCTTTGGTGCATGTCCCTGCACTTGATGGCAGGCCATGCCTTTTGATGGCTTTGACTTTGGGAAAGATTTTTTTCTTTTTTTGGTTGTTTTCTGAAGTGTTCATGCCATGTCCCTCATATCTTGCCCCCTAAGTTGTGTCTTCCTCCTTGACTTTTTCCCCTGCTTTTGCAACATCTGTGAGCTTTGTTTTGGCACCTTTTGGTCCTTTACACTGCACCTGATAAAACCCCAGGCCATTTTCTTAGAGTCACTAAATTTCGAAAATTTTCTTTTTTTCTCCTCCAGTTGCAATTCTTTTGATGTTGACTCCTTTCCAGCGTGTTTGTAGGTCCTTCTTTTCTGTTTTGGCCTTCAGTGGGGATCAATTTTGGCAAGCTTTGCTGCATGTGCCTGCCCTTGGTGGCGTATGGCCTGCCTGCATTTTGATGGCTTTGACTTTGGGAAAGATTTTTTCTTTTGTTTTTTTTTTATTATTTTAAGTATTCATGCCATGTCCCTCATATCTTGCCCCCTAAGTTGTGTCTTCCTCCTTGACTTTTCCCCCTGCTTTTGCAGCATCTGTGAGCTTAGTTTTGGCATCTTTTGGTCCTTTGCAATGCAGCTGATTTCCTCACAGCCTATTTTTTGAAGAGACTAAAATTCCTGATTTTCTGCTTTTTTCAATTGCATTTCATTTCAACCTATCTCCTTTCCAGAGTGTTTGTAAGCCTATCTTTTGGGATTCGCAAGATTCCTTTTCCCTTCCCGAAAGGAAATTTCATTTCCTTTCGGGAAGGGAAAAGGAATCTTGCGATTTCAATGGGGACCAATAGAGGAATCTTTGGTGCATGTCCCTGCACTTGATGGCAGGCCATGCCTTTTGATGGCTTTGACTTTGGGAAAGATTTTTTTTGTCTTTTTTGGTTGTTTTCTGAAGTGTTCATGCCATGTCCCTCATATCTTGGCCCCTAAGTTGTGTCTTCCTCCTTGACTTTTTCCCCTGCTTTTGCAACATCTGTGAGCTTAGTTTTGGCATCTTTTGGTCTTTTGCACTGAACCTCCTGAAACCCCAGGCCACTTTCTAAGAGTCATTAAATTTCCCAAATTTCCATTTTTTCTCCTCCAATTGTAATTCCTTTGATGCTGTCTCCACTCCATCGTGTTTGTAAGTCCTTCTTTTCTGTTTTGGCCTTCAGTGGGGATCAATTTTGGCAAGCTTTGCTGCATGTGCCTGCCCTTGGTGGCGTATGGCCTGCCTGCATTTTGATGGCTTTGACTTTGGGAAAGATTTTTTCTTTTGTTTTTTTTTTTATTATTTTAAGTATTCGTGCCATGTCCCTCATATCTTGCCCCCTTAGTTGTGTCTTCCTCCTACACTTTTTCCCCTGCTTTTGCAACATCTGTGAGCTTAGTTTTGGCACCTTTTGGTCCTTTGCACTGCACCTGATATAAACCCAGGCCATTTTCTTAGAGTCACTAAATTTCCCAAATTTTCTTTTTTTCTCCTCCAATTGCAATTCCTTTGATGTTGACTCCTTTCCAGCGTGTTTGTAGGTCCTTCTTTTCTGTTTTGGCCTTCAGTGGGGATCAATTTTGGCAAGCTTTGCTGCATGTGCCTGCCCTTGCTGGCGTATGGCCTGCCTGCATTTTGATGGCTTTGACTTTGGGAAAGATTTTTTCTATTTTTTTTTTTTGTTATTTTAATTATTCATGCCATGTCCCTCATATCTTTCCCATTAAGTTGTGTCTTCCTCCTTGACTTTTTCCCCTGCTTTTGCAACATCTGTGTGCTTAGTTTTGGCACCTTTTGGTCCTTTACACTGCACCTGATAAAAACCCAGGCCATTTTCTTAGAGTCACTAAATTTCCAAAATTTTCTTTTTTTCTCCTCCAGTTGCAATTCTTTTGATGTTGACTCCTTTCCCGCGTGTTTGTAGGTCCTTCTTTTCTGTTTTGGCCTTCAGTGGGGATCAATTTTGGCAAGCTTTGCTGCATGTGCCTGCCCTTGGTGGCGTATGGCCTGCCTGCATTTTGATGGCTTTGTATTTGGGAAAGATTTTTTCTTTTTTTTTTTTTTTTTGTTTTACGTATTTATGCCATGTCCTTCATATCTTGGCCCCTAAGTTGTGTCTTCCTCCTTGACTTTTTCCCCTGCTTTTACAACATCTGTGAGCTTAGTTTTGGCACCTTTTGGTCCTTTGCAATGCAGCTGATTTCCTCACAGCCTATTTTTTGAAGAGACCATAAGTCCCGATTTTCTGCTTTTTTCAATTGCATTTCATTTGAACCTATCTCCTTTCCAGAGTGTTTGTAAGCCTTTCTTTTGGGATTCGCAAGATTCCTTTTCCCTTCCCGAAAGGAAATTTCATTTCCTTTCGGGAAGGGAAAAGGAATCTTGCGATTTCAATGGGGACCAATAGAGGAATCTTTGGTACATGTCCCTGCACTTGATTGCAGGCCATGCCTTTTGATGGCTTTGACTTTGGGAAAAATTTTTTTCTTTTTTTGGTTGTATTCTGAAGTGTTCATGCCATGTCCCTCATATCTTGCCCCCTAAGCTGTGTCTTCCTCCTTGACTATTTCCCCAGCTTTTGCAACATCTGTGAGCTTAGTTTTGGCATCTTTGGTCCTTTGCACTGCACTGCTTAAACCCCGGGCCCCTTTCTAAGAGTCACTAAATTTCCCAAATTTTCTTTTTTTCTCCTCCAATTGCAATTCCTTTGAGGGTGTCTCCATTCCAGCGTGTTTGTAAGTCCTTATTTTCTGTTTTGGCCTTCAGTGGGGATCAATTTTGGCAAGCTTTGCTGCATGTGCCTGCCCTTGGTGGCGTATGGCCTGCCTGCATTTTGATGGCTTTGACTTTGGGAAAGATTTTTTCTTTTTTTTTTTTTTTTTTTTGTTTTAATTATTCATGCCATGTCCCTCATATCTTGCCCCCTAAGTTGTGTCTTCCTCCTTGACTTTTTCCCCTGCTTTTGCAACATCTGTGAGCTTAGTTTTGGCATCTTTTGGTCCTTTGCAATGCAGCTGATTTCCTCACAGCCTATTTTTTGAAGAGAATAAAATTCCTGATTTTCTGCTTTTTTCAATTGCATTTCATTTGAACCTATCTCCTTTCCAGAGTGTTTGTAAGCCTTTCTTTTGGGATTTCCAAGATTCCTTTCCCTTCCCGAAAGGAAATTTCATTTCCTTTCGGGAAGGGAAAAGGAATCTTGCGATTTCAATGGGGACCAATAGAGGAATCTTTGGTGCATGTCCCTGCACTTGATGGCAGGCCATGCCTTTTGATGGCTTTGACTTTGGGAAAGATTTTTTTCTTTTTTTGGTTGTTTTCTGAAGTGTTCATGCCATGTCCCTCATATCTTGCCCCCTAAGTTGTGTCTTCCTCCTTGACTTTTTCCCCTGCTTTTGCAACATCTGTGAGCTTTGTTTTGGCACCTTTTGGTCCTTTACACTGCACCTGATAAAACCCCAGGCCATTTTCTTAGAGTCACTAAATTTCGAAAATTTTCTTTTTTTCTCCTCCAGTTGCAATTCTTTTGATGTTGACTCCTTTCCAGCGTGTTTGTAGGTCCTTCTTTTCTGTTTTGGCCTTCAGTGGGGATCAATTTTGGCAAGCTTTGCTGCATGTGCCTGCCCTTGGTGGCGTATGGCCTGCCTGCATTTTGATGGCTTTGACTTTGGGAAAGATTTTTTCTTTTGTTTTTTTTTTATTATTTTAAGTATTCATGCCATGTCCCTCATATCTTGCCCCCTAAGTTGTGTCTTCCTCCTTGACTTTTCCCCCTGCTTTTGCAGCATCTGTGAGCTTAGTTTTGGCATCTTTTGGTCCTTTGCAATGCAGCTGATTTCCTCACAGCCTATTTTTTGAAGAGACTAAAATTCCTGATTTTCTGCTTTTTTCAATTGCATTTCATTTCAACCTATCTCCTTTCCAGAGTGTTTGTAAGCCTATCTTTTGGGATTCGCAAGATTCCTTTTCCCTTCCCGAAAGGAAATTTCATTTCCTTTCGGGAAGGGAAAAGGAATCTTGCGATTTCAATGGGGACCAATAGAGGAATCTTTGGTGCATGTCCCTGCACTTGATGGCAGGCCATGCCTTTTGATGGCTTTGACTTTGGGAAAGATTTTTTTTGTCTTTTTTGGTTGTTTTCTGAAGTGTTCATGCCATGTCCCTCATATCTTGGCCCCTAAGTTGTGTCTTCCTCCTTGACTTTTTCCCCTGCTTTTGCAACATCTGTGAGCTTAGTTTTGGCATCTTTTGGTCTTTTGCACTGAACCTCCTGAAACCCCAGGCCACTTTCTAAGAGTCATTAAATTTCCGAAATTTCCATTTTTTCTCCTCCAATTGTAATTCCTTTGATGCTGTCTCCACTCCATCGTGTTTGTAAGTCCTTCTTTTCTGTTTTGGCCTTCAGTGGGGATCAATTTTGGCAAGCTTTGCTGCATGTGCCTGCCCTTGGTGGCGTATGGCCTGCCTGCATTTTGATGGCTTTGACTTTGGGAAAGATTTTTTCTTTTGTTTTTTTTTTTATTATTTTAAGTATTCGTGCCATGTCCCTCATATCTTGCCCCCTTAGTTGTGTCTTCCTCCTACACTTTTTCCCCTGCTTTTGCAACATCTGTGAGCTTAGTTTTGGCACCTTTTGGTCCTTTGCACTGCACCTGATATAAACCCAGGCCATTTTCTTAGAGTCACTAAATTTCCCAAATTTTCTTTTTTTCTCCTCCAATTGCAATTCCTTTGATGTTGACTCCTTTCCAGCGTGTTTGTAGGTCCTTCTTTTCTGTTTTGGCCTTCAGTGGGGATCAATTTTGGCAAGCTTTGCTGCATGTGCCTGCCCTTGGTGGCGTATGGCCTGCCTGCATTTTGATGGCTTTGACTTTGGGAAAGATTTTTTCTATTTTTTTTTTTTGTTATTTTAATTATTCATGCCATGTCCCTCATATCTTTCCCATTAAGTTGTGTCTTCCTCCTTGACTTTTTCCCCTGCTTTTGCAACATCTGTGTGCTTAGTTTTGGCACCTTTTGGTCCTTTACACTGCACCTGATAAAAACCCAGGCCATTTTCTTAGAGTCACTAAATTTCCAAAATTTTCTTTTTTTCTCCTCCAGTTGCAATTCTTTTGATGTTGACTCCTTTCCCGCGTGTTTGTAGGTCCTTCTTTTCTGTTTTGGCCTTCAGTGGGGATCAATTTTGGCAAGCTTTGCTGCATGTGCCTGCCCTTGGTGGCGTATGGCCTGCCTGCATTTTGATGGCTTTGTATTTGGGAAAGATTTTTTCTTTTTTTTTTTTTTTTTGTTTTACGTATTTATGCCATGTCCTTCATATCTTGGCCCCTAAGTTGTGTCTTCCTCCTTGACTTTTTCCCCTGCTTTTACAACATCTGTGAGCTTAGTTTTGGCACCTTTTGGTCCTTTGCAATGCAGCTGATTTACTCACAGCCTATTTTTTGAAGAGACCATAAGTCCCGATTTTCTGCTTTTTTCAATTGCATTTCATTTGAACCTATCTCCTTTCCAGAGTGTTTGTAAGCCTTTCTTTTGGGATTCGCAAGATTCCTTTTCCCTTCCCGAAAGGAAATTTCATTTCCTTTCGGGAAGGGAAAAGGAATCTTGCGATTTCAATGGGGACCAATAGAGGAATCTTTGGTACATGTCCCTGCACTTGATTGCAGGCCATGCCTTTTGATGGCTTTGACTTTGGGAAAAATTTTTATCTTTTTTTGGTTGTATTCTGAAGTGTTCATGCCATGTCCCTCATATCTTGCCCCCTAAGCTGTGTCTTCCTCCTTGACTATTTCCCCAGCTTTTGCAACATCTGTGAGCTTAGTTTTGGCATCTTTGGTCCTTTGCACTGCACTGCTTAAACCCCGGGCCCCTTTCTAAGAGTCAATAAATTTCCCAAATTTTCTTTTTTTCTCCTCCAATTGCAATTCCTTTGAGGGTGTCTCCATTCCAGCGTGTTTGTAAGTCCTTATTTTCTGTTTTGGCCTTCAGTGGGGATCAATTTTGGCAAGCTTTGCTGCATGTGCCTGCCCTTGGTGGCGCATGGCCTGCCTGCATTTTGATGGCTTTGACTTTGGGAAAGATTTTTTCTTTTTTTTTTTTTTTTTTGTTTTAATTATTCATGCCATGTCCCTCATATCTTGCCCCCTAAGTTGTGTCTTCCTCCTTGACTTTTTCCCCTGCTTTTGCAACATCTGTGAGCTTAGTTTTGCCACCTTTTGGTCTTTTGCAATGCAGCTGATTTCCTCACAGCCTATTTTTTGAAGAGACTAAAATTCCTGATTTTCTGCTTTTTTCAATTGCATTTCATTTGAACCTATCTCCTTTCCAGAGTGTTTGTAAGCCTTTCTTTTGGGATTTCCAAGATTCCTTTCCCTTCCCGAAAGGAAATTTCATTTCCTTTCGGGAAGGGAAAAGGAATCTTGCGATTTCAATGGGGACCAATAGAGGAATCTTTGGTGCATGTCCCTGCACTTGATGGCAGGCCATGCCTTTTGATGGCTTTGACTTTGGGAAAGATTTTTTTCTTTTTTTGGTTGTTTTCTGAAGTGTTCATGCCATGTCCCTCATATCTTGCCCCCTAAGTTGTGTCTTCCTCCTTGACTTTTTCCCCTGCTTTTGCAACATCTGTGAGCTTAGTTTTGGCATCTTTTGGTCCTTTGCACTGCACCTGACATAAACCCAGGCCATTTTCTTAGAGTCACTAAATTTCGAAAATTTTCTTTTTTTCTCCTCCAGTTGCAATTCCTTTGATGTTGACTCCTTTCCAGCGTGTTTGTAGGTCCTTCTTTTCTGTTTTGGCCTTCAGTGGGGATCAATTTTGGCAAGCTTTGCTGCATGTGCCTGCCCTTGGTGGCGTATGGCCTGCCTGCATTTTGATGGCTTTGAATTTGGGAAAGATTTTTTCTTTTTTTTTTTTTTTTTATTATTTTACGTATTTATGCCATGTCCCTCATATCTTGGCCCCTAAGTTGTGTCTTCCTCCTTGACTTTTTCCCCTGCTTTTACAACATCTGTGAGCTTAGTTTTGGCACCTTTTGGTCCTTTGCAATGCAGCTGATTTCCTCACAGCCTATTTTTTGAAGAGACCATAAGTCCCGATTTTCTGCTTTTTTCAATTGCATTTCATTTGAACCTATCTCCTTTCCAGAGTGTTTGTAAGCCTTTCTTTTGGGATTTCCAAGATTCCTTTTCCCTTCCCGAAAGGAAATTTCATTTCCTTTCGGGAAGGGAAAAGGAATCTTGCGATTTCAATGGGGACCAATAGAGGAATCTTTGGTGCATGTCCCTGCACTTGATGCCAGGCCATGCCTTTTGATGGCTTTGACTTTGGGAAAAATTTTTTTCTTTTTTTGGTTGTTTTCTGAAGTGTTCATGCCATGTCCCTCATATCTTGCCCCCTAAGTTGTGTCTTCCTCCTTGACTTTTTCCCCTGCTTTTGCAACATCTGTGAGCTTTGTTTTGGCACCTTTTGGTCCTTTACACTGCACCTGATAAAACCCCAGGCCATTTTCTTAGAGTCACTAAATTTCGAAAATTTTCTTTTTTTCTCCTCCAGTTGCAATTCTTTTGATGTTGACTCCTTTCCCGCGTGTTTGTAGGTCCTTCTTTTCTGTTTTGGCCTTCAGTGGGGATCAATTTTGGCAAGCTTTGCTGCATGTGCCTGCCCTTGGTGGCGTATGGCCTGCCTGCATTTTGATGGCTTTGACTTTGGGAAAGATTTTTTCTTTTGTTTTTTTTTATTATTTTAAGTATTCATGCCATGTCCGTCATATCTTGCCCCCTAAGTTGTGTCTTCCTCCTTGACTTTTCCCCCTGCTTTTGCAGCATCTGTGAGCTTAGTTTTGGCATCTTTTGGTCCTTTGCAATGCAGCTGATTTCCTCACAGCCTATTTTTTGAAGAGACTAAAATTCCCGATTTTCTGCTTTTTTCAATTGCATTTCATTTGAACCTATCTCCTTTCCAGAGTGTTTGTAAGCCTATCTTTTGGGATTCGCAAGATTCCTTTTCCCTTCCCGAAAGGAAATTTCATTTCCTTTCGGGAAGGGAAAAGGAATCTTGCAATTTCAATGGGGACCAATAGAGGAATCTTTGGTGCATGTCCCTGCACTTGATGGCAGGCCATGCCTTTTGATGGCTTTGACTTTGGGAAAGATTTTTTTTTTTTTTTTGGTTGTTTTCTGAAGTGTTCATGCCATGTCCCTCATATCTTGGCCCCTAAGTTGTGTCTTCCTCCTTGACTTTTTCCCCTGCTTTTGCAACATCTGTGAGCTTAGTTTTGGCATCTTTTGGTCCTTTGCACTGCACCTGATAAAACCCCAGACCATTTTCTTAGAGTCATTAAATTTCCCAAATTTTCTTTTTTTCTCCTCCAATTGCAATTCCTTTGATGTTGACTCCTTTCCAGCGTGTTTGTAGGTCCTTCTTTTCTGTTTTGGCATTCAGTCGGGATCAATTTTGGCAAGCTTTGCTGCATGTGCCTGCCCTTGGTGGCGTATGGCCTGCCTGCATTTTGATGGCTTTGAATTTGGGAAAGATTTTTTCTTTTTTTTTTCTTTTTTGTTTTAAGTATTCATGCCATGTCCCTCATATCTTGCCCCCTAAGTTGTGTCTTCCTCCTTGACTTTTCCCCCTGCTTTTGCAACATCTGTGAGCTTAGTTTTGGCATCTTTTGGTCCTTTGCAATGCAGCTGATTTCCTCACAGCCTATTTTTTGAAGAGACTAAAATTCCCGATTTTCTGCTTTTTTCAATTGCATTTCATTTCAACCTATCTCCTTTCCAGAGTGTTTGTAAGCCTATCTTTTGGGATTCGCAAGATTCCTTTTCCCTTCCCGAAAGGAAATTTCATTTCCTTTCGGGAAGGGAAAAGGAATCTTGCGATTTCAATGGGGACCAATAGAGGAATCTTTGGTGCATGTCCCTGCACTTGATGGCAGGCCATGCCTTTTGATGGCTTTGACTTTGGGAAAGATTTTTTTTTCTTTTTTGGTTGTTTTCTGAAGTGTTCATGCCATGTCCCTCATATCTTGGCCCCTAAGTTGTGTCTTCCTCCTTGACTTTTTCCCCTGCTTTTGCAACATCTGTGAGCTTAGTTTTGGCATCTTTTGGTCCTTTGCACTGCACCTGATATAAACCCAGGCCATTTTCTTAGAGTCACTAAATTTCCCAAATTTTCTTTTTTTCTCCTCCAATTGCAATTCCTTTGATGTTGACTCCTTTCCAGCGTGTTTGTAGGTCCTTCTTTTCTGTTTTGGCCTTCAGTGGGGATCAATTTTGGCAAGCTTTGCTGCATGTGCCTGCCCTTGGTGGCGTATGGCCTGCCTGCATTTTGATGGCTTTGACTTTGGGAAAGATTTTTTCTATTTTTTTTTTTGTTATTTTAATTATTTATGCCATGTCCCTCATATCTTTCCCATTAAGTTGTGTCTTCCTCCTTGACTTTTTCCCCTGCTTTTGCAACATCTGTGTGCTTAGTTTTGGCATCTTTTGGTCTTTTGCACTGCACCTGATATAAACCCCAGGCCATTTTCTAAGAGTCACTAAATTTCCCAAATTTTCTTTTTTTCTCCTCCAATTGCAATTCCTTTGATGTTGACACCTTTCCAGTGTGTTTGTAGGTCCTTCTTTTCTGTTTTGGCCTTCAGTGGGGATCAATTTTGGCAAGCTTTGCTGCATGTGCCTGCCCTTGGTGGCGTATGGCCTGCCTGCATTTTGATGGCTTTGACTTTGGGAAAGATTTTTTCTTTTTTTTTTTTTTTTTTATTATTTTACGTATTTATGCCATGTCCCTCATATCTTGGCCCCTAAGTTGTGTCTTCCTCCTTGACTTTTTCCCCTGCTTTTACAACATCTGTGAGCTTAGTTTTGGCACCTTTTGGTCCTTTGCAATGCAGCTGATTTCCTCACAGCCTATTTTTTGAAGAGACCATAAGTCCCGATTTTCTGCTTTTTTCAATTGCATTTCATTTGAACCTATCTCCTTTCCAGAGTGTTTGTAAGCCTTTCTTTTGGGATTTCCAAGATTCCTTTCCCTTCCCGAAAGGAAATTTCATTTCCTTTCGGGAAGGGAAAAGGAATCTTGCGATTTCAATGGGGACCAATAGAGGAATCTTTGGTGCATGTCCCTGCACTTGATGCCAGGCCATGCCTTTTGATGGCTTTGACTTTGGGAAAAATTTTTTTCTTTTTTTGGTTGTTTTCTGAAGTGTTCATGCCATGTCCCTCATATCTTGCCCCCTAAGTTGTGTCTTCCTCCTTGACTTTTTCCCCTGCTTTTGCAACATCTGTGAGCTTTGTTTTGGCACCTTTTGGTCCTTTACACTGCACCTGATAAAACCCCAGGCCATTTTCTTAGAGTCACTAAATTTCGAAAATTTTCTTTTTTTCTCCTCCAGTTGCAATTCTTTTGATGTTGACTCCTTTCCCGCGTGTTTGTAGGTCCTTCTTTTCTGTTTTGGCCTTCAGTGGGGATCAATTTTGGCAAGCTTTGCTGCATGTGCCTGCCCTTGGTGGCGTATGGCCTGCCTGCATTTTGATGGCTTTGACTTTGGGAAAGATTTTTTCTTTTGTTTTTTTTTATTATTTTAAGTATTCATGCCATGTCCGTCATATCTTGCCCCCTAAGTTGTGTCTTCCTCCTTGACTTTTCCCCCTGCTTTTGCAGCATCTGTGAGCTTAGTTTTGGCATCTTTTGGTCCTTTGCAATGCAGCTGATTTCCTCACAGCCTATTTTTTGAAGAGACTAAAATTCCCGATTTTCTGCTTTTTTCAATTGCATTTCATTTCAACCTATCTCCTTTCCAGAGTGTTTGTAAGCCTATCTTTTGGGATTCGCAAGATTCCTTTTCCCTTCCCGAAAGGAAATTTCATTTCCTTTCGGGAAGGGAAAAGGAATCTTGCGATTTCAATGGGGACCAATAGAGGAATCTTTGGTGCATGTCCCTGCACTTGATGGCAGGCCATGCCTTTTGATGGCTTTGACTTTGGGAAAGATTTTTTTTTTTTTTTTGGTTGTTTTCTGAAGTGTTCATGCCATGTCCCTCATATCTTGGCCCCTAAGTTGTGTCTTCCTCCTTGACTTTTTCCCCTGCTTTTGCAACATCTGTGAGCTTAGTTTTGGCATCTTTTGGTCCTTTGCACTGCACCTGATAAAACCTCAGACCATTTTCTTAGAGTCATTAAATTTCCCAAATTTTCTTTTTTTCTCCTCCAATTGCAATTCCTTTGATGTTGACTCCTTTCCAGCGTGTTTGTAGGTCCTTCTTTTCTGTTTTGGCCTTCAGTCGGGATCAATTTTGGCAAGCTTTGCTGCATGTGCCTGCCCTTGGTGGCGTATGGCCTGCCTGCATTTTGATGGCTTTGAATTTGGGAAAGATTTTTTCTTTTTTTTTTCTTTTTTGTTTTAAGTATTCATGCCATGTCCCTCATATCTTGCCCCCTAAGTTGTGTCTTCCTCCTTGACTTTTTCCCCAGCTTTTGCAACATCTGTGAGCTTAGTTTTGGCATCTTTTGGTCCTTTGCAATGCACCTGATATAAACCCAGGCCATTTTTTTAGAGTCACTAATTTCCCAAATTTTCTTTTTTTCTCCTCCAGTTGCAATTCCTTTGATGTTGACTCCTTTCCAGCGTGTTTGTAGGTCCTTCTTTTCTGTTTTGGCCTTCAGTGGGGATCAACTTTGGCAAGCTTTGCTGCATGTGCCTGCCCTTGGTGGCGTATGGCCTGCCTGCATTTTGATGGCTTTGACTTGGGGAAAAAATTTTTTTCTTTTTTTTTTTTTTTTTTGTTTTAAGTATTCATGCCATGTCCCTCATATCTTGCTCCCTAAGTTGTGTCTTCCTCCTTGACTTTTTCCCCTGCTTTTGCATCATCTGTGAGCTTAGATCTGCCTCCTTCTGTCCTTTGCAATGGAGCTGATTTTCTCACAGCCTATTTTTTGAATAGACTAAAATTCCCGATTTTCTGCTTTTTTAAATTGCATTTCATTTGAACCTATCTCCTTTCCAGAGTGTTTGTAAGCCTTTCTTTTGGCATTTGCAAGATTCCTTTTCCCTTCCCGAAAGGAAATGAAATTTCCTTTCGGGAAGGGAAAAGGAATCTTGCGATTTCACTGGAGACCAAGAGAGGAGTCTTTGGTGCATGTCCCTGCACTTGATGGCAGGCCAAGTCTTTTGATGGCTTTGACTTTGGGAAAGATTTTTTTCTTTTTTTGGTTGTTTTCTAAAGGGTTCATGCCATGTCCCTCATATCTTGGCCCCTAAGTTGTGTCTTCCTCCTTGACTTTTTCCCCTGCTTTTGCAACATCTGTGAGCTTAGTTTTGGCATCTTTTGGTCCTTTGCACGGCACTGCTTAAACCCCGGGCCCCTTTCTAAGAGTCAATAAATTTCCCAAATTTTCTTTTTTTCTCCTCCAATTGCAATTCCTTTGAGGGTGTCTCCATTCCAGCGTGTTTGCAAGTCCTTCTTTTCTGTTTTGGCCTTCAGTGGGGATCAATTTTGGCAAGCTTTGCTGCATGTTCCTGCCCTTGGTGGCGCATGGCCTGCCTGCATTTTGACGGCTTTGACTTTGGGAAAGATTTTTTCTTTTTTTTTTTTTTTTTTGTTTTAATTATTCATGCCTTGTCCCTCATATCTTGCCCCCTAAGTTGTGTCTTCCTCCTTGACTTTTTCCCCTGCTTTTGCAACATCTGTGAGCTTAGTTTTGCCATCTTTTGGTCCTTTGCACTGCACCTGATATAAACCCCAGGCCATTTTCTAAGAGTCACTAAATTTCCCAAATTTTCTTTTTTTCTCCTCCAATTGCAATTCCTTTGATGTTGACACCTTTCCAGTGTGTTTGTAGGTCCTTCTTTTCTGTTTTGGCCTTCAGTGGGGATCAATTTTGGCAAGCTTTGCTGCATGTGCCTGCCCTTGGTGGCGTATGGCCTGCCTGCATTTTGATGGCTTTGACTTTGGGAAAGATTTTTTCTTTTTTTTTTTTTTTTTGTTTTACGTATTTATGCCATGTCCCTCATATCTTGCCCCCTAAGTTGTGTCTTCCTCCTTGACTTTTTCCCCTGCTTTTGCAACATCTGTGAGCTTAGTTTTGGCACCTTTTGGTCCTTTGCAATGCAGCTGATTTCCTCACAGCCTATTTTTTTTAGAGACCATAAGTCCCGATTTTCTGCTTTTTTCAATTGCATTTCATTTGAACCTATCTCCTTTCCAGAGTGTTTGTAAGCCTTTCTTTTGGGATTCGCAAGATTCCTTTTCCCTTCCCGAAAGGAAATTTCATTTCCTTTCGGGAAGGGAAAAGGAATCTTGCGATTTCAATGGGGACCAAGAGAGGAATCTTTGGTGCATGTCCCTGCACTTGATGGCAGGCCATGCCTTTTGATGGCTTTGACTTTGGGAAAGATTTTTTTCTTTTTTTGGTTGTATTCTGAAGTGTTCATGCCATGTCCCTCATATCTTGCCCCCTAAGTTGTGTCTTACTCCTTGACTTTTTCCCCTGCTTTTGCAACATCTGTGAGCTTAGTTTTGGCATCTTTTGGTCCTTTGCACTGCACCTGATAAAACCCCAGGCCATTTTCTTAGAGTCATTAAATTTCCCAAATTTTCTTTTTTTCTCCTGCAATTGCAATTCCTTTGATGTTGACTCCTTTCCAGCGTGTTTGTAGGTCCTTCTTTTCTGTTTTGGCCTTGAGTGGGGATCAATTTTGGCAAGCTTTGCTGCATGTGCCTGCCCTTGGTGGCGTATGGCCTGCCTGCATTTTGATGGCTTTGACTTTGGGAAAAATTTTTTCTTTTTTTTTTCTTTTTTGTTTTAAGTATTCATGCCATGTCCCTCATATCTTGCCCCCTAAGTTGTGTCTTCCTCCTTGACTTTTTCCCCTGCTTTTGCAACATCTGTGAGCTTAGTTTTGGCACCTTTTGGTCCTTTGCAATGCACCTGATATAAACCCAGGCCATTTTTTTAGAGTCACTAATTTCCCTAATTTTCTTTTTTCCTCCTCCAGTTGCAATTCCTTTGATGTTGACTCCTTTCCAGCGTGTTTGTAGGTCCTTCTTTTCTGTTTTGGCCTTCAGTGGGGATCAATTTTGGCAAGCTTTGCTGCATGTGCCTGCCCTTTGTGGCGTATGGCCTGCCTGCATTTTGATGGCTTTGACTTGGGGAAATAATTTTTTTCTTTTTTTTTTTTTTTTTTTTGTTTTAAGTATTCATGCCATGTCCCTCATATCTTGCTCCCTAAGTTGTGTCTTCCTCCTTGACTTTTTCCCCTGCTTTTGCAACATCTGTGAGCTTAGTTCTGCCTCCTTCTGTCCTTTGCAATGGAGCTGATTTTCTCACAGCCTATTTTATGAATAGACTAAAATTCCCGATTTTCTGCTTTTTTAAATTGCATTTCATTTGAACCTGTCTCCTTTCCAGAGTGTTTGTAAGCCTTTCTTTTGGCATTTGCAAGATTCCTTTTCCCTTCCCGAAAGGAAATTTCATTTCCTTTCGGGAAGGGAAAAGGAATCTTGCGATTTCAATGGGGACCAAGAGAGGAATCTTTGGTGCATGTCCCTGCACTTGATAGCAGGCCATGCCTTTTGATGGCTTTGACTTTGGGAAAGATTTTTTTCTTTTTTTGGTTGTTTTCTGAAGGGTTCATGCCATGTCCCTCATATCTTGCCCCCTAAGTTGTGTCTTCCTCCTTGACTTTTTCCCCTGCTTTTGCAACACCTGTGAGCTTAGTTTTGGCATCTTTTGGTCCTTTGCACGGCACTGCTTAAACCCCGGGCCCCTTTCTAAGAGTCATTAAATTTCCCAAATTTTCTTTTTTTCCCCTCCAATTGCAATTCCTTTGAGGGTGTCTCCATTCCAGCGTGTTTGTAGGTCCTTCTTTTCTCTTTTGGCCTTCAGTGGGGATCAATTTTGGCAAGCTTTGCTGCATGTGCCTGCCCTTGGTGGCG
The DNA here is from genome assembly GCA_021963965.1 of Artemisiospiza belli. Lineage (NCBI taxonomy): Eukaryota > Metazoa > Chordata > Aves > Passeriformes > Passerellidae > Artemisiospiza > Artemisiospiza belli. Next base: position 42,823 of record JAKDEW010000216.1, on the reverse strand, counting down.
TATGGCCTGCCTGCATTTTGATGGCTTTGACTTTGGGAAAGATTTTTTCTTTTGTTTTTTTTTAATATTTTAATTATTCAAGCCATGTCCCTCAGATCTTGCCCCCTAAGTTGTGTCTTCCTCCTTGACATTTTCCCCTGCTTTTGCAACATCTGTGAGCTTAGTTTTGGCATCTTTTGGTCCTTTACACTGCACCTGATATAAACGCAGGCCATTTTCTTAGAGTCACTAAATTTCCCAAATTTTCTTTTTCTCTCCTCCAATTGCAATTCCTTTGATGTTGACTCCATTCCAGCGTGTTTGTAGGTCCTTCTTTTCTGTTTTGGCCTTCAGTGGGGATCAATTTTGGCAAGCTTTGCTGCATGTGCCTGCCCTTGGTGGCGTATGGCCTGCCTGCATTTTGATGGCTTTGACTTTGGGAAAGATTTTTTCTTTTTTTTTTTTTTGTTTCTGTTAAGTATTCATGCCATGTTCCTCATATCTTGCTCCCTAAGTTGTGTCTTCCTCCTTGACTTTTTCCCCTGCTTTTGCAACATCTGTGAGCCTTGTTTTGGCATCTTTTGGTCCTTTGTAATGCAGCTGATTTCCTCACAGCCTATTTTTTGAAGAGACTGAAATTCCAGATTTTCTGTTTTTTCAATTGCATTTCATTTGAACCTATCTACTTTCCAGAGTGTTTGTAAGCCTTTCTTTTGGGATTCGCAAGATTCCTTTTCCCTTCCCGAAAGGAAATTTCATTTCCTTTCGGGAAGGGAAAAGGAATCTTGCGATTTCAATGGGGACCAATAGAGGAATCTTTGGTGCATGTCCCTGCACTTGATGGCAGGCCATGCCTTTTGATGGCTTTGACTTTGGGAAAGATTTTTTTCTTTTTTTGGTTGTTTTCTGAAGTGTTCATGCCATGTCCCTCATATCTTGCCCCCTAAGTTGTGTCTTCCTCCTTGACTTTTTCCCCTGCTTTTGCAACATCTGTGAGCCTAGTTTTGCCACCTTTTGGTCCTTTGCAATGCAGCTGATTTCCTCACAGCCTATTTTTTGAAGAGACTAAAATTCCAGATTTTCTGCTTTTTTCAATTGCATTTCATTTGAACCTATCTCCTTTCCAGAGTGTTTGTAAGCCTTTCTTTTGGGATTCGCAAGATTCCTTTTCCCTTCCCGAAAGGAAATGAAATTTCCTTTTGGGAAGGGAATAGGAATCTTGCGATTTCAATGGGGACCAATAGAGGAATCTTAGGTGCATGTCCCTGCACTTGATGGCAGGCCATGACTTTTGATGGCTTTGACTTTGGGAAAGATTTTTTTCTTTTTTTGGTTGTTTTATGAAGGGTTCATGCCATGTCCCTCATATCTTGCCCTCTAAGTTGTGTTTTCCTCCTTGACTTTTTCCAATGCTTTTGCAACATCTGTGAGCTTAGTTTTGGCATCTTTTGGTCCTTTGCAATGCACCTGATATAAACGCAGGCCATTTTCTTAGAGTCACTAAATTTCCCAAATTTTCTTTTTTTCTCTTCCAATTGCAAATCCTTTGATGTTGTCTCCCTACCTGCTTGTTTGTAGGTCCTTCTTGTCTGTTTTGGCCTTCAGTGGGGATCAATTTTGGCAAGCTTTGCTGCATGTGCCTGCCCTTGCTGGCGTATGGCCTGCCTGCATTTTGATGGCTTTGACTTTGGGAAAGATTTTTTTCATTTTTTTTTTTTTGTTTGTTTTAAGTATACATGCCATGTCCCTCATATCTTGCCCCCTAAGTTGTGTCTTCCTCCTTGACTTTTTCCCTTGCTTTTGCAACATCTCTGAGCTTAGTTTTGGCATCTTTTGGTCCTTTGCCCTGCACCTGATAAAACCCCAGGACATTTTCTAAGAGTCATTAAATTTCCCAAATTTTCTTTTTTTCTCCTCCAATTGCAATTCCTTTGATGTTGACTCCTTTCCAGCGTGTTTGTAGGTCCTTCTTTTCTCTTTTGGCCTTCAGTGGGGATCAATTTTGGCAAGCTTTGCTGCATGTGCCTGCCCTTGGTGGCGTATGGCCTGCCTGCATTTTGATGGCTTTGACTTTGGGAAAGATTTTTTCTTTTGTTTTTTTTTTTTTTTTATTTTAAGTATTCGTGCCATGTCCCTCATATCTTGCCCCCTAAGTTGTGTCTTCCTCCTTGACTTTTTCCCCAGCTTTTGCAACATCTGTGAGCTTAGTTTTGGCATCTTTTGGTCCTTTGCACTGCACCTGTTATAAACACAGGCCATTTTCTTAGAGTCACTAAATTTCCCAAATTTTCTTTTTTTCTCCTCCAATTGCAATTCCTTTGATGTTGACACCTTTCCAGTGTGTATGTAGGTCCTTCTTTTCTGTTTTGGCCTTCAGTGGGGATCAATTTTGGCAAGCTTTGCTGCATGTGCCTGCCCTTGGTGGCGTATGGCCTGCCTGCATTTTGATGGCTTTGACTTTGGGAAAGATTCTTACTTTTTTTTTTTTTTTTTTGTTTTACGTATTTATGCCATGTCCTTCATATCTTGGCCCCTAAGTTGTGTCTTCCTCCTTGACTTTTTCCCCTGCTTTTACAACATCTGTGAGCTTAGTTTTGGCACCTTTTGGTCCTTTGCAATGCAGCTGATTTCCTCACAGCCTATTTTTTGAAGAGACCATAAGTCCCGATTTTCTGCTTTTTTCAATTGCATTTCATTTGAACCTATCTCCTTTCCAGAGTGTTTGTAAGCCTTTCTTTTGGGATTCGCAAGATTCCTTTTCCCTTCCCGAAAGGAAAAGAAATTTCCTTTCGGGAAGGGAAAAGGAATCTTGCGATTTCAATGGGGACCAATAGAGGAATCTTTGGTGCATGTCCCTGCACTTGATGGCAGGCCATGCCTTTTGATGGCTTTGACTTTGGGAAAAATTTTTTTCTTTTTTTGGTTGTATTCTGAAGTGTTCATGCCATGTCCCTCATATCTTGCCCCCTAAGTTGTGTCTTCCTCCTTGACTTTTTCCCCTGCTTTTGCAACATCTGTGAGCTTAGTTTTGGCATCTTTTGGTCCTTTGCACTGCACCTGATAAAACCCCAGACCATTTTCTTGGAGTCATTAAATTTCCCAAATTTTCTTTTTTTCTCCTCCAATTGCAATTCCTTTGATGTTGACTCCTTTCCAGCGTGTTTGTAGGTCCTTCTTTCCTGTTTTGGCCTTCAGTGGGGATCAATTTTGGCAAGCTTTGCTGCATGTGCCTGCCCTTGCTGGCGTATGGCCTGCCTGCATTTTGATGGCTTTGACTTTGGGAAAAATTTTTTCTTTTTTTTTTCTTTTTTGTTTTAAGTATTCATGCCATGTCCCTCATATCTTGCCCCCTAAGTTGTGTCTTCCTCCTTGACTTTTTCCCCTGCTTTTGCAACATCTGTGAGCTTAGTTCTGCCACCTTCTGTCCTTTGCAATGGAGCTGATTTTCTTACAGCCTATTTTTTGAATAGACTAAAATTCCCGATTTTCTGCTTTTTTAAATTGCATTTCATTTGAACCTATCTCCTTTCCAGAGTGTTTGTAAGCGTTTCTTTTGGCATTTGCAAGATTCCTTTTCCCTTCCCGAAAGGAAATGAAATTTCCTTTCGGGAAGGGAAAAGGAATCTTGCGATTTCACTGGGGACCAAGAGAGGAATCTTTGGTGCATGTCCCTGCACTTGATGGCAGGCCATGCCTTTTGATGGCTTTGACTTTGGGAAAGATTTTTTTCTTTTTTTGGTTGTTTTCTGAAGGGTTCATGCCATGTCCCTCATATCTTGCCCCCTAAGTTCTGTCTTCCTCCTTGACTTTTTCCCCTGCTTTTGCAACATCTGTGAGCTTAGTTTTGGCATCTTTTGGTCCTTTGCACGGCACTGCTTAAACACCGGGCCCCTTTCTAAGAGTCAATAAATTTCCCAAATTTTCTTTTTTTCTCCTCCAATTGCAATTCCTTTGAGGGTGTCTCCATTCCAGCGTGTTTGTAAGTCCTTATTTTCTGTTTTGGCCTTCAGTGGAGATCAATTTTGGCAAGATTTGCTGCATGTGCCTGCCCTTGGTGGCGTATGGCCTGCCTGCATTTTGACGGCTTTGACTTTGGGAAATAATTTTTTTCTTTTTTTTTTTTTTTTTTTGTTTTAAGTATTCATGCCATGTCCCTCATATCTTGCCCCCTAAGTTGTGTCTTCCTCCTTGACTTTTTCCCCTGCTTTTGCAACATCTGTGAGCTTAGTTTTGGCCACCTTTTGGTCCTTTGCAATGCAGCTGATTTCCTCACAGCCTATTTTTTGAAGAGACTAAAATTCCTGATTTTCTGCTTTTTTCAATTGCATTTCATTTGAACCTATCTCCTTTCCAGAGTGTTTGTAAGCCTTTCTTTTGGGATTTCCAAGATTCCTTTCCCTTCCCGAAAGGAAATTTCATTTCCTTTCGGGAAGGGAAAAGGAATCTTGCGATTTCAATGGGGACCAATAGAGGAATCTTTGGTGCATGTCCCTGCACTTGATGGCAGGCCATGCCTTTTGATGGCTTTGACTTTGGGAAAGATTTTTTTCTTTTTTTGGTTGTTTTCTGAAGTGTTCATGCCATGTCCCTCATATCTTGCCCCCTAAGTTGTGTCTTCCTCCTTGACTTTTTCCCCTGCTTTTGCAACATCTGTGAGCTTTGTTTTGGCACCTTTTGGTCCTTTACACTGCACCTGATAAAACCCCAGGCCATTTTCTTAGAGTCACTAAATTTCGAAAATTTTCTTTTTTTCTCCTCCAGTTGCAATTCTTTTGATGTTGACTCCTTTCCAGCGTGTTTGTAGGTCCTTCTTTTCTGTTTTGGCCTTCAGTGGGGATCAATTTTGGCAAGCTTTGCTGCATGTGCCTGCCCTTGGTGGCGTATGGCCTGCCTGCATTTTGATGGCTTTGACTTTGGGAAAGATTTTTTCTTTTGTTTTTTTTTATTATTTTAAGTATTCATGCCATGTCCCTCATATCTTGCCCCCTAAGTTGTGTCTTCCTCCTTGACTTTTCCCCCTGCTTTTGCAGCATCTGTGAGCTTAGTTTTGGCATCTTTTGGTCCTTTGCAATGCAGCTGATTTCCTCACAGCCTATTTTTTGAAGAGACCATAAGTCCCGATTTTCTGCTTTTTTCAATTGCATTTCATTTGAACCTATCTCCTTTCCAGAGTGTTTGTAAGCCTATCTTTTGGGATCCGCAAGATTCCTTTTCCCTTCCCGAAAGGAAATTTCATTTCCTTTCGGGAAGGGAAAAGGAATCTTGCGATTTCAATGGGGACCAATAGAGGAATCTTTGGTGCATGTCCCTGCACTTGATGGCAGGCCATGCCTTTTGATGGCTTTGACTTTGGGAAAGATTTTTTTTTTTTTTTTGGTTGTTTTCCGAAGTGTTCATGCCATGTCCCTCATATCTTGGCCCCTAAGTTGTGTCTTCCTCCTTGACTTTTTCCCCTGCTTTTGCAACATCTGTGAGCTTAGTTTTGGCATCTTTTGGTCTTTTGCACTGAACCTCCTGAAACCCCAGGCCACTTTCTAAGAGTCATTAAATTTCCCAAATTGCCATTTTTTCTCCTCCAATTGTAATTCCTTTGATGCTGTCTCCACTCCATCGTGTTTGTAAGTCCTTCTTTTCTGTTTTGGCCTTCAGTGGGGATCAATTTTGGCAAGCTTTGCTGCATGTGCCTGCCCTTGCTGGCGTATGGCCTGCCTGCATTTTGATGGCTTTGACTTTGGGAAAGATTTTTTCTTTTGTTTTTTTTTTTATTATTTTAAGTATTCGTGCCATGTCCCTCATATCTTCCCCCTAAGTTGTGTCTTCCTCCTTGACTTTTTCCCCTGCTTTTGCAACATCTGTGAGCTTAGTTTTGGCATCTTTTGGTCCTTTGCACTGCACCTGATAAAACCCCAGACCATTTTCTTAGAGTCACTAAATTTCCCAAATTTTCTTTTTTTCTCCTCCAATTGCAATTCCTTTGATGTTGACTCCTTTCCAGCGTGTTTGTAGGTCCTTCTTTTCTGTTTTGTCCTTCAGTGGGGATCAATTTTGGCAAGCTTTGCTGCATGTGCCTGCCCTTGGTGGCGTATGGCCTGCCTGCATTTTGATGGCTTTGACTTTGGGAAAAATTTTTTCTTTTTTTTTTCTTTTTTGTTTTAAGTATTCATGCCATGTCCCTCATATCTTGCCCCCTAAGTTGTGTCTTCCTCCTTGACTTTTTCCCCTGCTTTTGCAACATCTGTGAGCTTAGTTTTGGCACCTTTTGGTCCTTTGCAATGCACCTGATATAAACCCAGGCCATTTTTTTAGAGTCACTAATTTCCCTAATTTTCTTTTTTTCTCCTCCAGTTGCAATTCCTTTGATGTTGACTCCTTTCCAGCGTGTTTGTAGGTCCTTCTTTCCTGTTTTGGCCTTCAGTGGGGATCAATTTTGGCAAGCTTTGCTGCATGTGCCTGCCCTTGCTGGCGTATGGCCTGCCTGCATTTTGATGGCTTTGACTTTGGGAAAAATTTTTTCTTTTTTTTTTCTTTTTTGTTTTAAGTATTCATGCCATGTCCCTCATATCTTGCCCCCTAAGTTGTGTCTTCCTCCTTGACTTTTTCCCCTGCTTTTGCAACATCTGTGAGCTTAGTTTTGGCACCTTTTGATCCTTTGCAATGCACCTGATATAAACCCAGGCCATTTTTTTAGAGTCACTAATTTCCCTAATTTTCTTTTTTTCTCCTCCAGTTGCAATTCCTTTGATGTTGACTCCTTTCCAGCGTGTTTGTAGGTCCTTCTTTTCTGTTTTGGCCTTCAGTGGGGATCAGTTTTGGCAAGCTTTGCTGCATGTGCCTGCCCTTTGTGGCGTATGGCCTGCCTGCATTTTGATGGCTTTGACTTGGGGAAAAATTTTTTTCTTTTTTTTTTTTTTTTTTGTTTTAAGTTTTCATGCCATGTCCCTCATATCTTGCTCCCTAAGTTGTGTCTTCCTCCTTGACTTTTTCCCCTGCTTTTGCAACATCTGTGAGCTTAGTTCTGCCACCTTCTGTCCTTTGCAATGGAGCTGATTTTCTCACAGCCTATTTTTGAATAGACTAAAATTCCCGATTTTCTTCTTTTTTAAATTGCATTTCATTTGAACCTATCTCCTTTCCAGAGTGTTTGTAAGCGTTTCTTTTGGCATTTGCAAGATTCCTTTTCCCTTCCCGAAAGGAAATGAAATTTCCTTTCGGGAAGGGAAAAGGAATCTTGCGATTTCACTGGGGACCAAGAGAGGAATCTTTGGTGCATGTCCCTGCACTTGATGGCAGGCCATGCCTTTTGATGGCTTTGACTTTGGGAAAGATTTTTTTCTTTTTTTGGTTGTTTTCTGAAGGGTTCATGCCATGTCCCTCATATCTTGCCCCCTAAGTTGTGTCTTCCTCCTTGACTTTTTCCCCTGCTTTTGCAACATCTGTGAGCTTAGTTTTGGCATCCTTTGGTCCTTTGCACGGCACAACTTAAACCCCGGGCCCCTTTCTAAGAGTCAATAAATTTCCCAAATTTTCTTTTTTTCTCCTCCAATTGCAATTCCTTTGAGGGTGTCTCCATTCCAGCGTGTTTGTAAGTCCTTATTTTCTGTTTTGGCCTTCAGTGGAGATCAATTTTGGCAAGCTTTGCTGTATGTGCCTGCCCTTGGTGGCTGATGGCCTGCCTGCATTTTGACGGCTTTGACTTTGGGAAAGATTTTTTCTTTTTTTTTTTTTTTTTTTGTTTTAATTATTCATGCCAGGTCCCTCATATCTTGCCCCCTAAGTTGTGTCTTCCTCCTTGACTTTTTCCCCTGCTTTTGCAACATCTGTGAGCTTAGTTTTGCCACCTTTTGGTCCTTTGCAATGCAGCTGATTTCCTCACAGCCTATTTTTTGAAGAGACTAAAATTCCTGATTTTCTGCTTTTTTCAATTGCATTTCATTTGAACCTATCTCCTTTCCAGAGTGTTTGTAAGCCTTTCTTTTGGGATTTCCAAGATTCCTTTCCCTTCCCGAAAGGAAATTTCATTTCCTTTCGGGAAGGGAAAAGGAATCTTGCGATTTCAATGGGGACCAATAGAGGAATCTTTGGTGCATGTCCCTGCACTTGATGGCAGGCCATGCCTTTTGATGGCTTTGACTTTGGGAAAGATTTTTTTCTTTTTTTGGTTGTTTTCTGAAGTATTCATGCCATGTCCCTCATATCTTGCCCCCTAAGTTGTGTCTTCCTCCTTGACTTTTTCCCCTGCTTTTGCAACATCTGTGAGCTTAGTTTTGGCATCTTTTGGTCCTTTGCACTGCACCTGATATAAACCCAGGCCATTTTCTTAGAGTCACTAAATTTCCAAAATTTTCTTTTTTTCTCCTCCAATTGCAATTCCTTTGATGTTGACTCCTTTCCAGCGTGTTTGTAGGTCCTTCTTTTCTGTTTTGGCCTTCAGTGGGGATCAATTTTGGCAAGCTTTGCTGCATGTGCCTGCCCTTGCTGGCGTATGGCCTGCCAACATTTTGATGGCTTTGACTTTGGGAAAGATTTTTTCTTTTTTTTTTTTTTGTTATTTTAATTATTCATGCCATGTCCCTCATATCTTGCCCCCTAAGTTGTGTCTTCCTCCTTGACTTTTTCCCCTGCTTTTGCAACATCTGTGAGCTTAGTTTTGCCATCTTTTGGTCCTTTGCACTGCACCTGATATAAACCCCAGGCCATTTTCTAAGAGTCACTAAATTTCCCAAATTTTCTTTTTTTCTCCTCCAATTGCAATTCCTTTGATGTTGACACCTTTCCAGTGTGTTTGTAGGTCCTTCTTTTCTGTTTTGGCCTTCAGTGGGGATCAATTTTGGCAAGCTTTGCTGCATGTGCCTGCCCTTGGTGGCGTATGGCCTGCCTGCATTTTGATGGCTCTGACTTTGGGAAAGATTTTTTCTTTTTTTTTTTTTTTTTTTGTTTTACGTATTTATGCCATGTCCCTCATATCTTGCCCCCTAAGTTGTGTCTTCCTCCTTGACTTTTTCCCCTGCTTTTGCAACATCTGTGAGCTTAGTTTTGGCACCTTTTGGTCCTTTGCAATGCAGCTGATTTCCTCACAGCCTATTTTTTGAAGCGACTGGAATTCCAGATTTTCTGCTTTTTTCAATTGCATTTCATTTGAACCTATTTTCCTTCCAGAGTGTTTGTAAGCCTTTCTTTTGGGATTAGCAAGATTCCTTTTCCCTTCCCGATAGGAAATTTCATTTCCTTTCGGGATGGGAAAAGGAATCTTGCGATTTCAATGGGAACCAATAGAGGAATCTTTGGTGCATGTCCCTGCACTTGATGGCAGGCCATGCCTTTTGATGGCTTTGACTTTGGGAAAGATTTTTTTCTTTTTTTGGTTGTTTTCTGAAGTGTTCATGCCATGTCCCTCATATCTTGCCCCCTAAGTTGTGTCTTCCTCCTTGACTTTTTCCCCTGCTTTTGCAACATCTGTGAGCTTAGTTTTGCCACCTTTTGGTCCTTTGCAATGCAGCTGATTTCCTCACAGCCTATTTTTTGAAGAGACTAAAATTCCCGATTTTCTGCTTTTTTCAATTGCATTTCATTTGAACCTATCTCCTTTCCAGAGTGTTTGTAAGCCTTTCTTTTGGGATTCGCAAGATTCCTTTTCCCTTCCCGAAAGGAAATGAAATTTCCTTTCGGGAAGGGAATAGGAATCTTGCGATTTCAATGGGGACCAATAGAGGAATCTTAGGTGCATGTCCCTGCACTTGATGGCAGGCCATGACTTTTGATGGCCTTGACTTTGGGAAAGATTTTTTTTCTTTTTTTGGTTGTTTTCTGAAGGGTTCATGCCATGTCCCTCATATCTTGCCCTCTAAGTTGTGTCTTCCTCCTTGACTTTTTCCAATGCTTTTGCAACATCTGTGAGCTTAGTTTTGGCATCTTTTGGTCCTTTGCACTGCACCTGATAAAACCCCAGGCCACTTTCTAAGAGTCACTAAATTTCCCAAATTTTCTTTTTTTCTCCTCCAATTGCAATTCCTTTGATGTTGACTCCTTTCCAGCGTCTTTGTAGGTCCTTCTTTTCTGTTTTGCCTTCAGGGGGATCAGTTTTGGCAAGCTTTGCTGCATGGGCCTACCTTGGTGGCGAATGGCCTGCCTGCATTTTGATGGCTTTGACTTTGGGAAAGATTTTTTCTTTTTTTTTTTTTTTATTATTTTAAGTATTCATGCCATGTCCCTCATATCTTGCCCCTAAGTTGTGTCTTCCTCCTTGACTTTTTCCCCAGCTTTTGCAACATCTGTGAGCTTAGTTTTGGCATCTTTTGGTCCTTTGCACTGCACCTGATATAAACCCAGGCCATTTTCTAAGAGTCACTAAATTTCCCAAATTTTCTTTTTTCTCTTCCAATTGCAAATCCTTTGATGTTGTCTCCCTACCTGCTTGTTTGTAGGTCCTTCTTTTCTGTTTTGGCCTTCAGTGGGGATCAATTTTGGCAAGCTTTGCTGCATGTGCCTGCCCTTGGTGGCATATGGCCTGCCTGCATTTTGTTGGCTTTGACTTTGGGAAAGATTTTTTCTTTTGTTTTTTTTTATAATTTAAATATTCATGCCATGTCCCTCATATCTTGCCCCCTAAGTTGTGTCTTCCTCCTTGACTTTTTCCCCTGCTTTTGCAACATCTGTGTGCTTAGTTTTGGCATCTTTTGGTCTTTTGCAATGCAGCTGATTTCCTCACAAGCCTATTTTTTGGAGAGACTAAAATTCCCGATTTTCTGCTTTTTTCAATTGCATTTCATTTGAACCTATCGCCTTTTCCAGAGAGTTTGTAAGCCTATCTTTTGGGATTCGCAAGATTCCTTTTCCTTTCCCAAAAGGATATTTCATTTCCTTTCGGGAAGGGAAAAGGAATCTTGCGATTTCAATAGGGACCAATAGAGGAATCTTGGTGCATGTCCCTGCACTTGATGGCAGGCCATGCCTTTTGATGGCTTTGACTTTGGGAAAGATTTTTTCTTTTTTTGGTTGTTTTCTGAAGTGTTCATGCCATGTCCCTCATATCTTGCCCCCTAAGTTGTGTCTTCCTCCTTGACTTTTTCCAATGCTTTTGCAACATCTGTGAGCTTAGTTTTGGCATCTTTTGGTCCTTTGCCCTGCACCTGATAAAACCCCAGGCCACTTTCTAAGAGTCCACTCAATTTCCCAAATTTTCTTTTTTTCTCCTCCAATTGCAATTCCTTTGATGTTGACTCCTTTCCAGCTTGTTTGTAGGTCCTTCTTTTCTCTTTTAGGCCTTCAGTGGGGATCAGTTTTGGCAAGTTTTGCTGCATGTGCCTGCCCTTGCTGGTGAATGGCCTGCCTGCATTTTTGATGGCTTTGACTTTGGGAAAGATTTTTTCTTTTTTTTTTTTTTAATATTTTAAGTATTCATGCCATGTCCCTCATATCTTGCCCCTAAGTTGTGTCTTCCTCCTTCACTTTTTCCCCCTGCTTTTGCAACATCTGTGAGCTTAGTTTTGGCATCTTTTGGTCCTTTGCCCTGCACCTGATAAAACCCCATGGCCACTTTCTAAGAGTCACTAAATTTCAGAAATTTTCTTTTTTTCTCCTCCAATTGCAATTCCTTTGATGTTGACTCCTTTCCAGCGTGTTTGTAGGTCCTTCTTTTCTGTTTTGGCCCTTCAGTGGGGATCAATTTTGGCAAGCTTTGCTGCATGTGCCTGCCCTTGCTGGCGTATGGCCTGCCTGCATTTTGATGGCTTTGAATTTGGGAAATATTTTTTTTTTTTTTTTTTTTTTTTTTTTTAAGTATTCATGCCATGTCCCTCATATCTTGCCCCCTAAGTTGTGTCTTCCCTCCTTGACTTTTTTCCCTGCTTTTGCAACATCTGTGAGCTTAATTTTGCCATCTTTTGGTCCTTTGCACTCCACCTGATAAAACCCCAGGCCACTTTCTAAGAGTCACTAAATTTCCCAAATTTTCTTTTTTTCTCCTCCAATTGCAATTCCTTTGATGGTGTCTCCATTCCAGCGTGTTTCTAAGTCCTTCTTTTCTGTTTTGGCCTTCAGTGGGGGTCAATTTTGGCAAGCTTTGCTGCATGTGCCTGCCCTTGCTGGCGTATGGCCTGCCTGCATTTTGATGGCTTTGACTTTGGGAAAGATTTTTTTCTATATTTTTTTTTTTGTTATTTTAAATATTCATGCCATGTCCCTCATATCTTGCCCCCTAAGTTGTGTCTTCCTCCTTGACTTTTTCCCCTGCTTTTGCAACATCTGTGAGCTTAGTTTTGGGCATCTTTTGGTCCTTGGCACTGCACCTGATATAAACCCAGGCCATTTTCTTAGAATCGCAATCTTACCCAAATTTTCTTTTTTTCTCATAGAAATTGCAATTCCTTTGATGTTGACTCCTTTCCAGCGTGTTTGTAGGTCCTTCTTTTCTGTTTTGGCCTTCAGTGGGGATCAATTTTGGCAAGCTTTGCTGCATGTGCCTGCCCTTAGTGGCGTATGGCCTGCCTGCATTTTGATGGCTTTGACTTTGGGAAAGATTTTTTGTTTTTTATTTTCTTATTCTTTTATGTATTCATGCCATGTCCCTCACATTTTGCCCCCTAAGTTGTGTCTTCCTCCTTGACTTTTTCCCCTGCTTTTGCAACATCTGTGAGCTTAGTTTTGGCATCTTTTGGTCCTTTGCACTGCACCTGCTAAAACCCCAGGCCACTTTCTAAGAGTCACTCAATTTCCCAAATTTTCTTTTTTTCTCCTTCGATTGAAATTCCTTTGATGTTGACTCCATTCCAGCGTGTTTGTAGGTCCTTCTTTTCTGTTTTGGCCTTCAGTGGGGATCAATTTTGGCAAGCTTTGCTGCATGTGCCTGCCCTTGCTGGCGTATGGCCTGCCTGCATTTTGATGGCTTTGACTTTGGGAAAGATTTTTTCTTTTTTTTTTTTTTGTTTCTTTTAAGTATTCATGCCATGTCCCTCATAACTTGCTCCTTAAGTTGTGTCTTCCTCCTTGACTTTTTCCCCTGCTTTTGCAACATCTGTGAGCTTAGTTTTGGCATCTTTTGGTCCTTTGCCCTGCACCTGATAAAACCCCAGGCCACTTTCTAAGAGTCACTCAATTTCCCAAATTTTCTTTTTTTCTCCTCCAATTGCAATTCCTTTGATGTTGACTCCTTTCCAGCGTGTTTGTAGGTCCTTCTTTTCTGTTTTGGCCTTCAGTGGGGATCAATTTTGGCAAGTTTTGCTGCATGAGCCTGCCCTTGCTGGTGAATGGCCTGCTTGCATTTTGATGGCTTTGACTTTGGGAAAGATTTTTTCTTTTTTTTTTTTTTATATTTTAAGTATTCATGCCATGTCCCTCATATCTTGCCCCCTAAGTTGTGTCTTCCTCCTTGACTTTTTCCCCTGCTTTTGCAACATCTGTGAGCTTAGTTTTGGCATCTTTTGGTCCTTTGCACTGCACCTGATAAAACCCCAGGCCACTTTCTAAGAGTCACTAAATTTCCCAAATCTCCTTTTTTTCTCCTCCAATTGCAATTCCTTTGATGGTGTCTCCATTCCAGCGTGTTCCTAAGTCCTTCTTTTCTCTTTTGGCCTTCAGTGGGGATCAATTTTGGCAAGCTTTGCTGCATGTGCCTGCCCTTGCTGGCCTATGGCCTGCCTGCATTTTGATGGCTTTGACTTTGGGAAAGATTTTTTCTATATTTTTTTTTTTATTATTTTAAGTATTCATGCCATGTCCCTCATATCTTGCCCCCTAAGCTGTGTCTTCCTCCTTGACTTTTTCCCCTGCTTTTGCAACATCTGTGAGCTTAGTTTTGGCATCTTTTGGTCCTTGGCACTGCACCTGATATAAACCCAGGCCATTTTTTTAGAGCCAGTAATTTCCCAAATTTTCTTTTTTTCTTCTCCAATTGCAAATCCTTTGATGTTGACACATTTCCAGCGTGTTTGTAGGTCCTTCTTTTCTGTTTTGGCCTTCAGTGGGGATCAATGTTGGCAAGCTTTGCTGCATGTGCCTGCCCTTGGTGGCATATGGCCTGCCTGCATTTTGATGGCTTTGACTTTGGGAAAGATTTTTTCTTTTTTTTTTTTTTTTGTTTCTTTTAAGTATTCATGCCATGTCCCTCATATCTTGCCCCCTAAGTTGTGTCTTCCTCCTTGACTTTTTCCCCCGCTTTTGCAACATCTGTGAGCTTAGTTTTGGCACCTTTTGGTCCTTTGCACTGCACCTGATATAAACCCAGGCCACTTTCTAAGAGTCATTAAATTTCCCAAATTTTCTTTTTTTCTCCTCCAATTGCAATTTCTTTGATGTTGACTCCTTTCCAGCGTGTTTGTAGGTCCTTCTTTTCTGTTTTGGCCTTCAGTGGGGATCAATTTTGGCAAGCTTTGCTGCATGTGCCTGCCCTTTGTGGCGTATGGCCTGCCTGCATTTTGATGGCTTTGAATTTGGGAAAGATTTTTTCTTTTTTTTTTCTTTTTTGTTTTAAGTATTCATGCCATGTCCCTCATATCTTGCCCCCTAAGTTCTGTCTTCCTCCTTGACTTTTTCCCCTGCTTTTGCAACATCTGTGAGCTTAGTTTTGGCACCTTTTGGTCCTTTGCACTGCACCTGATATAAACCCAGGCCATTTTCTTAGAGTCACTAAATTTCCCAAATTTTCATTTTTTCTCCTCCAATTCCAATTCCTTTGATGGTGTCTCCATTCCAGCCTGTTTGTAAGTCCTTCTTTTCTGTTTTGCCTTCAGTGGGGATCAATGTTGGCAAGCTTTGCTGCATGTGCCTGCCCTTGGTGGTGTATGGCCTGCCTGCATTTTGATGGCTTTGACTTTGGGAATGATTTTTTCTTTTTTTTTTTTTTAATTATTTTAAGTATTCATGCCATGTCATTCATATCTTGCCCCCTAAGTTGTGTCTTCCTCCTTGACTTTTTCCCCTGCTTTTGCAACATCTGTGAGCTTAGTTTTGCCACCTTTTGGTCCTTTGCAATGCACCTGATTTCCTCACAGCCTATTTTTTGGAGAGACTAAAATTCCCAATTTTCTGCTTTTTCAATTGCATTTCATTTGAACCTATCTCCTTTCCAGAGTGTTTGTAAGCCTTTCGTTTGGGATTCGCAAGATTCCTTTTCCCTTCCCGAAAGGAAATGAAATTTCCTTTCGGGAAGGGAAAAGGAATCTTGCGATTTCAATGGGTACCAATGGAGGAATCTTTGGTGCATGTCCCTGCACTTGATGGCAGGCCATGCCTTTTGATGGCTTTGACTTTGGGAAAGATTTTTTTCTTTTTTTGGATGTTTTCTGAAGTGTTCATGCCATGTCCCTCATACCTTGGCCCCTAAGTTGTGTCTTCCTCCTTGACTTTTTCCCCTGCTTTTGCAACATCTGTGAGCTTAGTTTTGGCATCTTTTGGTCCTTTGCACTGCACCTGATATAAACCCAGGCCATTTTCTTAGAATCGCAAACTTACCCAAATTTTCTTTTTTTCTCATAGAAATTGCAATTCCTTTGATGTTGAGTCCTTTCCAGTGTTTTTGTAGGTCCTTTTTTCTGTTTTGGCCTTCAGTGGGGATCAATTTTGGCAAGCTTTGCTGCATGTGCCTGCCCTTGGTGGTGTATGGCCTGCCTGCATTTTGATGGCTTTGACTTTGGGAAAGATTTTTTGTTTTTCATTTTTTTATTCTTTTACGTATTCATGCCATGTCCCTCACATCTTGCCCCCTAAGTTCTGTCTTCCTCCTTGACTTTTTCCCCTGCTTTTGCAACATCTGTGAGCTTAATTTATGCATCTTTTGGTCCTTTGCAATGCACCTGATATAAACCCAGGCCATTTTTTTAGAGTCAGTAATTTCCCAAATTTTCTTTTTTTCTCCTCCAATTGCAAATCCTTGGATGTTGACACATTTCCAGCGTGTTTGTAGGTCCTTCTTTTCTGTTTTGGCCTTCAGTGGGGATCAATTTTGGCAAGCTTTGCTGCATGTGCCTGCCCTTGGTGGCATATGGCCTGGCTGCATTTTGATGGCTTTGACTTTGGGAAAGATTCTTTCTTTTTTTTTTTTTTTTGTTTTAAGTATTCATGCCATGTCCCTCATATCTTGCCCCCTAAGTTGTGTCTTCCTCCTTGACTTTTTCCCCTGCTTTTGCAACATCTGTGAGCTTAGTTTTGACACCTTTTGGTCCTTTGCAATGCACCTGATGTAAACCCAGGCCATTTTTTTAGAGTCAGTAATTTCCCAAATTTTCTTTTTTTCTCCTCCAATTGCAAATCCTTTGATGTTGTCTCCATTCCAGCGTGTATGTAAGTCCTTCTTTTCTGTTTTGGCCTTCAGTGGGGATCAATTTTGGCAAGTTTTCCTGCATGTGCCTGCCCTTTCTGGCGTATGGCCTGCCTGCATTTTGATGGCTTTGAGTTTTGGAAGGATTTTTTTCTTTTCTTTTTTTTTTTTTTGTTTTTTTAAGTATTCATGCCATGTCCCTCATATCTTGACCCCTAAGTTGTGTCTTCCTCCTTGACATTTTCCCCTGCTTTTGCAACAACTGTGAGCTTAATTTTGGCACCTTTTCGTCCTTTGTACTGCACCTGATATAAACACAGGCCAGTTTCTTTGAGTCACTAAATTTCCCAAATTTTCTTTTTTTCCCCTCCAATTGCAATTCCTTTGATGTAGTCTCCATTCCAGCGTGTTTGTAGGTCGTTTTTTTTCTGTTTTGGCCTTCAGTGGGGATCAATTTTGGCAAGCTTTGGTGCGTGTGCCTGCTCTTGGTGGCGTATGGCCTGCCTGCATTTTCATGGCTTTGACTTTGGTAAAGATTTTTTTTTTTTTATTTTTTGTTTTTTTTTTTGTTTTTGTTTGAAGTATTCATGCCATGACCCTCATATCTTGCCCCCTAAGTTGTGTCTTCCTCCTTGACTTTTTCCCCTGCTTTTGCAACATCTCTGAGCTTACTTTTGGCATATTTTGGTCCTTTGCACTGCACCTGACGTAAACCCAGGCCACTTTCTAAGAGTCAATAAATTTCCCAAATTTTCTTTTTTTGTCCTCCAATTGCAATTCCTTTGATGGTGTCTCCATTCCAGCATGTGTGTAAGTCCTTATTTTTTGCTTTGGCCTTCAGTGGGGATCAATTTTGGCAAGCTTTGCTGCATGCGCCTGCCCTTGGTGGCGTATGGCCTGCCTGCATTTTGATGGTTTTGACTTTGGGAAAGATTTTTTCTTTTTTTTTTTTTTTTTTTTGTTGTTTTAAGTATTCATGCCATGTCCCTCATATCTTGCCCCCTAAGTTGTGTCTTCCTCCTTGACTTTTTCCCCTGCTTTTGCAACATCTGTGAGCTTAGTTTTGGCACCTTTTGGTCCTTTGCAATGCAGCTGATTTCCTCACAGCCTATTTTTTGAAGAGACTAAAATTCCCGATTTTCTGCTTTTTTCAATTGCATTTCATTTCAACCTATCTCCTTTCCTGATTGTTTCTAAGCCTTTCTTTTGGGACTCGCAAGATTCCTTTTCCCTTCGCGAAAGGATATTTCATTTCCTTTCGGGAAGGGAAAAGGAATCTTGCGATTTCAATGGGGACCAATAGAGGAATCTTTTCTGCATGTCCCTGCACTTGATGGCAGGCCATGCCTTTTGATGGCTTTGACTTTGGGAAAGATTTTTTTCTTTTTTTGATTGTTTTCTGAAGTGTTCATGCCATGTCCCTCATATCTTGCCCCCTAAGTTCTGTCTTCCTCCTTGACTTTTTCCCCTGCTTTTGCAACATCTTTGAGCTTAGTTTTGGCATCTTTTGGTCCTTTGCACTGCACCTGACGTAAACCCAGGCCACTTTCTAAGAGTCAATAAATTTCCCAAATTTTCTTTTTTTCTCCTCCAATTGCAATACCTTTGATGCTGTCTCCATTCCAGCGTGTTTGTAAGTCCTTCTTTTCTGTTTTGGCCTTCAG
Source organism: Artemisiospiza belli (assembly GCA_021963965.1). Taxonomy (NCBI): domain Eukaryota; kingdom Metazoa; phylum Chordata; class Aves; order Passeriformes; family Passerellidae; genus Artemisiospiza; species Artemisiospiza belli. Next base: position 24,931 of record JAKDEW010000216.1, on the reverse strand, counting down.
TGGGGATCAATTTTGGCAAGCTTTGCTGCATGTGCCTGCCCTTGGTGGCGTATGGCCTGCCTGTATTTTGATGGCTTTGACTTTGAGAAAGATTTTTTTTTTTTTTTGTTTGTTTTAAGTATTCATGCCATGTCCCTCATATCTTGCCCCCTAAGTTGTGTCTTCCTCCTTGACTTTTTCCCCTGCTTTTGCAACATCTGTGAACTTAGTTTTTTCATCTTTTGGTCCTTTGCACTGCACCTGACATAAACCCAGGCCATTTTCTTACAGTCACTAAATTTCCAAAATTTTCTTCTTTTCTCATCCAATTGCAATTCCTTTGATGTTGACTCCATTCCAGCGTGTTTTTAGGTCCTTCTTTTCTGTTTTGGCCTTCAGTGGGGATCAATTTTGGCGAGCGTTGCTTCATGGGCCTGCCCTTGGTGGCGTATGGCCTTCCTGCATTTTGATGGCTTTGACTTTGGGAAAGATTTTTTTTTTTTTTTTTTTTATTCTTTTAAGTATTCATGCCATGTCCCTCATATCTTGCCCCCTAAGTTGTGTCTTCCTCCTTGACTTTTTCCCCTGCTTTTGCAACATCTGTGAGCTTAGTTTTGGCACCTTTTGGTCCTTTGCAATGCAGCTGATTTCCTCACAGCCTATTTTTTGAAGAGACTAAAATTCCCGATTTTCTGCTTTTTTCAATTGCATTTCATTTCAACCTATCTCCTTTCCTGATTGTTTCTAAGCCTTTCTTTTGGGACTCGCAAGATTCCTTTTCCCTTCGCGAAAGGATATTTCATTTCCTTTCGGGAAGGGAAAAGGAATCTTGCGATTTCAATGGGGACCAATAGAGGAATCTTTTCTGCATGTCCCTGCACTTGGTGGCAGGCCATGCCTTTTGATGGCTTTGACTTTGGGAAAGATTTTTTTTTTTTTTTGATTGTTTTCTGAAGTGTTCATGCCATGTCCCTCATATCTTGCCCCCTAAGTTCTGTCTTCCTCCTTGACTTTTTCCCCTGCTTTTGCAACATCTGTGAGCTTAGTTTTGGCATTTTTTGGTCCTTTGCACTGCACCTGATAAAACCCCAGGCCACTTTCTAAGAGTCACTAAATTTCCCAAATTTTCTTTTTCTCTCCTCAAATTGCAATTCCTTTGATGTTGACTCCTTTCCAGCGTGTTTGTAGGTCCTTCTTTTCTGTTTTGGCCTTCAGTGGGGATCAATTTTGGCAAGCTTTGCTGCATGTGCCTGCCCTTGCTGGCGTATGGCCTGCCTGCATTTTGATGGCTTTGACTTTGGGAAAGATTTTTTCTTTTTTTTTTTTATTATTTTAAGTATTCCTGACATGTCCCTCATATCTTGCCCCCTAAGTTGTGTCTTCCTCTTCCTCCTAGACTTTTTCCCCTGCTTTTGCAACATCTGTGAGCTTAGTTTTGGCATCTTTTGGTCCTTTGCAATGCACCTGATATAAACCCAGGCCATTTTCTTACAGTCACTAAATTTCCCAAATTTTCTTTTTTTCTCTTCCAATTGCAAATCCTTTGATGTTGTCTCCCTACCTGCGTGTTTGTAGGTCCTTCTTTTCTGTTTTGGCCTTCAGTGGGGATCAATGTTGGCAAGCTTTGCTGCATGAGCCTGCACTTGCTGGCGTATGGCCTGCCTGCATTTTGATGGCTTTGACTTTGGGAAAGATTTTTTCTTTTTTTTTTTTTTAATATTTTAATTATTCATGCCATGTCCCCCATATCTTGCCCCCTAAGTTGTGTCTTCCTCCTTGACTTTTTCCCCTGCTTTTGCAACATCTGTGAGCTTAGTTTTGGCATCTTTTGGTCCTTTGCACTGCACCTGACATAAACCCAGGCCATTTTCTTAGAGTCACTAAATTTCCAAAATTTTCTTCTTTTCTTATCCAATTGCAATTCCTTTGATGTTGACTCCTTTCCAGCGTGTTTGTAGGTCCTTCTTTTCTGTTTTGGCCTTCAGTGGGGATCAATTTTGGCGAGCGTTGCTTCATGGGCCTGCCCTTGGTGGCGTATGGCCTGCCTGCATTTTGATGGCTTTGACTTTGGGAAAGATTTTTTCTTTTTTTCTTTTTTTATTATTTTAAGTATTCATGCCATGTCCCTCATATCTTGCCCCCTAAGTTGTGTCTTCCTCCTTGACTTTTTCCCCTGCTTTTGAAACATCTGTGAGCTTAGTTTTGCCACCTTTTGGTGCTTTGCAATGCAGCTGATTTCCTCACAGCCAATTTTTTAAGAGACTAAAATTCCCGATTTTCTGCTTTTTTCAATTGCATTTCATTTGATCCTATCTCCTTTCCAGAGTGTTTGTAAGCCTTTCTTTTGGGATTCGCAGGATTCCTTTTCCCTTCCCAAAAGGAAATTTCATTTCCTTTCGGGAAGTGAAAAGGAATCTTGCGATTTCAATGGGGACCAATAGAGGAATCTTTGGTGCATGTCCCTGCACTTGATGGCAGGCCATGCCTTTGATGGCTTTGACTTTGGGAAAGATTTCTTTCTTTTTTTGGTTGTTTTCTGAAGTGTTCATGCCATGTCCCTCATATCTTGCCCCCTAAGTTCTGTCTTCCTCCTTCAATTTTTCCCCTGCTTTTGCAACATCTGTGAGCTTAGTTTTGGCATTTTTTGGTCCTTTGCACTGCACCTGATAAAACCCCAGGCCACTTTCTAAGAGTCACTAAATTTCCCAAATTTTCTTCTTTTCTCCTCCAATTGCAATTCCTTTGATGTTGACTCCTTTCCAGCGTGTTTGTAGGTCCTTCTTTTCTGTTTTGGCCTTCAGTGGGGATCAATTTTGGCAAGCTTTGCTGCATGTGCCTTCCCTTGCTGGCGTATGGCCTGCCTGCATTTTGATGGCTTTGACTTTGGGAAAGATATTTTCTTTTTTTTTTTTTTTATTATTTTAAGTATTCATGCCATGTCCCTCATATCTTGCCCCCTAAGTTGTGTCTTCCTCCTTGACTTTTTCCCCTGCTTTTGCAACATCTGTGAGCTTAGTTTTGGCACCTTTTGGTCCTTTGCACTGCGCCTGATATAAACCCAGGCCCTTTTCTTACAGTCACTAAATTTTCCAAATTTCCTTCTTTTCTCCTCCAATTGCAATTCCATTGATGTTGACTCCTTACAAGTGTGTTTGCAAGTCCTTCTTTTCTGTTTTGGCCTTCAGTTTGGCAAGTTTTCCTGCATGTGCCTGCCCTTTCTGGCGTATGGCCTGCCTGCATTTTGATGGCTTTGAGTTTTGGAAGGATTTTTTTCTTTTCTTTTTTTTTTTTTTGTTTTTTTAAGTATTCATGCCATGTCCCTCATATCTTGACCCCTAAGTTGTGTCTTCCTCCTTGACATTTTCCCCTGCTTTTGCAACAACTGTGAGCTTAATTTTGGCACCTTTTCGTCCTTTGTACTGCACCTGATATAAACACAGGCCAGTTTCTTAGAGTCACTAAATTTCCCAAATTTTCTTTTTTTCCCCTCCAATTGCAATTCCTTTGATGTAGTCTCCATTCCAGCGTGTTTGTAGGTCGTTTTTTTTCTGTTTTGGCCTTCAGTGGGGATCAATTTTGGCAAGCTTTGGTGCGTGTGCCTGCTCTTGGTGGCGTATGGCCTGCCTGCATTTTCATGGCTTTGACTTTGGTAAAGATTTTTTTTTTTTTATTTTTTTTTTTTTTTTTTTTGTTTTTGTTTGAAGTATTCATGCCATGACCCTCATATCTTGCCCCCTAAGTTGTGTCTTCCTCCTTGACTTTTTCCCCTGCTTTTGCAACATCTGTGAGCTTAGTTTTGGCATATTTTGGTCCTTTGCACTGCACCTGACGTAAACCCAGGCCACTTTCTAAGAGTCAATAAATTTCCCAAATTTTCTTTTTTTGTCCTCCAATTGCAATTCCTTTGATGGTGTCTCCATTCCAGCGTGTGTGTAAGTCCTTATTTTCTGCTTTGGCCTTCAGTGGGGATCAATTTTGGCAAGCTTTGCTGCATGCGCCTGCCCTTGGTGGCGTATGGCCTGCCTGCATTTTGATGGTTTTGACTTTGGGAAAGATTTTTTCTTTTTTTTTTTTTTTTTTGTTGTTTTAAGTATTCATGCCATGTCCCTCATATCTTGCCCCCTAAGTTGTGTCTTCCTCCTTGACTTTTTCCCCTGCTTTTGCAACATCTGTGAGCTTAGTTTTGGCACCTTTTGGTCCTTTGCAATGCAGCTGATTTCCTCACAGCCTATTTTTTGAGGAGGCTAAAATTCCCGATTTTCTGCTTTTTTCAATTGCATTTCATTTCAACCTATCTCCTTTCCTGATTGTTTCTAAGCCTTTCTTTTGGGACTCGCAAGATTCCTTTTCCCTTCGCGAAAGGATATTTCATTTCCTTTCGGGAAGGGAAAAGGAATCTTGCGATTTCAATGGGGACCAATAGAGGAATCTTTTCTGCATGTCCCTGCACTTGATGGCAGGCCATGCCTTTTGATGGCTTTGACTTTGGGAAAGATTTTTTTCTTTTTTTGATTGTTTTCTGAAGTGTTCATGCCATGTCCCTCATATCTTGCCCCCTAAGTTGTGTCTTCCTCCTTGACTTTTTCCCCTGCTTTTGCAACATCTGTGAGCTTAGTTTTGGCATCTTTTGGTCCTTTGCACTGCACCTGATAAAACCCCAGGCCACTTTCTAAGAGTCACTAAATTTCCCAAATTTTCTTTTTCTCTCCTCAAATTGCAATTCCTTTGATGTTGACTCCTTTCCAGCGTGTTTGTAGGTCCTTCTTTTCTGTTTTGGCCTTCAGTGGGGATCAATTTTGGCAAGCTTTGCTGCATGTGCCTGCCCTTGGTGGCGTATTGCCTGCCTGCATTTTGATGGCTTTGACTTTGGGAAAGATTTTTTCTTTTTTTTTTTTATTATTTTAAGTATTCATGCCATGTCCCTCATATCTTGCCCCCTAAGTTGTGTCTTCCTCCTTGACTTTTTCCCCTGCTTTTGCAACATCTGTGAGCTTAGTTTTGGCATCTTTTGGTCCTTTGCAATGCACCTGATATAAACCCAGGCCATTTTCTTAGAGTCACTAAATTTCCCAAATTTTCTTTTTTTCTCCTCCAATTGCAATTCCTTTGATGTTGACTCCTTTCCAGCGTGTTTTTAGGTCCTTCTTTTCTGTTTTGGCCTTCAGTGGGGATCAATTTTGGCGAGCGTTGCTTCATGGGCCTGCCCTTGGTGGCGTATGGCCTGCCTGCATTTTGATGGCTTTGACTTTGGGAAAGATTTTTTCTTTTTTTCTTTTTTTATTATTTTAAGTATTCATGCCATGTCCCTCATATCTTGCCCCCTAAGTTGTGTCTTCCTCCTTGACTTTTTCCCCTGCTTTTGAAACATCTGTGAGCTTAGTTTTGCCACCTTTTGGTGCTTTGCAATGCAGCTGATTTCCTCACAGCCTATTTTTTGAAGAGACTAAAATTCCCGATTTTCTGCTTTTTTCAATTGCATTTCATTTGATCCTATCTCCTTTCCAGAGTGTTTGTAAGCCTTTCTTTTGGGATTCGCAGGATTCCTTTTCCCTTCCCAAAAGGAAATTTCATTTCCTTTCGGGAAGTGAAAAGGAATCTTGCGATTTCAATGGGGACCAATAGAGGAATCTTTGGTGCATGTCCCTGCACTTGATGGCAGGCCATGCCTTTGATGGCTTTGACTTTGGGAAAGATTTCTTTCTTTTTTTGGTTGTTTTCTGAAGTGTTCATGCCATGTCCCTCATATCTTGCCCCCTAAGTTCTGTCTTCCTCCTTCAATTTTTCCCCTGCTTTTGCAACATCTGTGAGCTTAGTTTTGGCATTTTTTGGTCCTTTGCACTGCACCTGATAAAACCCCAGGCCACTTTCTAAGAGTCACTAAATTTCCCAAATTTTCTTCTTTTCTCCTCCAATTGCAATTCCTTTGATGTTGACTCCTTTCCAGCGTGTTTGTAGGTCCTTCTTTTCTGTTTTGGCCTTCAGTGGGGATCAATTTTGGCAAGCTTTGCTGCATGTGCCTTCCCTTGCTGGCGTATGGCCTGCCTGCATTTTGATGGCTTTGACTTTGGGAAAGATATTTTCTTTTTTTTTTTTTTTATTATTTTAAGTATTCATGCCATGTCCCTCATATCTTGCCCCCTAAGTTGTGTCTTCCTCCTTGACTTTTTCCCCTGCTTTTGCAACATCTGTGAGCTTAGTTTTGGCACCTTTTGGTCCTTTGCACTGCGCCTGATATAAACCCAGGCCCTTTTCTTACAGTCACTAAATTTTCCAAATTTCCTTCTTTTCTCCTCCAATTGCAATTCCATTGATGTTGACTCCTTACAAGTGTGTTTGCAAGTCCTTCTTTTCTGTTTTGGCCTTCAGTTTGGCAAGCTTTGCTGCATGTGCCTGCCCTTGACTTGACTTCTTGACTTTTTCCCCTGCTTTTGCAACATCTGTGAGCTTAGTTTTTGCATCTTTTGGTCCTTTGCACTGCACCTGATATAAACCCAGGCCATTTTCTTAGAGTTTTCTTAGTTTCTTTTTTTCTCCTCCAATTGCAATTCCTTTGATGTTGACTCCTTTCCAGCGTGTTTGTAGGTCCTTCTTTTCTGTTTTGGCCTTCAGTAGGGATCAATTTTGGCAAGCTTTGCTGCATGTGCCTGCACTTGCTGGCGTATGGCCTGCCTGCATTTTGATGGCTTTGACTTTAGGAAAGATGTTTTCTTTTTTTTTTTTATTATTTTAAGTATTCATGCCATGTCCCTCATATCTTGCCCCCTAAGTTGTGTCCTCCTCCTTGACTTTTTCCCCTGCTTTTGCAACATCTGTGAGCTTAGTTTTGGCATCTTTTGGTCCTTTGCACTGCACCTGATATATACCCCGGCCATTTTCTTAGAGTCACTAAATTTCCCAAATTTTCTTTTTTTCTCCTCCAATTGCAATACCTTTGATGCTGTCTCCATTCCAGCGTGTTTGTAAGTCCTTCTTTTCGGTTTTGGCCTTCAGTGGAGATCAATTTTGGCAAGCTTTGCTGCATGTGCCTGCCCTTGGTGGCGTATGGCCTGCCAGCATTTTGATGGCTTTGACTTTGAGAAAGATTTTTTTTTTTTTTTTTTTTGTGTTAAGTATTCATGCCATGTCCCTCATATCTTGCCCCCTAAGTTGTGTCTTCCTCCTTGACTTTTTCCCCTGCTTTTGCAACATCTGTGAACTTAGTTTTTTCATCTTTTGGTCCTTTGCACTGCACCTGACATAAACCCAGGCCATTTTCTTACAGTCACTAAATTTCCAAAATTTTCTTCTTTTCTCATCCAATTGCAATTCCTTTGATGTTGACTCCATTCCAGCGTGTTTGTAGGTCCTTCTTTTCTGTTTTGGCCTTCAGTGGGGATCAATTTTGGCGAGCGTTGCTTCATGGGCCTGCCCTTGGTGGCGTATTGCCTGCCTGCATTTTGATGGCTTTGACTTTGGGAAAGATTTTTTCTTTTTTTCTTTTATTATTATTTTAAGTATTCATGCCATGTCCCTCATATCTTGCCCCCTAAGTTGTGTCTTCCTCCTTGACTTTTTCCCCTGCTTTTGCAACATCTGTGAGCTTAGTTTTGGCACCTTTTGGTCCTTTGCAATGCAGCTGATTTCCTCACAGCCTATTTTTTGAAGAGACTAAAATTCCTGATTTTCTGCTTTTTTCAATTGCATTTCATTTCAACCTATCTCCTTTCCTGATTGTTTCTAAGCCTTTCTTTTGGGACTCGCAAGATTCCTTTTCCCTTCCCGAAAGGATATTTCATTTCCTTTCGGGAAGGGAAAAGGAATCTTGCGATTTCAATGGGGACCAATAGAGGAATCTTTTCTGCATGTCCCTGCACTTGATGGTAGGCCATGCCTTTTGATGGCTTTGACTTTGGGAAAGATTTTTTTCTTTTTTTGATTGTTTTCTGAAGTGTTCATGCCATGTCCCTCATATCTTGCCCCCTAAGTACTGTCTTCCTCCTTCAATTTTTCCCCTGCTTTTGCAACATCTGTGAGCTTAGTTTTGGCATTTTTTGGTCCTTTGCACTGCACCTGATAAAACCCCAGGCCACTTTCTAAGAGTCACTAAATTTCCCAAATTTTCTTTTTCTCTCCTCAAATTGCAATTCCTTTGATGTTGACTCCTTTCCAGCGTGTTTGTAGGTCCTTCTTTTCTGTTTTGGCCTTCAGTGGGGATCAATTTTGGCAAGCTTTGCTGCATGTGCCTGCCCTTGCTGGCGTATGGCCTGCCTGCATTTTGATGGCTTTGACTTTGGGAAAGATTTTTTCTTTTTTTTTTTTATTATTTTAAGTATTCATGCCATGTCCCTCATATCTTGCCCCCTAAGTTGTGTCTTCCTCCTAGACTTTTTCCCCTGCTTTTGCAACATCTGTGAGCTTAGTTTTGGCATCTTTTGGTCCTTTGCAATGCACCTGATATAAACCCAGGCCATTTTCTTACAGTCACTAAATTTCCCAAATTTTCTTTTTTTCTCCACCAATTGCAATTCCTTTGATGTTGACTCCATTCCAGCATGTTTGTAGGTCCTTCTTTTCTGTTTTGGCCTTCAGTGGGGATCAATTTTGGCGAGCGTTGCTTCATGGGCCTGCCCTTGGTGGCGTATGGCCTGCCTGCATTTTGATGGCTTTGACTTTGGGAAAGATTTTTTCTTTTTTTCTTTTATTATTATTTTAAGTATTCATGACATGTCCCTCATATCTTGCCCCCTAAGTTGTGTCTTCCTCCTTGACTTTTTCCCCTGCTTTTGCAACATCTGTGAGCTTAGTTTTGCCACCTTTTGGTCCTTTGCAATGCAGCTGATTTCCTCACAGCCTATTTTTTGAAGAGACTAAAATTCCCGATTTTCTGCTTTTTTCAATTGCATTTCATTTGATCCTATCTCCTTTCCAGAGTGTTTGTAAGCCTTTCTTTTGGGATTCGCAAGATTCCTTTTCCCTTCCCAAAAGGAAATGAAATTTCCTTTCGGGAAGGGAAAAGTAATCTTGCGATTTCAATGGGGACCAATAGAGGAATCTTTGGTGCATGTCCCTGCACTTGATGGCAGGCCATGCCTTTGATGGCTTTGACTTTGGGAAAGATTTTTTTCTTTTTTTGGTTGTTTTCTGAAGTGTTCATGCCATGTCCCTCATATCTTGCCCCCTAAGTTCTGTCTTCCTCCTTCACTTTTTCCCCTGCTTTTGCAACATCTGTGAGCTTAGTTTTGGCATCTTTTGGTCCTTTGCACTGCACCTGATAAAACCCAGGCCACTTTCTAAGAGTCACTAAATTTCCCAAATTTTCTTCTTTTCTCCTCCAATTGCAAATCCTTTGATGTTGTCTCCATTCCAGCGTGTATGTAAGTCCTTCTTTTCTGTTTTGGCCTTCAGTGGGGATCAATTTTGGCAAGTTTTCCTGCATGTGCCTGCCCTTTCTGGCGTATGGCCTGCCTGCATTTTGATGGCTTTGAGTTTTGGAAGGATTTTTTTCTTTTCTTTTTTTTTTTTTTGTTTTTTTAAGTATTCATGCCATGTCCCTCATATCTTGACCCCTAAGTTGTGTCTTCCTCCTTGACATTTTCCCCTGCTTTTGCAACAACTGTGAGCTTAATTTTGGCACCTTTTCGTCCTTTGTACTGCACCTGATATAAACACAGGCCAGTTTCTTAGAGTCACTAAATTTCCCAAATTTTCTTTTTTTCCCCTCCAATTGCAATTCCTTTGATGTAGTCTCCATTCCAGCGTGTTTGTAGGTCGTTTTTTTTCTGTTTTGGCCTTCAGTGGGGATCAATTTTGGCAAGCTTTGGTGCGTGTGCTTCTCTTGGTGGCGTATGGCCTGCCTGCATTTTCATGGCTTTGACTTTGGTAAAGATTTTTTTTTTTTTTATTTTTTTTTTTTTTTTTTTTGTTTTTGTTTGAAGTATTCATGCCATGACCCTCATATCTTGCCCCCTAAGTTGTGTCTTCCTCCTTGACTTTTTCCCCTGCTTTTGCAACATCTGTGAGCTTAGTTTTGGCATATTTTGGTCCTTTGCACTGCACCTGACGTAAACCCAGGCCACTTTCTAAGAGTCAATAAATTTCCCAAATTTTCTTTTTTTGTCCTCCAATTGCAATTCCTTTGATGGTGTCTCCATTCCAGCGTGTGTGTAAGTCCTTATTTTCTGCTTTGGCCTTCAGTGGGGATCAATTTTGGCAAGCTTTGCTGCATGCGCCTGCCCTTGGTGGCGTATGGCCTGCCTGCATTTTGATGGCTTTGACTTTGGGAAAGATTTTTTCTTTTTTTTTTTTTTTTTTTGTTGTTTTAAGTATTCATGCCATGTCCCTCATATCTTGCCCCCTAAGTTGTGTCTTCCTCCTTGACTTTTTCCCCTGCTTTTGCAACATCTGTGAGCTTAGTTTTGGCACCTTTTGGTCCTTTGCAATGCAGCTGATTTCCTCACAGCCTATTTTTTGAAGAGACTAAAATTCCCGATTTTCTGCTTTTTTCAATTGCATTTCATTTCAACCTATCTCCTTTCCTGATTGTTTCTAAGCCTTTCTTTTGGGACTCGCAAGATTCCTTTTCCCTTCCCGAAAGGATATTTCATTTCCTTTCGGGAAGGGAAAAGGAATCTTGCGATTTCAATGGGGACCAATAGAGGAATCTTTTCTGCATGTCCCTGCACTTGATGGCAGGCCATGCCTTTTGATGGCTTTGACTTTGGGAAAGATTTTTTTCTTTTTTTGATTGTTTTCTGAAGTGTTCATGCCATGTCCCTCATATCTTGCCCCCTAAGTTGTGTCTTCCTCCTTGACTTTTTCCCCTGCTTTTGCAAAATCTTTGAGCTTAGTTTTGGCATCTTTTGGTCCTTTGCACTGCACCTGATAAAACCCCAGGCCACTTTCTAAGAGTCACTAAATTTCCCAAATTTTCTTTTTCTCTCCTCAAATTGCAATTCCTTTGATGTTGACTCCTTTCCAGCGTGTTTGTAGGTCCTTCTTTTCTGTTTTGGCCTTCAGTGGGGATCAATTTTGGCAAGCTTTGCTGCATGTGCCTGCCCTTGGTGGCGTATGGCCTGCCTGCATTTTGATGGCTTTGACTTTGGGAAAGATTTTTTCTTTTTTTTTTTTATTATTTTAAGTATTCATGCCATGTCCCTCATATCTTGCCCCCTAAGTTGTGTCTTCCTCCTTGACTTTTTCCCCTGCTTTTGCAACATCTGTGAGCTTAGTTTTGGCATCTTTTGGTCCTTTGCAATGCACCTGATATAAACCCAGGCCATTTTCTTAGAGTCACTAAATTTCCCAAATTTTCTTTTTTTCTCTTCCAATTGCAAATCCTTTGATGTTGTCTCCCTACCTGCGTGTTTGTAGGTCCTTCTTTTCTGTTTTGGCCTTCAGTGGGGATCAATGTTGGCAAGCTTTGCTGCATGAGCCTGCACTTGCTGGCGTATGGCCTGCCTGCATTTTGATGGCTTTGACTTTGGGAAAGATTTTTTCTTTTTTTTTTTTTTTTAATATTTTAATTATTCATGCCATGTCCCTCATATCTTGCCCCCTAAGTTGTGTCCTCCTCCTTGACTTTTTCCCCTGCTTTTGCAACATCTGTGAGCTTAGTTTTGGCATCTTTTGGTCCTTTGCACTGCACCTGATATATACCCCGGCCATTTTCTTAGAGTCACTAAATTTCCAAAATTTTCTTTTTTTCTCCTCCAATTGCAATACCTTTGATGCTGTCTCCATTCCAGCGTGTTTGTAAGTCCTTCTTTTCTGTTTTGGCCTTCAGTGGGGATCAATTTTGGCAAGCTTTGCTGCATGTGCCTGCCCTTGGTGGCGTATGGCCTGCCTGGATTCTTATGGCCTTGACTTTGAGAAAGATTTTTTTTTTTTTTTGTTTGTTTTAAGTATTCATGCCATGTCCCTCATATCTTGCCCCCTAAGTTGTGTCTTCCTCCTTGACTTTTTCCCCTGCTTTTGCAACATCTGTGAACTTAGTTTTTTCATCTTTTGGTCCTTTGCACTGCACCTGACATAAACCCAGGCCATTTTCTTACAGTCACTAAATTTCCAAAATTTTCTTCTTTTCTCATCCAATTGCAATTCCTTTGATGTTGACTCCATTCCAGCGTGTTTTTAGGTCCTTCTTTTCTGTTTTGGCCTTCAGTGGGGATCAATTTTGGCGAGCGTTGCTTCATGGGCCTGCCCTTGGTGGCGTATGGCCTTCCTGCATTTTGATGGCTTTGACTTTGGGAAAGATTTTTTTTTTTTTTCTTTTTTTATTCTTTTAAGTATTCATGCCATGTCCCTCATATCTTGCCCCCTAAGTTGTGTCTTCCTCCTTGACTTTTTCCCCTGCTTTTGCAACATCTGTGAGCTTAGTTTTGGCACCTTTTGGTCCTTTGCAATGCAGCTGATTTCCTCACAGCCTATTTTTTGAAGAGACTAAAATTCCCGATTTTCTGCTTTTTTCAATTGCATTTCATTTCAACCTATCGCCTTTCCTGATTGTTTCTAAGCCTTTCTTTTGGGACTCGCAAGATTCCTTTTCCCTTCCCGAAAGGATATTTCATTTCCTTTCGGGAAGGGAAAAGGAATCTTGCGATTTCAATGGGGACCAATAGAGGAATCTTTTCTGCATGTCCCTGCACTTGATGGTAGGCCATGCCTTTTGATGGCTTTGACTTTGGGAAAGATTTTTTTCTTTTTTTGATTGTTTTCTGAAGTGTTCATGCCATGTCCCTCATATCTTGCCCCCTAAGTTCTGTCTTCCTCCTTGACTTTTTCCCCTGCTTTTGCAACATGTGTGAGCTTAGTTTTGGCATTTTTTGGTCCTTTGCACTGCACCTGAAAAAACCCCAGGCCACTTTCTAAGAGTCACTAAATTTCCCAAATTTTCTTTTTCTCTCCTCAAATTGCAATTCCTTTGATGTTGACTCCTTTCCAGCGTGTTTGTAGGTCCTTCTTTTCTGTTTTGGCCTTCAGTGGGGATCAATTTTGGCAAGCTTTGCTGCATGTGCCTGCCCTTGCTGGCATATGGCCTGCCTGCATTTTGATGGCTTTGACTTTGGGAAAGATTTTTTCTTTTTTTTTTTTATTATTTTAAGTATTCATGACATGTCCCTCATATCTTGCCCCCTAAGTTGTGTCTTCCTCCTTGACTTTTTCCCCTGCTTTTGCAACATCTGTGAGCTTAGTTTTGGCATCTTTTGGTCCTTTGCAATGCACCTGATATAAACCCAGGCCATTTTCTTACAGTCACTAAATTTCCCAAATTTTCTTTTTTTCTCTTCCAATTGCAAATCCTTTGATGTTGTCTCCCTACCTGCGTGTTTGTAGGTCCTTCTTTTCTGTTTTGGCCTTCAGTGGGGATCAATGTTGGCAAGCTTTGCTGCATGAGCCTGCACTTGCTGGCGTATGGCCTGCCTGCATTTTGATGGCTTTGACTTTGGGAAAGATTTTTTCTTTTTTTTTTTTTTAATATTTTAATTATTCATGCCATGTCCCCCATATCTTGCCCCCTAAGTTGTGTCTTCCTCCTTGACTTTTTCCCCTGCTTTTGCAACATCTGTGAGCTTAGTTTTGGCATCTTTTGGTCCTTTGCACTGCACCTGACATAAACCCAGGCCATTTTCTTACAGTCACTAAATTTCCAAAATTTTCTTCTTTTCTTATCCAATTGCAATTCCTTTGATGTTGACTCCATTCCAGCGTGTTTTTAGGTCCTTCTTTTCTGTTTTGGCCTTCAGTGGGGATCAATTTTGGCGAGCGTTGCTTCATGGGCCTGCCCTTGGTGGCGTATGGCCTGCCTGCATTTTGATGGCTTTGACTTTGGGAAAGATTTTTTCTTTTTTTCTTTTTTTATTATTTTAAGTATTCATGCCATGTCCCTCATATCTTGCCCCCTAAGTTGTGTCTTCCTCCTTGACTTTTTCCCCTGCTTTTGAAACATCTGTGAGCTTAGTTTTGCCACCTTTTGGTCCTTTGCAATGCAGCTGATTTCCTCACAGCCTATATTTTGAAGAGACTAAAATTCCCGATTTTCTGCTTTTTTCAATTGCATTTCATTTGATCCTATCTCCTTTCCAGAGTGTTTGTAAGCCTTTCTTTTGGGATTCGCAGGATTCCTTTTCCCTTCCCAAAAGGAAATTTCATTTCCTTTCGGGAAGTGAAAAGGAATCTTGCGATTTCAATGGGGACCAATAGAGGAATCTTTGGTACATGTCCCTGCACTTGATGGCAGGCCATGCCTTTGATGGCTTTGACTTTGGGAAAGATTTTTTTCTTTTTTTGGTTGTTTTCTGAAGTGTTCATGCCATGTCCCTCATATCTTGCCCCCTAAGTTCTGTCTTCCTCCTTCACTTTTTCCCCTGCTTTTGCAACATCTGTGAGCTTAGTTTTGGCATCTTTTGGTCCTTTGCACTGCACCTGATAAAACCCCAGGCCACTTTCTAAGAGTCACTAAATTTCCCAAATTTTCTTCTTTTCTCCTACAATTGCAATTCCTTTGATGTTGACTCCTTTCCAGCGTGTTTGTAGGTCCTTCTTTTCTGTTTTGGCCTTCAGTGGGGATCAATTTTGGCAAGCTTTGCTGCATGTGCCTACCTTGCTGGCGTATGGCCTGCCTGCATTTTGATGGCTTTGACTTTGGGAAAGATATTTTCTTTTTTTTTTTTTTTATTATTTTAAGTATTCATGCCATGTCCCTCATATCTTGCCCCCTAAGTTGTGTCTTCCTCCTTGACTTTTTCCCCTGCTTTTGCAACATCTGTGAGCTTAGTTTTGGCAACTTTTGGTCCTTTGCACTGCGCCTGATATAAACCCAGGCCCTTTTCTTACAGTCACTAAATTTTCCAAATTTCCTTCTTTTCTCCTCCAATTGCAATTCCATTGATGTTGACTCCTTACAAGTGTGTTTGTAAGTCCTTCTTTTCTGTTTTGGCCTTCAGTTTGGCAAGCTTTGCTGCATGTGCCTGCCCTTGACTTGACTTCTTGACTTTTTCCCCTGCTTTTGCAACATCTGTGAGCTTAGTTTTTGCATCTTTTGGTCCTTTGCACTGCACCTGATATAAACCCAGGCCATTTTCTTAGAGTTTTCTTAGTTTCTTTTTTTTCTCCTCCAATTGCAATTCCTTTGATGTTGACTCCTTTCCAGCGTGTTTGTAGGTCCTTCTTTTCTGTTTTGGCCTTCAGTAGGGATCAATTTTGGCAAGCTTTGCTGCATGTGCCTGCACTTGCTGGCGTATGGCCTGCCTGCATTTTGATGGCTTTGACTTTAGGAAAGATGTTTTCTTTTTTTTTTTTATTATTTTAAGTATTCATGCCATGTCCCTCATATCTTGCCCCCTAAGTTGTGTCCTCCTCCTTGACTTTTTCCCCTGCTTTTGCAACATCTGTGAGCTTAGTTTTGGCATCTTTTGGTCCTTTGCACTGCACCTGATATATACCCCGGCCATTTTCTTAGAGTCACTAAATTTCCCAAATTTTCTTTTTTTCTCCTCCAATTGCAATACCTTTGATGCTGTCTCCATTCCAGCGTGTTTGTAAGTCCTTCTTTTCGGTTTTGGCCTTCAGTGGAGATCAATTTTGGCAAGCTTTGCTGCATGTGCCTGCTCTTGGTGGCGTATGGCCTGCCAGCATTTTGATGGCTTTGACTTTGAGAAAGATTTTTTTTTTTTTTTTTTTGTGTTAAGTATTCATGCCATGTCCCTCATATCTTGCCCCCTAAGTTGTGTCTTCCTCCTTGACTTTTTCCCCTGCTTTTGCAACATCTGTGAACTTAGTTTTTTCATCTTTTGGTCCTTTGCACTGCACCTGACATAAACCCAGGCCATTTTCTTACAGTCACTAAATTTCCAAAATTTTCTTCTTTTCTCATCCAATTGCAATTCCTTTGATGTTGACTCCATTCCAGCGTGTTTGTAGGTCCTTCTTTTCTGTTTTGGCCTTCAGTGGGGATCAATTTTGGCGAGCGTTGCTTCATGGGCCTGCCCTTGGTGGCGTATTGCCTGCCTGCATTTTGATGGCTTTGACTTTGGGAAAGATTTTTTCTTATTTTCTTTTTTTATTATTTTAAGTATTCATGACATGTCCCTCATATCTTGCCCCCTAAGTTGTGTCTTCCTCCTTGACTTTTTCCCCTGCTTTTGCAACATCTGTGAGCTTAGTTTTGCCACCTTTTGGTCCTTTGCAATGCAGCTGATTTCCTCACAGCCTATTTTTTGAAGAGACTAAAATTCCAGATTTTCTGCTTTTTTCAATTGCATTTCATTTCAACCTATCTCCTTTCCTGATTGTTTCTAAGCCTTTCTTTTGGGACTCGCAAGATTCCTTTTCCCTTCCCGAAAGGATATTTCATTTCCTTTCGGGAAGGGAAAAGGAATCTTGCGATTTCAATGGGGACCAATAGAGGAATCTTTTCTGCATGTCCCTGCACTTGATGGTAGGCCATGCCTTTTGATGGCTTTGACTTTGGGAAAGATTTTTTTCTTTTTTTGATTGTTTTCTGAAGTGTTCATGCCATGTCCCTCATATCTTGCCCCCTAAGTTCTGTCTTCCTCCTTGACTTTTTTCCCCTGCTTTTGCAACATCTGTGAGCTTAGTTTTGGCATTTTTTGGTCCTTTGCACTGCACCTGATAAAACCCCAGGCCACTTTCTAAGAGTCACTAAATTTCCCAAATTTTCTTTTTCTCTCCTCAAATTGCAATTCCTTTGATGTTGACTCCTTTCCAGCGTGTTTGTAGGTCCTTCTTTTCTGTTTTGGCCTTCAGTGGGGATCAATTTTGGCAAGCTTTGCTGCATGTGCCTGCCTTGGTGGCGTATGGCCTGCCTGCATTTTGATGGCTTTGACTTTGGGAAAGATTTTTTCTTTTTTTTTTTTATTATTTTAAGTATTCATGCCATGTCCCTCATATCTTGCCCCCTAAGTTGTGTCTTCCTCCTTGACTTTTTCCCCTGCTTTTGCAACATCTGTGAGCTTAGTTTTGGCATCTTTTGGTCCTTTGCAATGCACCTGATATAAACCCAGGCCATTTTCTTACAGTCACTAAATTTCCCAAATTTTCTTTTTTTCTCCACCAATTGCAATTCCTTTGATGTTGACTCCATTCCCAGCATGTTTGTAGGTCCTTCTTTTCTGTTTTGGCCTTCAGTGGGGATCAATTTTGGCGAGCGTTGCTTCATGGGCCTGCCCTTGGTGGCGTATGGCCTGCCTGCATTTTGATGGCTTTGACTTTGGGAAAGATTTTTTTCTTTTTTTCTTTTATTATTATTTTAAGTATTCATGACATGTCCCTCATATCTTGCCCCCTAAGTTGTGTCTTCCTCCTTGACTTTTTCCCCTGCTTTTGCAACATCTGTGAGCTTAGTTTTGGCACCTTTTGGTCCTTTGCAATGCAGCTGATTTCCTCACAGCCTATTTTTTGAAGAGACCATAAGTCCCCGATTTTCTGCTTTTTTCAATTGCATTTCATTTGATCCTATCTCCTTTCCAGAGTGTTTGTAAGCCTTTCTTTTGGGATTCGCAAGATTCCTTTTCCCTTCCCAAAAGGAAATGAAATTTCCTTTCGGGAAGGGAAAAGTAATCTTGCGATTTCAATGGGGACCAATAGAGGAATCTTTGGTGCATGTCCCTGCACTTGATGGCAGGCCATGCCTTTGATGGCTTTGACTTTGGGAAAGATTTTTTTCTTTTTTTGGTTGTTTTCTGAAGTGTTCATGCCATGTCCCTCATATCTTGCCCCCTAAGTTCTGTCTTCCTCCTTCACTTTTTCCCCTGCTTTTGCAACATCTGTGAGCTTAGTTTTGGCATCTTTTGGTCCTTTGCACTGCACCTGATAAAACCCCAGGCCACTTTCTAAGAGTCACTAAATTTCCCAAATTTTCTTCTTTTTCTCCTCCAATTGCAATTCCTTTGATGTTGACTCCTTTCCAGCGTGTTTGTAGGTCCTTCTTTTCTGTTTTGGCCTTCAGTGGGGATCAGATTTGGCAAGCTTTGCTGCATGTGCCTGCCCTCGGTGGCATATGGCCTGCCTGCATTTTGATGGCTTTGACTTTGGGAAAGATTTTTTCTTTTTTTTTTTTATTATATTAAGTATTCATGCCATGTCCCTCATATCTTGCCCCCTAAGTTGTGTCTTCCTCCTAGACTTTTTCCCCTGCTTTTGCAACATCTGTGAGCTTAGTTTTGGCATCCTTTGGTCCTTGCAATGCACCTGATATAAACCCAGGCCATTTTCTTACAGTCACTAAATTTCCCAAATTTTCTTTTTTTCTCTTCCAATTGCAAATCCTTTGATGTTGTCTCCCTACCTGCGTGTTTGTAGGTCCTTCTTTTCTGTTTTGGCCTTCAGTGGGGATCAATGTTGGCAAGCTTTGCTGCATGAGCCTGCACTTGCTGGCGTATGGCCTGCCTGCATTTTGATGGCTTTGACTTTGGGAAAGATTTTTTCTTTTTTTTTTTTTTAATATTTTAATTATTCATGCCATGTCCCCCATATCTTGCCCCCTAAGTTGTGTCTTCCTCCTTGACTTTTTCCCCTGCTTTTGCAACATCTGTGAGCTTAGTTTTGGCATCTTTTGGTCCTTTGCACTGCACCTGACATAAACCCAGGCCATTTTCTTACAGTCACTAAATTTCCAAAATTTTCTTCTTTTCTCATCCAATTGCAATTCCTTTGATGTTGACTCCATTCCAGCGTGTTTGTAGGTCCTTCTTTTCTGTTTTGGCCTTCAGTGGGGATCAATTTTGGCGAGCGTTGCTTCATGGGCCTGCCCTTGGTGGCGTATGGCCTGCCTGCATTTTGATGGCTTTGACTTTGGGAAAGATTTTTTCTTTTTTTCTTTTTTTATTCTTTTAAGTATTCATGCCATGTCCCTCATATCTTGCCCCCTAAGTTGTGTCTTCCTCCTTGACTTTTTCCCCTGCTTTTGAAACATCTGTGAGCTTAGTTTTGCCACCTTTTGGTCCTTTGCAATGCAGCTGATTTCCTCACAGCCTATTTTTTGAAGAGACTAAAATTCCCGATTTTCTGCTTTTTTCAATTGCATTTCATTTCAACCCTATCTCCTTTCCAGAGTGTTTGTAAGCCTTTCTTTTGGGATTCGCAGGATTCCTTTTCCCTTCCCAAAAGGAAATTTCATTTCCTTTCGGGAAGTGAAAAGGAATCTTGCGATTTCAATGGGGACCAATAGAGGAATCTTTGGTGCATGTCCCTGCACTTGATGGCAGGCCATGCCTTTGATGGCTTTGACTTTGGGAAAGATTTCTTTCTTTTTTTTGGTTGTTTTCTGAAGTGTTCATGCCATGTCCCTCATATCTTGCCCCCTAAGTTTCTGTCTTCCTCCTTCAATTTTTCCCCTGCTTTTGCAACATCTGTGAGCTTAGTTTTGGCATTTTTTGGTCCTTTGCAACTGCACCTGATAAAACCCAGGCCACTTTCTAAGAGTCAGCTAAATTTCCCAAATTTTCTTCTTTTCTCCTCCAATTGCAATTCCTTTGATGTTGACTCCTTTCCAGCGTGTTTGTAGGTCCTTCTTTCTGTTTTGGCCTTCAGTGGG
The DNA here is from genome assembly GCA_021963965.1 of Artemisiospiza belli. Lineage (NCBI taxonomy): Eukaryota > Metazoa > Chordata > Aves > Passeriformes > Passerellidae > Artemisiospiza > Artemisiospiza belli. The sequence goes on along the minus strand of JAKDEW010000216.1, from coordinate 5,421 downwards.
GATCAATTTTGGCAAGCTTTGCTGCATGTGCCTTCCCTTGCTGGCGTATGGCCTGCCTGCATTTTGATGGCTTTGACTTTGGGAAAGATATTTTCTTTTTTTTTTTTTTTATTATTTTAAGTATTCATGCCATGTCCCTCATATCTTGCCCCCTTCGTTGTGTCTTCCTCCTTGACTTTTTCCCCTGCTTTTGCAACATCTGTGAGCTTAGTTTTTGGCACCTTTTGGTCCTTTTGCACTGCGCCTGATATAAACCCAGGCCCTTTTCTTACAGTCACTAAATTTTCCAAATTTCCTTCTTTTCTCCTCCAATTGCAATTCCATTGATGTTGACCTCCTTACAAGTGTGTTTGCAAGTCCTTCTTTTCTGTTTTGGCCTTCAGTTTGGCAAGCTTTGCTGCATGTGCCTGCCCTTGACTTGACTTCTTGACTTTTTCCCCTGCTTTTGCAACATCTGTGAGCTTAGTTTTTGCATCTTTTGGTCCTTTGCACTGCACCTGATATAAACCCAGGCCATTTTCTTAGAGTTTTCTTAGTTTCTTTTTTTCTCCTCCAATTGCAATTCCTTTGATGTTGACTCCTTTCCAGCGTGTTTGTAGGTCCTTCTTTTCTGTTTTGGCCTTCAGTAGGGATCAATTTTGGCAAGCTTTGCTGCATGTGCCTGCACTTGCTGGCGTATGGCCTGCCTGCATTTTGATGGCTTTGACTTTTAGGAAAGAGTTTTCTTTTTTTTTTTTATTATTTTAAGTATTCATGCCATGTCCCTCATATCTTGCCCCCTAAGTTGTGTCCTCCTCCTTGACTTTTTCCCCTGCTTTTGCAACATCTGTGAGCTTAGTTTTGGCATCCTTTGGTCCTTTGCACTGCACCTGATATATACCCCCGGCCATTTTCTTAGAGTCACTAAATTTCCCAAATTTTCTTTTTTTCTCCTCCAATTGCAATACCTTTGATGCTGTCTCCATTCCAGCGTGTTTGTAAGTCCTTCTTTTCGGTTTTGGCCTTCAGTGGAGATCAATTTTGGCAAGCTTTGCTGCATGTGCCTGCCCTTGGTGGCGTATGGCCTGCCAGCATTTTGATGGCTTTGACTTTGAGAAAGATTTTTTTTTTTTTTTTTTTTTGTGTTAAGTATTCATGCCATGTCCCTCATATCTTGCCCCCTAAGTTGTGTCTTCCTCCTTGACTTTTTCCCCTGCTTTTGCAACATCTGTGAACTTAGTTTTTTCATCTTTTGGTCCTTTGCACTGCACCTGACATAAACCCAGGCCATTTTCTTACAGTCACTAAATTTCCAAAATTTTCTTCTTTTCTCATCCAATTGCAATTCCTTTGATGTTGACTCCATTCCAGCGTGTTTGTAGGTCCTTCTTTTCTGTTTTGGCCTTCAGTGGGGATCAATTTTGGCGAGCGTTGCTTCATGGGCCTGCCCTTGGTGGCGTATTGCCTGCCTGCATTTTGATGACTTTGACTTTGGGAAAGATTTTTTCTTATTTTCTTTTTTTATTATTTTAAGTATTCATGACATGTCCCTCATATCTTGCCCCCTAAGTTGTGTCTTCCTCCTTGACTTTTTCCCCTGCTTTTGCAACATCTGTGAGCTTAGTTTTGGCACCTTTTGGTCCTTTGCAATGCAGCTGATTTCCTCACAGCCTATTTTTTGAAGAGACTAAAATTCCCGATTTTCTGCTTTTTTCAATTGCATTTCATTTCAACCTATCTCCTTTCCTGATTGTTTCTAAGCCTTTCTTTTGGGACTCGCAAGATTCCTTTTCCCTTCCCGAAAGGATATTTCATTTCCTTTCGGGAAGGGAAAAGGAATCTTGCGATTTCAATGGGGACCAATAGAGGAATCTTTTCTGCATGTCCCTGCACTTGATGGTAGGCCATGCCTTTTGATGGCTTTGACTTTGGGAAAAGATTTTTTTCTTTTTTTGATTGTTTTCTGAAGTGTTCATGCCATGTCCCTCATATCTTGCCCCCTAAGTTGTGTCTTCTTCCTTGACTTTTTCCCCTGCTTTTGCAACATCTGTGAGCTTAGTTTTGGCATTTTTTGGTCCTTTGCACTGCACCTGATAAAACCCCAGGCCACTTTCTAAGAGTCACTAAATTTCCCAAATTTTCTTTTTCTCTCCTCAAATTGCAATTCCTTTGATGTTGACTCCTTTCCAGCGTGTTGTAGGTCCTTCTTTTCTGTTTTGGCCTTCAGTGGGGATCAATTTTGGCAAGCTTTGCTGCATGTGCCTGCCCTTGCTGGCGTATGGCCTGCCTGCATTTTGATGGCTTTGACTTTGGGAAAGATTTTTTCTTTTTTTTTTTTATTATTTTAAGTATTCATGCCATGTCCCTCATATCTTGCCCTCTAAGTTGTGTCTTCCTCCTTGACTTTTTCCCCTGCTTTTGCAACATCTGTGAGCTTAGTTTTGGCATCTTTTGGTCCTTTGCACTGCACCTGACATAAACCCAGGCCATTTTCTTACAGTCACTAAATTTCCCCAAATTTTCTTTTTTTCTCCACCAATTGCAATTCCTTTGATGTTGACTCCATTCCAGCATGTTTTTAGGTCCTTCTTTTCTGTTTTGGCCTTCAGTGGGGATCAATTTTGGCGAGCGTTGCTTCATGGGCCTGCCCTTGGTGGCGTATGGCCTGCCTGCATTTTGATGGCTTTGACTTTGGGAAAGATTTTTTCTTTTTTTCTTTTTTTATTATATTTTAAGGTATTCATGACATGTCCCTCATATCTTGCCCCCTAAGTTGTGTCTTCCTCCTTGACTTTTTCCCCTGCTTTTGCAACATCTGTGAGCTTAGTTTTGGCACCTTTTGGTCCTTTGCAATGCAGCTGATTTCCTCACAGCCTATTTTTTGAAGAGACTAAAATTCCCGATTTTCTGCTTTTTTCAATTGCATTTCATTTCAACCTATCTCCTTTCCTGATTGTTTGTAAGCCTTTCTTTTGGGACTCGCAAGATTCCTTTTCCCTTCCCGAAAGGATATTTCATTTCCTTTCGGGAAGGGAAAAGGAATCTTGCGATTTCAATGGGGACCAATAGAGGAATCTTTTCTGCATGTCCCTGCACTTGATGGTAGGCCATGCCTTTTGATGGCTTTGACTTTGGGAAAAGATTTTTTTCTTTTTTTGATTGTTTCTGAAGTGTTCATGCCATGTCCCTCATATCTTGCCCCCTAAGTTGTGTCTTCTTCCTTGACTTTTTCCCCTGCTTTTGCAACATCTGTGAGCTTAGTTTTGGCATTTTTTGGTCCTTTGCACTGCACCTGATAAAACCCCAGGCCACTTTCTAAGAGTCACTAAATTTCCCAAATTTTCTTTTTTCTCTCCTCAAATTGCAATTCCTTTGATGTTGACTCCTTTCCAGCGTGTTTGTAGGTCCTTCTTTTCTGTTTTGGCCTTCAGTGGGGATCAATTTTGGCAAAGCTTTGCTGCATGTGCCTGCCCTTGCTGGCGTATGGCCTGCCTGCATTTTGATGGCTTTGACTTTGGGAAAGATTTTTTCTTTTTTTTTTTATTATTTTAAGTATTCATGCCATGTCCCTCATATCTTGCCCTCTAAGTTGTGTCTTCCTCCTTGACTTTTTCCCCTGCTTTTGCAACATCTGTGAGCTTAGTTTTGGCATCTTTTGGTCCTTTGCACTGCACCTGACATAAACCCAGGCCATTTTCTTACAGTCACTAAATTTCCAAAATTTTCTTTTTTTTCTCCACCAATTGCAATTCCTTTGATGTTGACTCCATTCCAGCATGTTTTTAGGTCCTTCTTTTCTGTTTTGGCCTTCAGTGGGGATCAATTTTGGCGAGCGTTGCTTCATGGGCCTGCCCTTGGTGGCGTATGGCCTGCATGCATTTTGATGGCTTTGACTTTGGGAAAGATTTTTTTCTTTTTTCTTTTTTTTATTATTTTAAGTATTCATGCCATGTCCCTCATATCTTGCCCCCTAAGTTGTGTCTTCCTCCTTGACTTTTTCCCCTGCTTTTGCAACATCTGTGAGCTTAGTTTTGGCACCTTCTGGTCCTTTGCACTGCGCCTGATATAAACCCAGGCCCTTTTCTTACAGTCACTAAATTTCCCAAATTTCCTTCTTTTCTCCTCCAATTGCAATTCCTTTGATGTTGACTCCTTACCAGTGTGTTTGCAAGTCCTTCTTTTCTGTTTTGGCCTTCAGTTTGGCAAGCTTTGCTGCATGTGCCTGCCCTTGACTTGACTTCTTGACTTTTTCCCCTGCTTTTGCAACATCTGTGAGCTTAGTTTTTGCATCTTTTGGTCCTTTGCACTGCACCTGATATAAACCCAGGCCATTTTCTTAGAGTTTTCTTAGTTTCTTTTTTTCTCCTCCAATTGCAATTCCTTTGATGTTGACTCCTTTCCAGCGTGTTTGTAGGTCCTTCTTTTCTGTTTTGGCCTTCAGTAGGGATCAATTTTGGCAAGCTTTGCTGCATATGCCTGCACTTGCTGGCTTATGGCCTGCCTGCATTTTGATGGCTTTGACTTTAGGTAAGATGTTTTCTTTTTTTTTTTTATTATTTTAAGTATTCATGCCATGTCCCTCATATCTTGCCCCCTAAGTTGTGTCCTCCTCCTTGACTTTTTCCCCTGCTTTTGCAACATCTGTGAGCTTAGTTTTGGCATCTTTTGGTCCTTTGCACTGCACCTGATATATACCCCGGCCATTTTCTTAGAGTCACTAAATTTCCCAAATTTTCTTTTTTTCTCCTCCAATTGCAATTCCTTTGATGCTGTCTCCATTCCAGCGTGTTTGTAAGTCCTTCTTTTCGGTTTTGGCCTTCAGTGGAGATCAATATTGGCAAGCTTTGCTGCATGTGCCTGCCCTTGGTGGCGTATGGCCTGCCAGCATTTTGATGGCTTTGACTTTGAGAAAGAATTTTTTTTTTTTTTTGTGTTTTAAGTATTCATGCCATGTCCCTCATATCTTTCCCCCTAAGTTGTGTCTTCCTCCTTGACTTTTTCCCCTGCTTTTGCAACATCTGTGAACTTAGTTTTTGCATCTTTTGGTCCTTTGCACTGCACCTGACATAAACCCAGGCCATTTTCTTACAGTCACTAAATTTCCAAAATTTTCTTCTTTTCTCATCCAATTGCAATTCCTTTGATGTTGACTCCATTCCAGCGTGTTTTTAGGTCCTTCTTTTCTGTTTTGGCCTTCAGTGGGGATCAATTTTGGCGAGCGTTGCTTCATGGGCCTGCCCTTGGTGGCGTATGGCCTGCCGGCATTTTGATGGCTTTGACTTTGGGAAAGATTTTTTCTTTTTTTCTTTTTTTATTCTTTTAAGTATTCATGCCATGTCCCTCATATCTTGCCCCCTAAGTTGTGTCTTCCTCCTTGACTTTTTCCCCTGCTTTTGCAACATTTGTGAGCTTAGTTTTGGCACCTTTTGGTCCTTTGCAATG